>JANAVB010036020.1:5000-334433 GCA_029216955.1 Iris pallida | reverse complement strand
GGTGATCGGGAACTTTCGAGTAGGGCTCTCCGCTACCCGATGCGAAAGGATCGTCATCTAACCCAGCTATAGTCCATGATGGCTTGACATTGCCAGTAACCTTCACACCCTTTCACTGCTTGAACTAATACTCGTGACACAGGATGAATATGGACAGCTGTTCAATGTATAAGATTTTTAGATGCTTGCCTCTTGACATGTTAACATATAAATCGATCATGATGATTAGAAAGATCACCAATAGCTAACATCTGTAACATGTTTTATAAAACTGCTTGAACAAATTGAGAGCTTGGGTTTTAAATTAGCCACTTGTCAGTACATGTGATCGTACTGACCCTCGCTCTCTACAGGTGTTACGAACCATGAGGAATGCGCCAAGTAGCCAAGGCGACGTTCGTATTTTGAAACTTCGACAGCGCGTCGGAGACTCTAGCTGAACAAACTCTTGAAGACTCTCTGTAGCAATCCAAGAAGATGTCTCGACTTCCCTCCATTCCAGGTGGCTGAATACTTTTGTTGTAAATTGAGGAATTTAATGTATGAAACAACTATCTCATCAGCATTTATTTTGTAATCGAGTCATGTTGTAAGCCCGCGCGACATGATTGTAATAGAGTCTTGTAATATGATGTCTATTATCAATAAAATGCAAAATTTTTTTTGTCTCAATGTGTGTTGTTCAATTTTTCTGCGTACTCTCTTAGATATGTTTTGGATAACGTTATGACTATGCCTTGTGCGATCGCAACCTAGGTTCGCACGACATCACGTCCGGGAAACGACTATCGATTTTTTAGAATCGGGGCGTGACAGTCTCTCCCTGTGTTTCATTACCAACTAGACAGTATTCCCATCGTTATAATTTATTTCAGAGTTTTTTTTTTTGACTTTAGAATAGAATCAAGTTATTGGTGTGTGCCCTTTGTTGTGTGCTTCTCCCTTCCAATTGCATCTTCCTTTTTCATCTCATTACCTCTTTTAAGCCAAAACTAAAATCAGGTAGCATTACTTTTTTTTTCTCTTGTATTGCCATCACGAATAAAAGGGAGAAAAGTTTGATAAATTTGCTTTTACGGATAACAACTGAGTAGTACAACATAATCCTAGCAACGAGGATATGTAGCACAAAAATAAGAACTGAAAAAGTGTGACGATGGAGATCGAGTGTTGTAGTGACTCCTTTACTCCGTTGACGATCGATTGGCGAAGGCTTTATTCTTTGATATGCTCTCATTTTCTCTATGTTTGTCCTCCGTCCGTGTCGAAGGAAGAAGATGTGCCTCTATTTATAGTCATCCTCACCGGAATTAGCTACGCACGAGGTGGTAATTGGATGTGATCAGCTGCGAGATCGACGCCACGTAATCTGGGTTGTTACAGCTATCTGCTATAATTGTTTAACGACAAAGCCTGGTCAAGGTGACACGTGGCGTTGATTGGACGAGATTCGCTGCAGAAAATTTGGACGTGCTGTTATGGAAGTTGATTTATTGTAACTACCAATTACAGCCGCCAATCGTTGTTTGCAAAAACAAGTCTTTTTATTTCACAAACTTTAAAGAATAGTACAAGAGTACAATGAATTCTGGGAAAGTACAACTATAGGAATCCGATCTGAAGACGATCGTTTTATCCCTTGGACGATGTGAACTTTGAAGACGATAACCTCTGAAGAATACAGCAGCACTTGGACAAGAACTCCTGATCTCTGATGATCTTGAATAATGATCCTCCATAATGAAGAACTTGAAACTCTATTTATAGAGTTCTAGAAATAACTATTTTGTATTTATTCTGGATTGCGCACAATGAACTGCGCTGGAGACAGACTGCGCAGACTGCAAACTGCGCTGGCCATTGGGCAGTTGCTCGATCGTGGGCAAACAGTATTCAGACGCGTGGCATTGTTTGATTGATATGCGCTTGGTCGTGTATAGACGGTTGCCACGTGGCGAGCAATTGATGGCATGTAAGCGACGTAATAAATGTCAGTTATCTTTAACAAATTTGATGGATCGCGCCACTTGAATAGCGCTAGCTTCAGACTGCGCTCCCAGTCATTGGATAGTGCTAGGATTCGGACTTGGTCAATCTGCGCTGAGGTTGGACTGGCAGACTGCGCTCATGTTGGACTGGCAGACTGCGCTGGATTGTACAGCTGTTCTCGAGCGCCGTGATGCACAAGAAACAAACGGACTCCTCGCTTTTCGGGCTGTCAGTCTGTCAGAAGATTTGATCTTCCTGTCAGGTAATGATGGCGTTGCCACGTCAGCGTAGCGCGCTCAGGCGTTAGCGCAGTTCAGCCTCGCGCGTTTGATTTGGAGCGCAGTCTGTCTTCAGCGCAGTTCATTGAAGGGTGCGCAATTTAGACTTCTCTGCCTATTTGATGGATGCAACTTGATTTTTAGCACTTACAAGACCCCCTTCAAAGTTTTCGAAATTTGAAAATATTCAAAGTTTCGAAATACTTTGAATTTCGAATTTGAAATCAAGTTGCGCTTTGGTTGCGCGTTTGGAGGAATTAGCTCCGTCTTTCGCGGCGCAATCGGAGGCGACTGTTACGTTTCTGTGAGAAAACTATAAATAGTTTCATCTTCTATTCTTTAATCTTTACTTGCTTTCGATTTCTCAAGAGAAAGAAACTCCTCTCCTACTTCGACTTCTTCTTCCTCTCGTCGTCGACATCAATGGCGCCTAAGCGATCGGCCACTGAGAAGGAAAAGGCTCCTGCTGAACCTTCGACTCGTGTTGTACCGCGAGTATCTCGTCACGAGACGGGCCACCCAGCTCTTCAAGGTGAATGACGAACCATGATCGAAACCCCTTTTTAGGGTTTTTGATGTTTTTGAACCTTCATGCCTCTTTTTTTTTTTTTAGAGATTGATGGTATTCTCAACCACTTGCGCCACCCTGTTTAGGGTTTCGGCTGCATGTACAACAGTTTTCATTTTTATGAAAACTGTATCTTTGCGCAATCGGTTGGAAAGCGCTGACCAAATGTTCAGCGCAATCCATCGATTTGCGCATTGATGCGCAAACTGATGTTTTGCGCAAGTCGGTTGTGCTAGCACAATCTGATGTCTTGCGCACGTTGGCTGTGCTGGCGCAATCTGATGTCTTGCGCACGTTGGCTGTGCTGGCGCAATCTGATAGATTGTTTCACACAGCGCAATTTGGATAAATTATGAAGAAGTTTTTAATTTCTTTTGCACATACTGATCTTTGTCTCTTCATTGATGCAGTTAACCTCAGAGAAGATCCAAACTACGAGGTTCTTGCAGGATCTCTGTCCGAGTCAGAATTCAAGGAAGATCTCTTACACGTCTCCTTTCCACAGTATTCTTTACCATCATCTCTGCAGGCTGTCTTGGTTGCGCAAGATAATGATACTTTATTGTGTCTGATGAACGGGCAACCTCTTCAGACTGCTGACGCTGTTACTCACAAGAAACCTCTATTTTGTTTGGTGAGGCTTTTGATAAAAATTCTCAGCCAAGGCCTCGCATGGAACAGAGAATCTTCCAAAGGGGCGATAAGACGATATATTTGACAGAGATCTCCAGATGCCTCCCTCTGTCCAGATATGCTTTTGCGAGCTATCCCAGAAGAATGGAATGGGACATAACTCCGCTGCAGCAGGCCCGAGTGGGTAATGTCTGTGTTAAGAAGGGGCCAGACCATAAAGATGTATTCTACAGTTCTTCTTTGCGACATAGCTCCCTACTCAGAGGACTAAAACCCGGTTGCATTCCGCCGGAAGATTCTTCTCTGCTGCTACCCGTAAGAACTCCAATATTCGCAAATGAGTTTGCGAAGGTGGAAGGGAGGTATCTGGACCAAGATCTACGGTTGACAGGTCTTGTGAACCCGGACAATAAAAGGTGGATCTGTGTGGCCAATTGGATATTGGTCCAATTTGAAGATCAGCTTAAAGAAATTGATCTGTATCAGGCAGTATACGCTACTGTCTATGGCTTCTACCCTAATCCACATCTATTCCTTGCGTTGGCGGAGAGATATAATTATAGAACTGGGACTTTCATGACGCCGCGCGGGAAAATTAGATTAGCCTTGCATGAGATGAAATACATCTCTAATCTGCCAATGGAGGATATCCCCTATGAAGAGTTTGTCCCGACAAATGATAAATTGGACAAACTGCGCAATGAGAACGCCAGTACGGTAGATGTTTTTGAAGAGCTACTCTGCCATTACAAGATTTGTTCTCTATACTACAAGAGTGGTACGGCCAGCACTTGCTATTCGACCAAGTGGTTGCCGTATCTTTTCCTCAACCATATTATTGAGAAGAAGACCAAAGAACATGAGAACTGCAATCCCAACTTCTTCAAACCGCTTAGCAATAACGAGGTGATAGAGTTGATGGAGACGCACAATGATATGGATATCAAGATTGAGGATGATCTTCAGTATCCTCCTTTCAAGAAAGGAGACATCGTCGAAAGCTACATGAGGATGGGTTATAGGCCCATGTCGAAGGAAGCCCAACTGGCAGGTTTTCTTACCGGCTTCGACGATATGTCGTACCTGGGGCCAGTGTAGTTGACCGCTTCTATCGCGGTGTACTGTTTGCTGCCGTCCGTCTAGTTTTCGGCTACGGGATGGATTTGTTGTCAGCAATGACATGCAGGATGAACGCCGGCCTCCGTCTCTTAGTTGATTCGATGATTCGAGGAAAAGTCGAAAAGGGACATTTTCCTCGGCTGGAACTGCCGTATACATATCTGTTTGGATGGCTGCTTCTACACCATCCTTCCTTAATGAACCCTGCTATGGGGGTAGTGAGCGGCAGTTTTCTGAGAAGATATTCTGGATGTAAGTGGATCTATACCACTTTGAAAGACTGCAGGCGAGTCTTGAATCTGGGCAAAGGATGGAACTTCTACTGTGTTCCACCTCCAGTCGGTTATGAATATGTACCGACAAACATGATCGACTCGGTGAGAGTGCCACCTTTGGGCCGTACCACCTTCGATTGGCTGAGGACGATTCGGCCATCACATCTAGTATACCGGTTCGAAGATGAATGTTATCTTGAACCTTATCTCCCAAGCCGTTTTGCACGTCAATTCGGCTATGACCAATTTCATGTAGGCAATGCCATAACATGCCTTCAGGGAAAAGGTTATTTAATTGATGGAGCCCGGGCTTGGGCCTATTACAATGCCCGTGACACAAAGACAACGTTCTCGATGCCGACAAGGAACGACCGTGGCCCGCGCATGCTGTATACTTATTCGATCTTTTATACGTCAGCAAATACTTTTGCTGATAATTTCAATCTAACAGACAGCTTTGCGACGGTGACACGATTTAGAAAAGGAGCACCCGTTTTGTTGCCTCCTGGTAATGATGAAGAACACGAGCCGGCTGATGCGCCTCTAGAAGCTTCGAGGGAAGCCAACTTCCCTGAAGAAGTCTACGAACCGCTGCGTCTTTAAAAGTTGCAAGATCTTCGATCAAGGAGAAGAAGAGGATAAGAACCATCTTCTCCTGTCTCTAAGAAGAAAACCGCTATAGACTCTTCGGAAAGAGTCACTAATCGATCGCAGTCTCGGCAACAGGTTGAGTCAATCCACAGAGAAGAGGTGACGACCTCGACTTCCAAAGACAAACACACGCTGTAGACGTTGAGAGCCCTGAAGAACCTCTACGCAGGAAGGAAATAGCTTTCAGAAAGAAAGTAACCACTCCCTCAAAACCTATCCATATATCTGCCCTGATAAGTGCTGCTGTCGGGGTTATGATGCCTTCACCTACGCCTGCTCCTGAGCCTAGGCAGGTGACAGATACACAAGAAGGAGCTACCAGTGCAGAGATAAGGGACAAGGTCGCAGACACAAGAGAAGAGACTGCGGAGGCAAAAGATGAGGTTGCAGAAAGAGAAGCGGTTGCAACTCCGTCCCCAATCAATGAGTCGGAATCATCTGTCGAAGTATTGCCATCTCCCACACTTGCAATGGAAGCTGCTCACCTTCCAGCTACACCAAGATCGCGTCGCGCTGAAGAAGATCGACTGATGATCGAAGCTCTGGATGGGTGTGACTTCGGCTTCCATGACATAGATCCAGTCGATGCAAGTGATGATGAGGAAGTACAAGAAGAGGGAGCAGATGACGAGGAGACATCGGCAGAGGATGTTAATGACCATCTTATTCCGGAAGAGGATGCTGTTGTCCATGCATCCCAGGAGAAGAATGCTGCTAATGAAGTAGCACCGGAGAAAGCTATTGTCATTGATCAAAGAGGTATCGACTGATTTTGATAATCTTCATTTATAGATCAGATGATTGATATTTTAACTTTCATTCATGCAGAAATTCAACCTTCTCCGATTCTTCCGGTATGCACTGACATAGTGTAGACAGAGGCGATAGCCAGCGGCAGCCGTCATCTATCAGGCGGCTCCAAAGAGGGAAGTAGTCAGGCAGTAATGTCTGAAACTACTTCCGCGAGGCTCCAGCCTATTTCATTAAATGACAATCTTGTCACTAAAGCCAGTTTTGGTAAGCTTGCCTTCATTTTGATCTTTTTTTTCTTTCTGATAGTCCTTAGTGACAGCAAACTGATGATGTTTACTTGATTTCGCAGAAGAACATCTAGGAGGGGCAACTAGCTCTACTATGGCTCCTTTATCAAAAGAAGCTACGGCCGATGTTCAAGAAGCCGAACTTCCGCCTTCACAAGCGTCTGCTGCTGAAGCTTCTGTTGGAATAGCTGCTACACCTAGTGCAGTAGCTACCAATAAATTTGTAGTTGGTTCTTTCACCAATTTCTTCTTTAGTTCCTTGGGACCTTTAGTAGAAAGGGTAATGGAGAAAGAAAATGTTGGTTTCATCACTGTCAGAAGTCCAACTTCTTATCTGATCGGCGGCATCCGAGATCAAGGTGATGAAGCTCAGGCTGCTTACCTTGAACATGTGCTGGATGAGCTGGAGGAAGCAATCAAGATTTACAAAGATCTTAACCGAGGGGAGGTAGAGCCACTGGTGAATGCCGAGTTCGAAAGGATGACTCGAGAAGCTGAGGTCACGAAAGCTGATTTCAAGAAATTTTTAAACACTTTTGCCACAAAATCTTCAGAGTATGATTCTCGGATGGATATAGTAGCGTCTACTGCTGGGGAGAAAGAGAAGAAGGTTGCCGAAGGCAGAGTTTGCTCGACTTCAAGAAGAGTTGAGAATCGTTCAACTTGCTCTTGAAGAAGAGACTACACAGCATCAAGCCGCAGTTCAGCAACTGGACATTCTGACCCATGAGAAGAATGAGTTTGTCAAATTTTATCAAGATGAAATCGCTCGCCGACTAGTGACCTTGCCAACATTTGACGCTGGATCTGGAATGGCAGAGGCTAGAAGGCGGGTGCTGGATTCTCGTGAAGAACGACTCCAAACCTTGAAGCAACAAATAGCTAATCTGATGACCCCTCCGACTGAGTGAAAGAAAACCTTTTGTATTTTCTTCTTTGTGATGTCTTTTTGTAACGTCTTTTATCTTGATCAATGAAAAGACACTATTTTGTAGATCTATTATTTGTTGCATATCCCGTTACGGATATAAATAATAGCGATAGAAAATATATTCAGAGGTTCAGGACATGATATATTTTTTGGTTTAGAAAATAATTATATTCATTATATCTGCTCAAAGGTAATGTGGATATGGCAGAATATAATTTTCTTTTTGAATATCATTATTTCGGTAAACAACTTAATCATAGGTAATAAGTACGTGATAAGTTGTTGATATGGATGAACGGATGAGTCGTCAGAATGTATGAACGAAGTGAATCGTCGGGATGAACGGATGAACCGTCAATTGGATGGCGTGAATAGGTGAACAGGTGAACCGTCGGATGAATGGAATGAACGGATGAACCGTCGGGTGAATGGAATGAACGGATGAACCGTCGTAATAAATGGAATGAACGGATGAACCGTCGGGTGAATGGAATAAACGGATGAACCGTCGTAATAAATGGAATGAACGGATGAACCGTCGGATGAATGAAATGAACGGATGAACCGTCATAATACATGGAATGAACGGATGAACCGTCGGGTGAATGGAATGAATGTTGTGAAGAATCCGTCACTTCGGTTCGCGTCGCTTCGGTTCGCATAATCGACCGTCTCAAGAATCTCTGTCTATAAGTTGAACAGAAATTTTAGATGGAGTGATCAGTTTCAATTGTAACACAAAATGTCGTTTGGAGATGCATCCGAGAAGGCTGAGGTCATCCCGAAGGTCGAAGAAGTCGCTGAGGAACGTCCAGCCGAGCCAACCCAGCAAAAGCAGACGGAGGCGGGCGAAGGTTCGTCTGCACCCAAACCATCACAGGATATCTTGGACTTCCTAATTGAGCCAGGGAAGACTGAAGAAGAGGAGGCTATGAGGATGGCCGCTTGCGTGTTTCTAGTGAAATCGAGCAAGGATGTCCTTGGCTCTTTTGCCGACTATGTTTTTGAAAAGGACGGTAGTGGTCCTCGTCCTGTCTTTAAGAAGGACGATAGTGATTCTTGTTCTTGATATCATGTAACATCGTTTATGATAAAATAAAATCAAAATTTATTTATGAACTGTCTTGTCATATTTATAAGAAATCCCTTTTACATTCATACATAGTACTTTTTAAGGAATTTGCCATTGATAGGCATCATCGTCACTCGACCGTCCAGCTCTGTGAGTTGATAGGCTCCATTTGAGAAGACTTTACTCACGATATAAGGCCCTTCCCATTTCGCATCGAACTTGCCTTTGCTCATGTGAGTCATAGTCATGAGACGTCTGACTGTTAGAACGAGTTCTCCTTTCTGAAAGGCTCTGATTTTAACTTTGCGGTTAAAAGTCTTTGAGATACGGGTTTGATATAATTCAATATGTTGAGCCAATAGCCGCTTCTCGTCGAGCGCCTCCAGTTCTTGAAGTCGAAGAAGATCATTGTTCTCCGTAGTAAGTTCATTAGCGATGGCAATTCTCAACGAAGGAATTTGAAGTTCCAGAGGTAAGACTGCTTCACAACCGTACACCAGAGAGAAGGGTGTACAGCCTGTGGGGTTGCGGACCGTAGTACGGTAGGCCCATAGACATTCTCCAAACTTTTCACTCCAATTCCGTTTGTTAGTAAACACAAACTTTCTTAAGGAGTTTGATAATAGTCTTGTTGAAGGCTTCAGCCAAGCCATTAGCAGCCGGGTTGTAAGCTGTAGAAGCGACATTGTCAATCCGATGATCGTCACAGAACCTGGTGAACTTTTGACTGATGAACTGAGGTCCATTGTCATGAACGATTCGTCGAGGTACACCAAACCTGTAAATAACGTGGTGTTTGACGAAGTTGATGACGCTGCTAGTTTTGACTTCAGCCAAAGGTATAGCTTCGGCCCACTTGGAGAAATAATCAGTTATTGCTAATATAAACCGATGTCCCTTAGAAGAAGGAGGATTGATAGGACCTATAATATCTATACCCCAAGCTTCAAAAGGCCAAGAAGCAGCAGTCAGATGAAGGAATTCCGATGGTTGATGGATAAAATCTGCATGGATTTGACAAGCTCGATATTTTTTTGCATATTCGATGGCATCAGATACCATAGATGGCCAATAGTAACCCATTCGTCGGATACGATCCTGTAGTTTAGGGCCGGGTTGATGTGCTCCGCAGACACCATCATGAGCTTCACGTAATACTTGCTTCGCTTCATCACCAGCAAGACAGCGCAAAAGTAGGCCGTCATAAGTCCGTCGATAGAGATTCTTGGTGGTTTGATTGTAGTAGAATCGAAGAGATCGTCGACGAATACTCGTAGCCTCCTTAGGATCTTCAGGAAGTATGTCATGAACTACGAAGTCGATGAAAGGAGCTCTCCAATCTTCATTGATAACATTGACTTCGGCGAAGTTACTGAACTCAATGTTGCGATTGTTTTCAATGCAGAACAACTCTCTGTTGGAAATAACAACCACTTGTTGTCTTTTGACGGGAATTGCTAAGACTGCTGCGAGATTAGCTAAAGCATCTGCCTCAGTGTTACAAGCTCGTCGAACATATTCAATGAAGAAAGCCTTGAATGATGTAGCCATGTAAATTGCAGCTTCATGATAGGGCACTAGATCTTGATGGCGAACTTCGTATGTTCCTCTAACCTGATTGACAACTAGTTTAGAATCGCCGTAGACTTCAAGATATTCGACTTCCAACTGTTTTGCTAATTGGAATCCAATAAGCAAAGCATTGTATTCAGCCACATTGTTAGAGCATGGCTGATCTAAAGAATAAGCTCTTTGGATAGCTAATCCTTCTGGAGAGACTAGTACAATTCCAACTCCTGCAACAATGGTCCCATTTGGTCCGATCCGGGACGCTCCGTCGAAGAACAGACGCCAGGTAGGAAATTCTTCAGAGATTATGTTTGATTCCAATGTTTCATCTGGAATTTCGTCATAAAGCTTAGATATCTCCGGAACAGGATGAGCTGCTAAAAAGTCAGCCAGTGCTTGACCTTTAACAGACTTTTGTGGAACATAAACCATGTCGTATTGGGCTAGCAGAATGTCCCATGTAGCCAGTCGAGAATTGAGTGTGCTGGGCTTCTTCATCAGTACCCGAAGAGGATTAACTCGGGAAATGACGTGAATGGTTTGGGCAATAATATAATGTCGAGTCTTTTGAACAACGAACATAAGAGCTAGGCATTCTTTCTCAACCGGACTATAACGGTGTTCAGCACCGATCATAGTACGACTAAGATAGTAGATGGCTTGTTCATGGCCTTCTTTGTTCTTCTGGGCAAGTAAAGCACCCAATGAATGATCCATAGCACGGACATATATTAAGAATGATATGCCTGAGATTGGTGGCACTAAGACTGCCGGGTTCATCAGATACCGCTTTATATCATCGAATGCTCGTTGACATTCTTCGGTCCAAATGAAAGATACACCCTTTTTCATTAACTAAGTAAACGGTCTACAGCGTCCAGACAGATTTGAAATGAACCTCCTGATGTACGCAAGTCGACCTTGGAATCCTCGTAGCTCTTTTAAGTTGCGTGGAGGACGCATCTCTTGAATGACTTTGATCTTCTCGGGATCCACGTGTATACCTTTAGAGGTAATGACGAAGCCGAGAAATTGACCACTAGAGACACCCAAGAATGACTTGGTGGGATTCATTTTTAACTGATGTTGGCGCATTAGATTGAAGATAGTTCTTAAATCTTGGATGTGATCTTCCTTTAGACGACTCTTGACAGCAATATCGTCGACATAGCATTCGACAGTTTTGCGCAGATGATCTCGAAAGATGGTACTCATAACTCGTTGGTAAGTTGCACCAATGTTCTTGAGACCAAATGGCATCACAGTGTAACAATAAACTCCGCGAGGAGTGCAGAAAGAAGTATGCTTTTCATCTTCAGGATTCATCCGAATCTGATTGTATCCCGAAAATCCATCCATGAAGGTTATCCTTTCGAACCCGCAAGTGTTGTCGATTATGACATCTGTAATAGGGAGAGAAAATTCATCCTTTGGACAAGCTTCATTAAGATCCCGAAAGTCATTACAAACTCGAACTTTGCCAGTTTTCTTCAAGACTGGGACAACGTTGGCTACCCAATTAGGATGTTGTTCTTCTCGAATAAAGCCACAAGCTATGAGCTTTTTGACCTCATCATCAATTGCGTCCATCATTTCTGGCTTGAATCGCCTTTGCTGCTGTTTGACTAGCTTTGCATTAGGCAAAATATTCAGTTTATGTGTAGCGACTTTGGGATCTAAACCTGGCATGTCTTCATAATTCCAAGCAAAGACATCAATATATTCTCGGATAAGAAGAATTAATTCTTGTCTATCTGCCTCTGGGAGGTTCTTGCTGATGAATATTGGACGAGGTGACCCGTTTTCTCCTACATCAATTTGAACCAATTGATCTTCGGTAGGAGGTTCTCGTTGTTCGAATCGGAGTTCCCATTGGGTATCCATTCGTTGAGCCCAAGGATCTGTTTCAGGATTTTCTTCTGTCTTCATCATAGCCTTCTGGGAGTTCAGCGGAGATCATGTTAGAAGATACGATCAATCGATGAACTTGACCGATGCTGGTATCAGAATCCCATGATCTGGAATCAGAAGAGTAGAGCGTTCCTCATTATCGGATTCGGAGACTTCTGGAGATAAGACCGGAGGTGAAGTATATCCGAGACCTCTTTTTGTCCTGCTGTAGTACATCTCTGATTTTCCTTTCGGAACAACCGTACGGATAGGAGTTCGTCTACCCTTGCCATAATTGAGGCCATTCTTGAAGTCATAACCCATCTTTCGGATGATGTCTTTTGATTGTTGACTATAACGACGAAGTTGGAGACGTCCCATATCGTTATTTTTGCTATCATCCATATAGCTGAATTTTTGTTCTGGCCCTTTACTAAAAAGTATTGGGCTCTCACCTCTCTTTCGAGAAGGGACAACAAAATATGAGTCATTTGGATGTTCAAATAATACTTCCGTCTGAAGGGATTGTACGATCGCTATTGTAAATGACTGAAAGCTGTCTAGCATATCCAAATAGCATTTAGTATGATAAATGACATCAGTATACTGGAAAGTAGATGCTTTTTCATTGATTTGTACATCCATATTTACAACAGGACCTTTAGCCTTAGCCGGCTTGGTCAGGTCGATTACAAGAGGAGGAACAAAAGAGCAAGGAGGTTTAGGCTTGTTGCGACGAAGGTCGATAACAAGCAGCTCAGAAGAGGTGAGCTCCCTTTTATCCTTGTTACGACGGAGGTCGATAACTAGTGGCTCAGAAGAGGTGAGCTCCCTTTTATTTTTGTTACGATGTAAGTCAATAACCAGTGGCTCAGAAGAGGTGAGCTCCCTTTTATCTTGATTATCACCAATTGATTGCTTCTGGGCTGGCAAATAAATGGCCAGTGGTTTGGAGGATTGAGGATGAGACACATGCCCTTTGACAGGTATGATGAGAGTGTCGTTGGGCACTGCTTCTTGTTCTTCCTCACCGTCCATGGCTAATACTACCTTCATAAACTCTTCTTTGTACATGCGAGCGTCATTGCAATATGCTTCAACGCCTTTAAACGGTTAGAGATCCGCAACTTCTTTTTGGACTTCTCCTTTGTCATCAACATATTTGAAGCATTGATGGAGAGTAGAAGGAACAATGTTGTGTTCATGAAGGAATGGTCTCCCTAGAAGAGCATTGTAGGAACAACCATGGTTGTCTATAATGTAGAAGGTCACCTTCGTGCGAAGAATGCCAATTTGGAGCTTTAAGCGTATCTTGCCTAAAGGTTCACTTCTTCCCTGGTTGAATCCCAGGATGGTGGTGATAGTGCCGGAGAGGCTATGCACTGAAATCTTCAGAGCATCCAACATCGTTTTAGGCATGATGCTGAGTGCTGACCCTGGATCTATCAGAATACGATCGACCTTCATGGTGTCGACATATCCTGTAAAGTAGAGAGGACGGTCATGTCGATTGTCTTCCATCAACATGTCATCCTGTGTGAAGGTGATGTTTGTAATTAATTCCAGCACACTGTGACAGTGGAGACAAGAGACAGGTTCTGACCATTGAATTAAAAAGCGCGCCTAGGCGTGCGCCTAGGCGCAAGGCGCAGCGAGGCGCATGGACAGCGCCTAGGAACAAGCCAGGCGCACCACCTTAAAAAAGCGCGCGCCTAGTGTAGAAAGGCGCAGGCTCCAAGTGCTCAACAAGGCGCGCCTAGACGTAAAGTTACTTTAATATGTATATATATATATTTTTAATATGTATATATATATATATATATATATATATATATATATATATATATATATATTCCAACCTTCTATATACATGTTATATAGTTTATGGGCTTTATTGGAAAGTATAGAAATTATTGTCATTAATATTATTGTGGGTTTTTGATTGTTTTCGAAATTAGAATGTACTTCTATATTTAAAGGCTTATATATATGTGGTTTGTATATTATATGTATATAGTTTTGGTTATTTATATCTAATGGGCTTTTAGATTGTTATATATATATATATATATATATATATATATATATATATATATATATATATATATAATGAATAATTTTGTGCCTATGATTTGTGATATTTTCAAGAAATTTGGACTTCTATGTAGCTAAGTTTTTAAATGTAGATATTTTTTACATATAAATAAAAAGTACGCCTAGCTTTCAAAAGGCGCGCCTTGAGCCTTGCGCCTAGCGCCTCAGGCTCCAGGAACCTTTGCGTCTTGGTGCGCCTTTCGCCTTTTAAAACTATGGTTCTGACTCAGGTTTCTTGAGAAGAGTTAGGCAAGTGTCTGCCTGCATCAAAGCCTCACTCAGTGTTTCTCGAGTCTCTTTAGAGAGGCGTAAGAGCTCGAAGATGGATAGCTTGGCTGGTGTGTTGGCTAATTGAGCCAATATGTCAAAGTTATATGGCTTTTCAAGTCCAGAGGGGGAAGACTTCTTCAAAACTTTGTCGAAGCGGACTTGTTGTTTGCCTTTGTCGGCTGCTGTCGGTTTAGGAAGAGTTGGTTCCACAACCGGTAATGATGTATAGGGGATGTCCTCTGTAGAGACAGGCTGCACTGGAACAGCCTCGGAAGACGAAGCAGGATCCTCCTGAGTTTCGGGATGCTCCCGTAGATAGGTTTTCCCTGACCTGGTGCCCAATAGGATCTCTTCTTCAACTATGGGGTCAAAAGACGCCATATTGCAGCTCTTTGTCTTGCCCTTAGAGCGTTCTTTTTTGCTTGGAGGAAGAAGGAACTTCGAAATCTGAAACAAGATCAGGATGGATCCACATAATCTCGCCATTATCAAGGGATAAGGGGACAAGACCTTCACTTCGTGGAGGAGGAAGATTCTCAATCTCAAGAGTGGCCTTGGGAATGGGGATAATGCCATTCTGCACCACTTGTGGCGGGAAATCACCGAACTGTACAGAAATCATATTGGCCGTAACAGTCTTTTCATCCTGCTGGAGAGTGATGACACCGGCGTTGACCAACTCTTGAATCTTGCCTTTGAGCACATAGCATGCCCGAGTAGGATGCCCTATGAATCTGTGATAAACACAGTACTTAGGGTGGTCAGTTTTACCGACTTCGTCAGGCTTCTTCGGGTCAGGTAGTTGCAACTTATTGCTTTTAAGCAAACAGTCGAAGATGCTCGCTGTATCATTTTCATCAAAGGAATACTCTACTTTTGGGCGAGGTTCCTTTGGTGGAGGTGCAGAAGGAGTAGAGATAGACGTGGGTTGAGCTACGTTAACGGCTAAAGATTCCTTGCTCTTGAGGTTGATGTTCAAGGTTTCTTTGCCCTTGCGGTTATTTTGGCGATTACCGCTACCAGATGGAGAAGACTCATCTCGATCAGGGTTAGACATGTGTACCCCCAACAGTTTGAATTTCTCAGCGCTAACTTCGGCTGCTTTAGCATTGACGATGAATGACGGCCAGTCCTGGAACTGTGTTGACCCCGTCCACATGCTGATGATAGACAACAAGTTTTACTTACAAGTGTCTATCGTTACGACAGATGGGGTTCCGGGAGGCATTTTGAGTGCTTCTCGACGGAATCGTTCAATGAAACTCTCAGTAGTTTCATTATGTCTCTGCTTGATCTTGTTGAGGGCGGATATAGTCATATCGTTGATACCCTCGTAGAATCATTCTAGGAACATCTGTTTGAGCCCGGCAAATGAAGTGATAGAGCCGTCAGGCAGGCTGCGGTACCAATCATATGCTGTGCCGGCTAAGCAACCAATGAAGACTCTGGTAAGAAGAGCATCGCTTGGCTGGAGCTGGACAGTCATTACCTCGAAATGGTTAATGAACTGACTCGGAGAGGTGCTGCCGTCAAACAGCGTGATCGTAGGAATTTTGTACTTTGGAGGGAATGGGACTTCCTTCCATTCTACTGGATAAGGTTGTTTGATCTCCAGCCTCTGTAGACCCTCTTTCTCTTTGAAGGCCTCGAACTGATTACGTAGCAGTTTTATAGCCTCATTGGCATCTCCTGAGGATGGAGAAGTAATAGGCTGGCTTACCGGGTTAGGAGGAGGAGCAACATGGTAAGCACTACCCCCAGCCCCTGAATGACTGGGTGTAACTTGGATAGGTATTGAGGCTACTGGAGGAGACGGTACCCCCAGACCTGTATTGACAGGCACCGATGATGCTATAATCTCGGGATTGACAGCAGGTGCAGTCGGTGATACTGTATGTTGAGCTATGATAACAGTATGCATACTTGTGATCATTTCAGCCATGGTCTTCAATTTATCTTCCAGTGAGGCGATTCGTTGCTCTTGACTTGCCGAACTAGAAGCGTCTGGATCTTCAGTAACAACATAGGCTGACACTTCTCTGGGTACAGTAGAAGATACTGTCTGCTCAGAGCTTTCACTATATGCGTCATAATCAGAGAAAGAATCATCCCCTGAATGAGAAATGGAGAAGTGACCAGAGGGATTTTGGAGAAGATCCCTATGACCGACTGTATCTCGACTTCGGGATCGGGTGTGTCGGAATACTCCTTCAGAGGATTCATGGAGTAAATCCAGATATCGTTGACTGGGCTTACGGGGTTTGCCGTGCTTTGAACACTTCCTACCCCCAGTGTCTCTGGAAGCCATATTTACAGAGGCATAGAGCACCTCGTCTTCGTCTTCTGACATTGGTTGAGAAGTTAAACGATCGAGGATAGATTGTTTTGTCGTCTGGCAACAACACTTGATAACCACCTGGTGATTACAATGGTGTTCCAATGGTTGGATTGGAGGTGTTGAGGTGTTGTCCCGCTTCTGCTTGAGGTATTCCCGAAGATCAGGGATATATTCTTTGACGACATTCGGAACATGATTCCAATTCTTCAGATGCTTTGTCCCGTGAGTATACAGAGAAGTACTCAACTCGTTGGCATAAGTGTCAGGATTTTTCCTCCTGGAAGTTTGCTTCTGATGCAAGTTCACCTTTGGCATTGGTTGCTTGCGTTTCATAGAAACTGGTCTATTGAGATAAGTCCGTAGATCGGCAAATTAACCCCCAGGGGCCTCCGTCTGAGACACTAGCAATTTTCCTTGCTTTGATCGGGACATCCGAAGAGTTGGGAGATCTTGGAAGTGTGCTACTGGAGTAGGCAAGATGCCTCTCTGGTCAATATTTTTTCCTTTAGCAGGGAGAGAAGAATTCTTGTTTGAGAGAGTTTTTGTACTGTTTGGTGCTGTCACGCCCCGATTCGATAGAATCGATAGTCGTCCCCCGGGTGTGATGCCGTGCAAGCCTAAGTTGCGCTTGCACAAGGCGGTTCATAAGGTTATCCGAAACAACAGCATATGTAAGAGTACGCAGAGAAATTGAACACATTCATTTAGAAAAGGAAACTTGCATTTTCATTGATAACAAGATAGGTTACAGACTCGATTACAAAAGAGGCCTCGCGGGCTCACAACCGACATCGATGAGATAGTCATTCCATACATTTACATCCCTTTTTACAAACATCAAAATGACTCTCTAAGACCTGGGATCGGCGAGAGTTTGTGACTCATGATGCAGTTGGGTCGGAGTCTTCAAAATGTTGCAGAGCTAGCCTTCGCTCTAGCAAGGCTTCAAAAGAAAGGAGCGTCGCCTTCAGTTCCTTGGCACGCTATCCTGGTCCCGAGTACCTGTTGAGAGCGAGGGTCAGCACTTTACACTTTGTGCTGGGGTGTGGCAATTTAAATCCCGTGCTCTCATTTGTTGAAGAATTCAAGTGAGCGTACATGCAAATATTTAATGAAGTTGCTAGCCATCCTACTCAATTCAAACTTATATTTGAAGGCACAACCGAATAATGACGATAGATCTTACCCCCGGCAGAGCGCGCCGTCGTAGCGTAAACTTACCATGTTCTTCCCTGTCATGTGGATAATAATAAAAACGTAATAGAGTGCGTTCGTGAAGGTCACTGGCACGACAAGCCATCCTGGACATATAGCTTGGTAGACAGAGGTCCTTCAGCGCGGGTAGCGAGCCCCGTTGAAAGCCACTGCCTACCGTGGCATGCATCCGGCATAGCTATCCGTGTTTCTTCCTAGGCCGGAACGGTCCCGTGGCCTCGGGATACCGTCCGAAGAAACAATCGCCCTTGTCGACAAGTTGTCCATGACCGTGCTAAGTTAATTTGTTATTTCAAGGCACATCTTATAGTATCGTTGCGACATTCATTTAATCGATTCATCCTTCCTTAGCACGGTTCTATATGATTTGATAATTGCAAGCACGATAATATTTTATGACAAGCATCTGTATAGTTCGTGTTCGTAGGACGTCGTGTGACCGTTCATCGGAATATCATTCATGTCGTTGCATTACATCTAGCATAGCACATGTCTAGTATTGATAATGTATTAGAGAAGAGGGTCGAGGGGAGAAGGGTCAGCCACTCACCTTAGTATTTACTTGAGGCGAGAAACTGGTTGGCCGCGCTAGACGTTGCCTACGCGATCACCTGAAATCGCACAAGCAACCGATTAGAACACTGTGTTATTCAAGGAAATTTCAATACGAATGCGGAGTTCGAAACGTAAGCCATGAAAACCATCGAAAACATTCACGAAAACGCATTCAGAAAACAAAGCCAAAACCAACGCAAGCGGCGTGAAAAGCAGAGCAACGGGAGGTCTCTCCCGACTCAGCCGCAGAGTCAATCCTTGAGGTGCATCCCGCTGAATATGGGACTTGGTTCCGAAGAAGCCATTCTATAACGGGGAATGGATCTTAATTCAACTGTTCCCGTTCGATCGATTCGATCGATCCCGACCTATCGGTCCCGACCGAGTCGATAGCGACAGTGTTCCTTTCTCGCGCACCCCGTGGATGAACAACAGGGCACGATGTAGGGACGGGGCACTACACCATAACCAACTAAGAAAAAGTTTCGTCCTCGAAACTTAAGAACCGAACCTACCTCTATGAAAACAATGAAGGAAACTTTTCCTTCATCTTTGACTCGAGTTCCCATATCGACTCTTCTGCTGCATGGTTCCTCCAGAGTACGCAAACGAGAGGGATCGCCCGATTTCGCAGCAGCTTATCCTTGCGTTCTAAGATTTGAACTGGCTCTTCAACGTAGGATAAGTCGGACTTTAGCTCCAGCGGGCCAAAATCCACCACATGGCTAGGGTCGTGCACGTACTTCCGCAGCTGGGAGACGTGGAAGACATTGTGCACACCTTCAAGCGCCGGCGGTAGGACAATTTTATAGGCCACTGGACGACTCGCTCGAGTATTTCGAACGGCCCAACAAATCTCGGACTCAGCTTTTCCTTCGCGCCGAACCGAGTAACTCCTCGCATAGGCGACACCTTCAGGAACACGTGATCGCCCACCTGGAACTCAAGCGGTCTTCGATGGGTGTCGGCGTAGCTCTTTTGCTGACTCTGTGCAATCTTCAGTCTTTCCCGAATTAGCTTGACCTTTTCCACAGTCTGTTCTACCAGCTCCAGGCCGAGTATCTGCCGTTCCCCGACTTCATCCCAGCAAATGGGCGATCTGCACTTCCGACCGTACAAAGCTTCATACGGCGCCATTTGGATGCTGGACTGATAGCTATTGTTATATGCAAATTCCGCCAGCGGTAGGTAGACGTCCCAGCTTGATTTGAAGTCAATTGCGCAGTCGTAGCATGTCTTCGAGAATCTGATTAACGCGCTCCGTTTGGCCGTCGGTCTGAGGATGGTAAGCTGAGCTGAACTGCAACTTGGTACCCAGTGCCGACTGAAGGCTACTCCAGAACCGCGACATGAACCGTGAATCCCGATCAGAGACGATGGATACTGGAACTCCGTGCAGCCGTACTATCTCGTCAAGATAAATCTGCGCCAGGCGATCAACGCTCCAAGTAACTTTGATGGCAATAAAGTGCGCCGACTTGGTTAGTCGATCGACGATGACCCAGACGGCGTCGCTCCCCCGTGGTGTCTTCGGCAGGCCAACAATAAAGTCCATCGTGACATGATCCCATTTCCACTCTGGAATGGCAAGGTTCTGCATCTCCCCGTCCGGTCGCTAATGCTCGGCTTTCACCTGCTGACAGGCCATGCATTGCGACACGAAGAGCGCCACATCTCTCTTCATCCCATGCCACCAGAAGGTCGTGCGGAGGTCCTTATACATCTTGGTACTGCCTGGATGCAAGGTATATTTCGCATAATGCGCCTCCGACATTATCTCCTTTCGTAGTTCTGAATCATCCGGAACACATAGTCGGCCATTCATTCTCAGCACGCCGGTCTTATCTTCTGCAAAGTCGGTCGCACTACCTGTCGAAATTCGCTCGCGCATTTTCTTCATGTACGGATCATCCTTCTGAGCGGCCATGATCTTTTCCAGCAAACTCGGCTCTAACTGCAGCTGCGCCAACCGTATATCCCTAAATCGAACCAGGAGATCGATGCCCATTTCTTCTAGATCTTGTAGGAGTCTGCGGTTGACGGATAGCGCGGCAAGATATTTTCGAGTCAGAGCGTCCGCCACAACGTTTCCCTTGCCCGGAGTGTAGTCGATCGTCAAGTCATAGTCTTTGATCAGTTCGAGCCAGCGCCTCTGTCGCAAGTTCAATTCCTTCTGGGTGAAGAGATACTTGAGGCTCTTGTGGTCGGTATAGATTGCGCACGCCACGCCATATAGATAGTGACGCCACAATTTCAACGCGAACACAATCGCCGCTAACTCCAAGTCGTGCGTAGGATAGTTCTTCTCGTGCGGCTTTAACTGTCTGGAGGCGAAGGATATCACCTTGTTTCGCTGCATGAGCACACATCCCAAGCCCTGGCCTGAAGCATCGCTGAATATCTGAAAACCCTCTGGCCCATCCGGAAGTGCGAGTATAGGTGCCGAAATCAGTCGCTGTTTTAGCTCCTGGAATGAAGCTTCACAGTCATCCGACCACTCATACACGACTCCCTTTTGAGTGAGACGAGTCAGTGGCGATGCAATCTTCGCGAAGTCTTTCACGAAGCGTCGATAGTATTCCGCCAAACCGAGAAAGCTTCGAATCTCACTAGCAGATGCAGGCCGCTTCCAATCAGCAACAACTTCCACTTTCTTCGGGTCGACTGCAATGCCTTCGGACGAAATGATGTGACCAAGAAAGGATACGCTGCTGAGCCAAAATTCGCACTTACTCTGCTTCGCGTACAACTCATGTTCTCGAAGTGTCTGGGGCACGACCCGTAGATGTTCTGCATGCTGCGCCCTGTCCTTCGAGTAGACGAGAATATCATCAATAAAGACGACCACAAATTTATCAAGGAAGGGTCGAAATACCCGATTCATCAGATCCATGAAGGCGGCAGGAGCGTTCGTCAGGCCGAATGGCATCACCAGGAACTCGTAGTGGCCGTATCGAGTGCGAAAGGCGGACTTTTGCACGTCGTTTGACTTGATCTTGAGTTGATGATAGCCTGAGCGGAGATCAATCTTCGAAAATACCGAGGCGCCTTGCAGTTGATCGAATAGGTCGTCTATGCGGGGCAATGGGTACTTGTTCCGGATGGTGGCCTTGTTCAGCTCTCGGTAATCGATGCACAGACGCATGGACCCATCCTTCTTCTTCACGAACAATACGGGCGCTCCCCACGGTGAAATACTAGGCCGAATAAACCCTTTATCGAGTAACTCTTGTAGCTGGACCTTGAGTTCCTTCAGCTCGGCGGGAGCCATTCTGTACGGGACCTTGGAAATCGGTCGAGTATCGGGAAATGTATCGATGCTGAACTCGATTTCTCGATCGGAGGGCATGCCGGGTAGCTCGTCCGGAAACACATCGGGGAATTCTGCCACAACGTCGGTCTGACCCGCGGTTGCACCATCCTGTCGCATGTCTCGGACGGACGCCAAATAGCCTTCGCACCCAGAATGCAGCATCCTCCGAGCAGAAATCGTCGAAATCAGCATGCAGGTCGACGACGCCTCACCACACGAAAAACAGAATTCAGGCACCCCTGGAATGCGGAAGGTGACCGTCTTTCTGGCGGAGTCTATGGTTGCGTTGCACGGCCCGAGCCAATCCATTCTCGGAATGATATCGAAGTCCTTCATATCTAGGACTATCACGTCAAGACCGATCTTTTGACCGCCGATACAGATAATCCCATCGGCGCAGGCTAAATTAGTGAGTATCGGTGTGCCCGAAGGTGTGCTCACGCTAAGGTCGAGATCTAGTGATATTTTCGGAAATTTGTGCTCGGCGGCAAAGTCCGCCGATATAAAACTATGCGAAACACCTGAATCAAATAGTACACGAGCAGGCACATTATTGAAACTAAGTATACCTGTCACAACCGTATCTGACGCAAGCAGTTCATCTCGAGTCATGGCATAGACGCGGCCCTGGGTATTGGGGCGACGGTCTTGGCCATTTTGTGGTGCGGGTTGAGGTGCTCGAGGCGCCGGAACTTGATTCCCCGGACGGTGCTGTGGATGCTGAGGCGCGTCCAAGTTGTTTCTTCTACGCTTCGGGCAATCTCCATGAAAGTGACCCCTTTTTCCGCAAATGAAACATCCGTCATTTTGAACTTCACAGTCGACGGCGAGATGTCCGTTCCGGTTGCATTTTGTGCAGTGAGGTCCCTGGTTCCGCACCTGTTGTCCGCCCTGGTGCCCGTTGTTCGGACGCTTGGTCACGTTGTTTTCTCCCGCGTGGCTTGGACGTTTGTGATTGTAGGTATGCACAGCGCCGGCAACACCTGGAGGATATTGGCGTTCAAGGCGGAGGGCGTGGTTGAGAGACTCCCCCATCGTTTTGTATTGTGGAACGGACACATGGGCGTAGATGAATGGTCGTAGACCCACTTCAAACCGTCGAGCACGACTCGCCAGGGAGGGCAAGAATTCTCCAGCAAACTTGGCTAACTTGTTGAACTCTGCCGCGTACTGCCGCACCGTCATGTTCCCTTGCCTTAGCTGCATGAATTCATTTTCCTTCTCTTGTTGAACGGCTTCGGGGAGGTACTCGATCTCGAACGCCTCGCGGAAGGTGGCCCAAGAAATTGCCGCTGTCTCGTCGTCGCGTCTGATCGCTCGCTTTTGCACGGCCCACCAGTCGTGCGCGTTCGACCGGAGTAGAAGTTGAGCGCATGCGACTTTCTTGGACACTTCGACGCCCAGCAGCTCGAACTTGTCTTCCAGTTCCTCTAACCAGTCGATCGCCAAGGAGGGATCTTCCGTGCCGTTGAAGGAAGTACGGCAACCCTTTGTGAATTTCGACACGTCGAAGTTAGAACTTCTCGGTGCTGCATGTGTAGGCTCGGGTGCCAACGGATCGACTTCACTTTGTCTGACCGCAGGCTCGGTTACGGCATGGGTTGTCGCGGAGTTGTTGTTGTTGGCCACCACCGTTTGAACGATCTGCTGGAGAGTATCAAGCTGCTTCTGCTGTAACTTGAATTGTGCTTCGAATCGAGCCTCGAACTGAGTTTGACGTGCCTCCGTCTGCCGTCGATGTTGCTCATTCTGGCGTTGACTCTCCTCAGCTTGTCGTTGTTGCGATTCTAGCATGCGCAACATCCGCTCCATGGCATCGTTTGAGGGTCCGGGTCTCGAGCTACTCGAGCCGCTCGAAGCACTTTCTTCGTTCGCCGCCACGTTCACTGACGTGTCTTCTGGGATTTTTGAAGGCAAAATACATTAGTCACAAAACTTATTACGGGCTCACTCGTATGGAACGACATATCTCATCGACACGGGACCAACGATTTCGAGACTAAAACTCGACACTGGAGGCCAAGGACGTAAAGCCGTGCTCTGATACCAATATGTCACGCCCCGATTCGATAGAATCGATAGTCGTCCCCCGGGCGTGATGCCGTGCAAGCCTAAGTTGCGCTTGCACAAGGCGGTTCATAAGGTTATCCGAAACAACAGCATATGTAAGAGTATGCAGAGAAATTGAACACATTCATTTAGAAAAGGAAACTTGAATTTTCATTGATAATAAGTTAGGTTACAGACTCGATTACAAAAGAGGTCTCGCGGGCTCACAACCGACATCGATGAGATAGTCATTCCATACATTTACATCCCTTTTTACAAACATCAAAATGACTCTCTAAGACCTGGGATCGGCGAGAGTTTGTGACTCATGATGCAGTTGGGTCGGAGTCTTCAAAATGTTGCAGAGCTAGCCTTCGCTCTAGCAAGGCTTCAAAAGAAAGGAGCGTCGCCTTCAGTTCCTTGGCACGCTATCCTGGTCCCGAGTACCTGTTGAGAGCGAGGGTCAGCACTTTACACTTTGTGCTGGTGCGTGGCAATTTAAATCCCGTGCTCTCATTTGTTGAAGAATTCAAGTGAGCGTACATGCAAATATTTAATGAAGTTGCTAGCCATCATACTCAATTCAAACTTATATTTGAAGGCACAACCGAATAATGACGATAGATCTTACCCCCGGCAGAGCGCGCCGTCGTAGCGTAAACTTACCATGTTCTTCCATGTCATGTGGATAATAATAAAACGTAATAGAGTGCGTTCGTGAAGGTCACTGGCACGACAAGCCATCATGTACATATAGCTTGGTAGACAGAGGTCCTTCAGCGCGGGTAGCGAGCCCCGTTGAAAGCCACTGCCTACCGTGGCATGCATCCGGCATAGCTATCCGTGTTTCTTCCTAGGCCGGAACGGTCCCGTGGCCTCGGGATACCGTCCGAAGAAACAATCGTCCTTGTCGACAAGTTGTCCATGACCGTGCTAAGTTAATTTGTTATTTCAAGGTACATCTTATAGTATCGTTGCGACATTCATTTAATCGATTCATCCTTCCTTAGCACGGTTCTATATGATTTGATAATTGCAAGCACGATAATATTTTATGACAAGCATCTGTATAGTTCGTGTTCGTGGGACGTCGTGTGACCGTTCATCGGAATATCATTCATGTCGTTGCATTACATCTAGCATAGCACATGTCTAGTATTGATAATGTATTAGAGAAGAGGGTCGAGGGGAGAAGGGTCAACAACTCACCTTAGTATTTACTTGAGGCGAGAAACTGGTTGGCCGCGCTAGACGTTGCCTACGCGATCACCTGAAATCGCACAAGCAACCGATTAGAACACTGTGTTATTCAAGGAAATTTCGATACGAATGCGAAGTTCGAAACGTAAGCCATGAAAACCATCGAAAACATTCACGAAAACACATTCAGAAAACAAAGCCAAAACCAACGCAAGCGGCGTGAAAAGCAGAGCAACGGGAGATCTCTCCCGACTCACCCGCAGAGTCAATCCTTGAGGCGCAGCCCGCTGAATATGGGACTTGGTTCCGAAGAAGCCATTCCATAACGGGGAATGGATTTTAATTCAACCGTTCCCGTTCGATCGATTCGATCGATCCCGACCTATCGGTCCCGACCGAGTCGATAGCGACAGTGTTCCTTTCTCGCACACCCCGTGGACGAACAACGGGGCACGATGTAGGGACGGGGCACTACAGGTGCCGAGGCTGTAGTGCCCCGTCCCTACATCGTGTCCCGTACTCGGTCCACGGGGTGCGCGAGAAAGGAACACTGTCGCTATCGATTCAGTCGGGACCGATAGGTCGGGATCGACCGAGTCGATCGAATGGGAACGGTTGAATTAAGATCCATTCCTCGTTATGGAATGTCTTCTTCGGAACCAAGTCCCATATTCAGCGGGTTGCGCCTCGAGGATTGACTCTGCGGCTGAGTCGGGAGAGACCTCCCGTTGCTCTGCTTTTCACGCCGCTTGCGTTGGTTTTGGCTTTGTTTTCTGAATGCGTTTTCGTGAATGTTTTCGATGGTTTTCATGGCTTGCATTTCGAACTCTCATTTCCTATCGAACTCCTTGAACAATGCAGTGTTCTAATCGGTTGCTTGTGCGATTTCAGGTAATCGCGTAGGCAATGTCTAGCGCGACCAACAAGTTCTCTCGCCAATGTAAACTCAAGATGAGTGGCTGACCCTTCTCTTCTCGACCCCTTCTTAAGTGAATCGATAGTGTTGTTGCGGAAGAAAGAATGAATGCAAGGGCACGAACATGGTAAAATGATCAAGTTTTCAAAGAGAATGTAGGCTATACCTTAATAACTAAAATTGCTATTGCACGGTCAAGGACAAATTGTCGACAAGGCGATAGTTTCCTCGAGCAGCAACCCGGGACCACGGGACCGTTTCGGCCTAGGAGGAAACATGGTATAGTTGTGCTGGATGATAGCACGGGTTAAGCAGGGACTTCCAAAACGGGGCTCGCTACCCGCGTTGGAAGGACCCCGATTAATGAAGCTATACGTCCAGGATGGCTTGTTATGCCAGTGGCCAATCACACGTAATATTGCACTTGGTATGAAAAATGATAACAATTGACAGGGAAGAACATGGTAAGTCTCATAAGGCGCGGCGCGGCCCGCCGTGGGTAAGTTCCAACGTAAATTACATTATGCTTGTCATTGCTCGCTTGAAATTTATTAGGATGGTTAGAAACATTCATGAACTAAGTCATATAGACTCATCAACCAAATGAGAGCTTGGAACTTAACTTGCCACGCACCAGTACAAAGTGTAATGTACTGATCCTCGCTCTCCACGCAGGTACCCCGAACCACGAAGGGCGTGCCACCTAAAAGCTCAAGGCGAAGTGAACCCTTTTGAAGCCTCGTCCGCGTGTGAAGGCTTGTGTTTTTGGATTCCTTTTGAAGAAGACCCCGCACTCAGTCCAAAAGAAGATGACGACTCGACTCGCTTCGATAGCAGGTGGAAAGTGTTATGTTTTTGCTTGTAAAAAGGGGATGTAATGTATGGAACGACTATCTCATCAGCGTTCGTTTTGTAAGTCGAGTCATGTTGTAGCCCGCGCGGCAATGATTGTAAAGAAATCAATGTAAATGAAATGTTAATATCAATGAAAAGTCTACTTCTATTTCAACTGTGTCAATCAATTTCTCTGCGTACTCTAACTTGATGTTGTGTTTCGGATAACCTTATGAATGTGCCTTGTGCGATCGCTATTTAGGTTCGCACGGCATCACGCCCGGGGGACGACTATCGATTCTACGGAATCGGGGCGTGACATAATGGTATCAGAGCACGGCTTTACATCCTTTTGCCACGCGTCTAAAGTTCCAAACCTTTGACCTCGCATCGATGAGATAAGTTATTCCATACAATGAGTCCGTAATAATTTGTGACTGATGCGTTTGCCTTCGTATCGCAGAAGTGACGGAACCCACGGCCGAGCAAGAACAGAGCGCTTCTAGCGGCTCTAGTAGTTCACATCGTTCGCGGGCCGGACCTTCCAACGATACCATCGAAAGGATGCTGCGTATGATGGAGGCGCAGCGGAACCAGTCCGTGAACCGACATCAACAGACAGAGGAACGACAGGCCCAATTCGAAGCTCGCTTCGAAGCTCGTTTCGACGCACATGCCAAACTTCAACAAAAGCAGCTGGATACCCTGCAGCAGATCGTCCAGACAATAGCGGCCAACGGGAATTCTGCGACTGCGCCTACCGTCACCGTGCCGACGATCCAACCCATTGAAGTCGATACGGAGGGGCCCGAGCGTCAACCAACGGCACCGAAAAAGTACAACTTTGAAGTGTCAGAATTCAAGAAGGCGTGCCGCACTTCCTTCAGCGGTACCGAAGACCCTTCCATGGCGATCGACTGGTTGGAAGAGCTGGAAGATCACTTCGAGCTTCTCGGCATTGAAGAATCAAAGCAAGTCGCCTGCGCACAACTTCAACTACGGTTGAACGCGCACGACTGGTGGGCCGTGCGCAAGCGAGCGATCCGACCGGACAACACCACCGCGCCGATCTCTTGGGCCACGTTCCGCAAAGCTTTTGAAGTCCAGTACCTTCCGTCAGCCGTTCGTCAAGCGAAGAAAAATGAATTCATGCAATTGGAGCAAGGGAACCGGACAGTAGAACAGTACGCCACAGAATTCAATAAGTTGTCCAAGTTTGCTAGTCAGTTTCTGCCTACGGAAGAGTGCCGTGTGCGACGGTTCGAAGTGGGTCTGCGACACTCTATCGGTGCGCATGTCGGGGTCCCGGAGTACAAGACCGTGGGCGAGGCTCTGAATCACGCTCTCCGCCTTGAGAACCTGCATCCTTCCGGTGCTGACGACGTTGTGCGCCACTCCAATCACAAACGTCCTAGCTATACGGGAGGCAACAACTACACATCAAAGCGTCCAAACCACGACGACTATCAGGGAAACTATCCACGACCCCGCTGTGCCAATTGCGGCTCCATTGGACACACCACCGACAAGTGCTTCGTCAGCGAAGGAGGATGTTACTTTTGCGGAGAAAAGGGCCACCGAGCTCGAAACTGCATGGCAAAAAGACAACAACGCAACATCCCGCCACAACAAAACCCTCAAGAAAATCGAGGACAGGCGCCCCGACCTCCTCAGCCCACTCAACTCAACAACCAAGACAGACGCCCTAATGCTCAGGGGCGTGTCTTTGCTCTGACTCGAGACGAGGCGTTCGCTTGCGACACTGTCGTGACAGGTATATTGAGTTTCAATAATGTACCTGCTCGTGTGTTATTTGATTCAGGCGCTTCATATACTTTCATATCGGCGGACTTCGCCGCCGAGCACAAATTCCCTGTAATGTTGTTAGACCTTGACCTTAGTGTAAGTATGCCTTCGGGTGTGCCACTACTCACAAACTTAGCCTGCGGGGGAGGAACCATATGTATTGGGGGTCAAAAGATCGGTCTTGATGCGATAGTTCTAGATATGAAGGACTTCGACATCATACTGGGCATGGATTGGCTCGGTCCGTGCAACGCAACCATAAACTGCGCTGAAAAGAAGGTCACATTCCGCATACCTGGAGTGCCTGAATTCTGCTACTCGTGTGGTGAGACGTCGCCGACCTGCATGGTGATCTCCGCAATATCTGCTCGACGGATGCTGCATTCCGGGTGCGAAGACTATCTAGCTTCCGTTCGAGACACGCGACAGGATGGTGCAAACGCGGGAGAGACCGACGTTGTGGCAGAATTCCCAGACGTGTTCCCGGACGAGCTACCTGGCATGCCACCCGATCGAGAAATAGAGTTCACCATCGACACATTCCCCGACACCCGGCCGATCTCGAAAGCTCTGTACAGAATGGCCCCTGCAGAACTGAAGGAACTAAAGGCACAACTACAAGAATTACTCGACAGAGGGTTTATCCGTCCGAGTGTCTCGCCGTGGGGTGCACCCGTGCTATTCGTGAAGAAGAAGGATGGATCGATGCGGCTCTGCATCGACTATCGGGAATTGAATAAAGCCACCGTCCGGAACAAATACCCCCTGCCCCGCATCGACGACTTGTTCGACCAGCTCCAAGGTGCAACAGTGTTTTCGAAGATTGATCTGCGATCGGATTATTACCAACTCAAAGTCAAGCCAGATGACGTACCGAAGTATGCCTTCCGCACTCGCTATGGCCACTACGAGTTCTTGGTAATGCCGTTCGGTCTGACAAACTCCCCTGCCGTCTTCATTGATCTAATGAATCGAGTGTTTCGTCCGTTCGTTGACAAGTTCGTAGTAGTCTTCATCGACGACATCCTCGTCTACTCGAAGGATCGAGTGCAACATGCAGAGCATCTACGGACGGTACTCCAAACCCTTCGAGAGAATCAGTTGTACGCGAAGATGAGCAAGTGCGAATTCTGGCTGAACAGCGTCTCATTCCTTGGTCACATCATCTCCGCCACGGACATCGCAGTCGATCCGAAGAAAGTCGAGGCAGTTGCTGATTGGAAACGGCCCGCATCGGTTAGCGAAATTCGAAGCTTCCTAGGCTTGGCGGGATACTACCGACGCTTCGTGAAGGACTTCGCGAAGATTGCATCGCCGTTGACTCGTCTCACCCAGAAAGGAGTCGCATTCAAGTGGTCAGACGACTGTGAAGCTTCCTTCCAGGAGCTCAAACAACGGCTCGTTTCGGCCCCGATACTTGCTCTTCCTGAAGGGACGGAGGGATTTCAGATCTTCAGCGATGCTTCTGGCCAGGGCTTGGGGTGTGTGCTCATGCAGCGGGATAATGTGATATCTTTTGCTTCCCGGCAGTTGAAGCCGCACGAGAAGAACTACCCCACGCATGACCTAGAATTAGCGGCGATTGTGTTTGCGTTGAAGCTGTGGCGTCACTATCTCTATGGCGTGGCGTGCAGGATTTATACGGACCACAAAAGCCTCAAGTATCTCTTCACCCAGAAAGAATTGAATTTACGGCAGAGGCGATGGCTCGAGCTAATCAAAGACTATGACTTATCAATTGACTACACGCCGGACAAGGAAAATGTGGTAGCGGATGCGCTGAGCCGAAAATACTTAGCTTCGTTATGCATCAACGATCGACTGTTGCGCGACTTGGAAGGAATGGGCATCGAACTCCGAGTTCGTTTCAGAGACGTGAAACTGGCACAACTGCGGGTGGAACCAAGCCTACTGGAGAGGATCAAGTCTGCACAGAAGGACGACCCATACCTGGAGAAGATGCGGAAGCTGATATCGATAGGGAAAGCGTACGACTTTGCAGAGGACGAGTCGGGAGTGTTGCGCGTGAAGGGACGGCTATGCGTACCGGACGACGCAGAACTTAGAAAGGAGATAATGATGGAGGCACACTATGCAAAATATTCCTTGCATCCTGGCAGCACCAAGATGTATAAGGACCTCCGCGTTGTCTTTTGGTGGCACGACATGAAGAGGGACGTAGCGCTCTTTGTGTCAAAATGTATGGCCTGTCAGCAAGTCAAAGCCGAGCACCAGCGACCGGGCGGAGAGATGCAGAACTTCGCCTTTCCAGAGTGGAAATGGGATCACATCACTATGGACTTCGTTGTTGGCTTGCCGAGGACGCCGCGGGAAAACGACGCCGTCTGGGTCATCGTCGATCGACTAACCAACTCAGCGCACTTTATCGCCATCAAAGTTACTTGGAGCGTCGACCGCCTTGCTCAGATATACCTTGATGAAATAGTTCGGCTGCACGGGGTCCCAGTTTCTATCGTCTCTGATCGGGATGGACGGTTCGTAGCGCGTTTCTGGAGCAGTCTACATTCAGCGTTGGGGACCAAGTTGAAGTTTAGCTCAGCTTATCATCCTTAGACTGACGGCCAAACAGAGCGGGTGAACCAAATCCTCGAAGACATGTTACGACTCTGTCCGATCGACTTGAAGTCAAGTTGGGACGTCCATCTACCGCTGGCCGAGTTTGCATACAACAACAACTATCAGTCCAGCATCCAAATGGCGCCGTATGAAGCTTTGTACGGCCGGAAGTGCAGATCGCCCATTTGCTGGGATGAAGTCGGAGAACGGCAGATACTTGGTCCGGAGCTGGTGGAGCAGACCGTGCAGAAGGTCAAGTTAATACGGGAGAGATTGAAGATAGCACAAAGTCGGCAAAAGAGCTACACGCCGACACGCACCGACGCCCCCTCGAGTTCTCGGAAGGCGACCATGTATTCTTGAAAGTCATGCCCATGCGGGGAGTTTCCAGGTTCGGTGCGAAGGAAAAATTGAGCCCAAGATTTGTTGGTCCGTTCAAAATATTGAAGTGAGTCGCCCCGGTAGCTTACCAAATCGCCTTGCCGCCTGCGTTGTCAGAGGTACATGACGTCTTCCACGTATCACAATTGCGGAAGTACGTACATGATCCGAGCCATGTGGTAGATTTGGGTAAGCTGGACCTGAAGGCGGACTTGTCATATGTCGAAGAGCCGGTGCAAATCTTGGAGGACAAGGATAAACTTCTCCGCAACCGTGCTATTTCCCTCGTCCGCGTCCTCTGGAGGAACAATTCGGTCGAAGAGTCGACGTGGGAGCTTGAGTCAGAAATGAAGGAAAAGTTTCCTTCATTGTTCTCGTAGAGGTAGGTTCTATTTTAAGTTTCGAGGACGAAACTTTTTCTTTGTTGGTTATGGTGTAGTGCCCCGTCCCTACATCGTGCCCCGTACTCGGTCCACGGGGTGCGCGAGAAAGGAACACTGTCGCTATCGATTCGGTCGGGACCGATAGGTCGGGATCGACCGAGTCGATCGAACGGGAACGGTTGAATTAAGATCCATTCCTCGTTATGGAATGTCTTCTTCGGAACCAAGTCCCATATTCAGCGGGTTGCGTCTCGAGGATTGACTCTGCGGCTGAGTCGGGAGAGACCTCCCGTTGCTCTGCTTTTCACGCCGCTTGCGTTGGTTTTGGCTTTGTTTTCTGAATGCGTTTTCGTGAATGTTTTCGATAGTTTTCATGGCTTGCATTTCGAACTCGCATTTCCTATCGAACTCCTTGAATAGTGCAGTGTTCTAATCGGTTGCTTGTGCGATTTCAGGTAATCGCGTAGGCGACGTCTAGCGCGACCAACAAGTTCTCTCGCCGAAGTAAACTCAAGGTGAGTGGCTGACCCTTCTCTTCTCGACCCCTTCTTAAGTGAATCGATAGTGTTGTTGCGGAAGAAAGAATGAATGCAAGGGCACGAACACGGTAAAATGATCAAGTTTTCAAAAAGAATGTAGGCTATACCTTAATAACTAAAATTGCTATTGCACGGTCAAGGACAACTTGTCGACAATGTGATAGTTTCCTCGAGCGGCAACCCGGGGCCACGGGACCGTTTCGACCTAGGAGGAAACATGGTATAGTTGTGCTGGATGATAGCACGGGTTAAGCGGGGACTTCCAAAAGGGGGCTCGCTACCCGCGTTGGAAGGACCCCGATTAACGAAGCTGTACGTCCAGGATGGCTTGTTATGCCAGTGGCCAATCACACGTAATATTGCACTTGGTATGAAAAATGATAACAATTGACAGGGAAGAACATGGTAAGTCTCATAAGACGCGGCCCGCCGTGGGTAAGTTTCAACGTAAATTACATTATGCTTGTCGTTGCTCGCTTGAAATTCATTAGGATGGTTAGAAACATTCATGAACTTAGTCATATAGACTCATCAACCAAATGAGAGCTTGGAACTTAACTTGCCACGCACCAGTACAAAGTGTAATGTACTGATCCTCGCTCTCCACGCAGGTACCCCGAACCACGAAGGGCGTGCCACCTAAAAGCTCAAGGCGAAGTGAACCCTTTTGAAGCCTCGTCCGCGTGTGAAGGCTTGTGTTTCTGGATTCCTTTTGAAGAAGACCCCGCACTCAGTCCAAAAGAAGATGGCGACTTGACTCCCCTCGATAGCAGGTAGAAAGTGTTATGTTTTTGCTTGTAAAAAGGGGATGTAATGTATGGAACGACTATCTCATCAGCGTTCGTTTTGTAAGTCGAGTCATGTTGTAGCCCGCGCGACAATGATTGTAAAGAAATCAATGTAAATGAAATGTTAATATCAATGAAAAGTCTACTTCTATTTCAATTGTGTCAATCAATTTCTCTGCGTACTCTAACTTGATGTTGTGTTTCGGATAACCTTATGAATGTGCCTTGTGCGATCGCAATTTAGGTTCGCACGGCATCACGTCCGGGGGACGACTATCGATTCTACGGAATCGGGGCGTGACAAAGGCACGTTCAGATGGATCTTCCGAGGTAAAAATCGGAGAAGACTGAGAAAAAACCAAATGGCCTTTTCCTTTATTTTGTGAAGAAGGGTTGGCTAAAGAGCGTTTTCCTCTGTTGTTTTCCAGATTTTGGACTTCGGAAGATTGAGAAAAGACCAAAGGGCCTTTCCGTTTGTGCTGAGACGGAGGAAGAATAGTCAAAAGACTACCCCCCTGTGGGTTGCGCAGGAATAGAAGAAGCAGCAACTTTCTCTTTGATGGAGATGACAGATGGCTCCTTGGCCATAGAATCAGCAGGGGGTGTAACCTGTGCTCTGGAAGAAGCAGCGAGTGAAGCCTTGGCTACAGAGGGCTTAAGTTGCACTCTGGTTGAAGGAGTGGTGGATTGCGCAGGAGGGAAAGAGACCGCCAACTGCGCCAGAGGGAGAGGGGTCTTGGGCTTTGCCATAGCAGCATAAGTTGTAGATTGCGCTGTGGCAATAGGAGCAGTGTGCTGCGCATGGGCTGTAGGAGCTCTGGATTGCGCTTTAGCAGAGAGGGTGATGGATTGCACAGGAGCAGAAGTGGATACTGGCCTCCTGTTAGACGAAACAACAGGTTGCGCAGAGGACTTCGGGGTCCACACTGAATGGACCTTGCTCTTGGCAGAGGCCACAGTGCGACGAGTAGCCCCAGAGTTGATCATCGCTTCGTAGGCAGTCTGGTTGACCTTCACAACCAGCGTCTTCTGCGTCTTTCCGATAGACGCAGCGTCACATTGAGTTGTCACTTCCTCGTCGGAGGAGAAAGTCGTCCCCAGCAGAGTCGTCATTTTGTTTGCAAAAACAAAAGTCTTTTTATTTCACAAACTTTAAAGAATAGTACAAAAGTACAATAAATTCTGGAAAAGTACAACTATAGGAATCCGATCTGAAGACGATCGCTTTATCCCTTGGACGATGTGAACTTTGAAGACGATAGCCTCTGAAGAATACAGCAGCACTTGGACAAGAACTCCTGATCTCTGATGATCTTGAATCATGATCCTCCATAATGAAGAACTTGAAACTCTATTTATAGAGTTCTAGAAATAACTATTTTGTAGTTATTCTAGATTGCGCACAATGAACTGCGCTGGAGACAGACTGCGTAGACTGCAAACTACGCTGGCCATTGGGCAGTTGCTCGATCGTGGGCAAACCGTATTCAGACGCGTGGCATTGTTTGATTGAAATGCGCTTGGTCGTGTATAGGCGGTTGTCACGTGGCGAGCAAATGATGGCATGTAAGCCACGTAATAAATGTCAGTTATCTTCAACAAATTTGATGGATCGCGCCACTTGAATAGCTCTAGCTTCAGACTGCGCTCCCTTCTAGTCATTGGATAGCGCTAGGATTCGGACTTGGTCAAACTGCGCTAAGGTTGGATTGGCAGACTGCGCTCATGTTGGACTGGCAGACTGCGCTGGACTGTACAGCTGTTCTTGAGCGCCGTGCTGCACAAGAAACAAACGGACTCCTCGCTTTTCGGGCTGTCAGTCCGTCAGAAGATTTGATCTTCCTGTCAGGTAATGATGGTGTTGCCACGTCAGCGTAGCGCGCTCGGGCGTTAGCGCAGTTCAGCCTCGCGCGTTTGATTTGTAGCGCAGTCTGTCTTCAGCGCAGTTCATTTAAGGGTGCGCAATTTAGACTTCTCTGCCTATTTGATGGATGCAACTTGATTTTTAGGACTTACAATCGTATGGCCCGATCAGGGTGACACGTGGCACATACCATGATTTGAGAGGATTTTCTGTTTAGTAGGGTGGTTACAACGCACATGCCATAACGCGAGATCAAATCATCTGATCGTATGGCCTGATTAGTTTGACACGTGGCACATGCTGAGATTTGAGAGAATCTCTTTGTTTAATGGGGCGGTTATAATGCACACGCTATAAATGTGAGATCAAATCATTGGATCGTATGGCCTGATCGATTTGACGCGTGGCACATACACGAGATTTAATTCACCCAGCTGTTGATCGGATGGCACGGTCGGTTTGACAAATGGCACATACTATGAGTTGAGAGAAACTTCCGTCTTGTAGAGTACTGTCATATGGAGGCTCAGTCGCATGAAACCAATATTGCCACATGAAGTTCTAGCAGCATGAGAAGTCTGTACTGTAGGAGGCCACAAGGGGGGTGTACACATGGCGCCGATGTCTACTGTCAAAAGATAGTAAGTAGGAAGTACTTTGAGCCTTTAATGCTGCCAGACCGGTGATCGGAGAAAGAGCCACGTAGGTGGTAGCTGTCATCTAGCCACATGGAGAGCTGTATAGTGGACCACTGTCAATTAGCCGCGTGGTCTGGTGCGGGTTTGGACTGTTGTGGGCTTTGGGAGATTTTTCATGCTTCTACATCCTGCTAAATAATTTTGGAGTTGAAACTCTTTCTTTTTGTAGTTGTATCTTTTGATATTTATCCTTCATCAAAGTGAGGGATACTTGATTTAATAAAATATCATTTAAGTTGTAATTCATATCATTTTTCAAATGGTTATCCTTTCTGTTCAACACAAGATGGAGATTTTTGATGATTATAATGACGAATTTTGAGGCATCAGTTTCTATAATAGTTAATATGTGTACGATGTCGCTAGGAATGGTTTTCTTCCTTACTAGTGTGGTTGACGTGGTTGCCTGGGAAAATTAAAGCAAGGCTCGAACTATCCATATTGGAATCACTTTCGGACCCTTCCTATAACTATCGGTATCAGATATTTCGACACTTTCTGATCGGAGTATCAGGTTCTTTGTTTCGGAAAGTCAAAAATGATAAAAGTCTTTTGAATTTTTTTTATATACATTTAGACATAATTTTATATATTATATATTGTTTCTCGTTAGTTTTAAATTGAAAAATATTCACTAGTAGTAGATACTATTGTTTATTTATTTGCTTTTAGATATGGTACAACAACAATGAATAGTTTTGCATGAAATAATCGTACAGTATATGACTTGCAAAAAGTTTGGAATCAAACAAAATATCGTTTTGACATTCCTTTTATCTTATTAACAGGTGCAGTGCAGAGATAGGTTAGAAGAACAAGATTCAGATGAGTCAGCTCATATCCATAGTTATGGGGATTTGGGTGCTAAAGCCTTTGGGACAACAGGACGCTACCTGACTGAACTTCTTGTCCTCGTCTCCCAAGCTGGTGGTGCCATAGCTTATCTAGTGTTCATTGGCCAGAACCTATCATCTGTCTTCTCAACTGGAACTCACAATCCCATCTCTCCATCCGTCTTCATCTTCTTACTTCTCCTACCCCTTGAGATTGTCCTTTCTGTTATCCGGTCCCTTTCTTCCCTTTCTCCTTTCAGTGCCTTTGCTGATGCATGCAATGTCCTTGCCATGGCTATTGTTATCAAAGAGGACTTTCAACTATTTAAGAGCTTTTTCAAGACACGGAAAGCTTTTAACGGTGCTTTGGGCTTGCCTTTTGCCAGTGGAGTGGCAGTCTTCTGTTTCGAGGGCTTCAGCTTGACACTCCCATTGGAGGCTTCAATGTCTGAGCGGGGGAAGTTTCAATGGGTGCTATCATGCGCATTTTTTGGGATAACCCTTGCTTATATTTGTTTCGGGATATTTGGATATTTAGCTTATGGTGATGAGACAAAGGATATCATCACACTCAACCTTCCACACAACTGGTCCGCTGCTGCAGTCAAGGTAAGTTTTTTTTTTTTTTTTTTATCTTTATCATAATGTTTTGATATTACTGTATCAGTGTAAAAAGGTGGTTTGCTAAAGTTCTTGAACTACAAGTATCAGGCACCATAACTTCATTACTTGCTTATGATGATCTCGAGTTGCTTGAGCAATTTCACGATTCAGCTACAGCTGCTTGGTTCCTTATTAGTACATATGTTGGAAAATGTGAATGTATATTTGTTATAATAATAATATCAATTTTTTTCCTATCAACGAATCTATGAAAAGGTGTACGAATCTTTTCATTGGAAAAAGTGTACGAATCTATTTATTGGAAAGGTGTGCCATTTCCATCGTGTCTCTTTATTTCTATAAATACACATGTGTTTGGAGCATTCAAGCATTCATTCAATTCGTCCATATTGCATTAGTTAGTCTAAGAGAGAGAGACAACCAACGTTGCTTCGACGAGTTCCTACGGTGTGAAGTGCTGCTACCGAAGGAAAGAACCGTTGTATCCTGGGAGACTAATCGCCATTAAACTGTAAGCACCAGTGCGGGGCGAATATTGTCTTAAGGACATTGAACCAAGTTTTATTTATTTTACTTATATTTTAATTTCAGAGTCTAAATACAGAGTTTGAGAATTTATACTAACAACATAATATTCACTAATTTTCCATTTCTTTATATCTCGCTGCTAGGAGCTTAATTATGCCACAAAATTGGAAGTAGTTAGGCCTGTCTTGGTTCTCTAAGCACTTAAAGACTTCCTGCTATGTTGAGCTAGGGTATAATGAGGCTATTAGAGCAAAACCCTGGGTTGACTCTAGAACCTAAATTTTGGTTCAATTTAGTGACCAACCATTTTTCACGAGGCTTATAGAAAAGGACATTGTAACTGAATTTAGCCGTTCTATGCAGTTTTGTACAAAACACACAATAACTACATGATGTTGCTGAAATATCGAACCATTCAACTATACCATGAGACACATCTTTGGTGGGAAACAAGTAGAAAGTGTGTTGAGTCATTGACATAATAATGGGATATTATCCCGCCCATAACTTCAGTTCCATTTCTGGGATGATGAGAGCTTAATCAGCTATTGTTTCTTCGAGGTTTGGGATATTACATTAAAAAAAAGTCTCTACGAGTTTTTAGTTTTTTATTCTTACTGATAAGTTTTTTTGTGTGTCAATTTTGACAGATTGGGCTCTGCATCGCTCTAGCTTTCACATTCCCAATCATGATGCACCCAATCCATGATATTATGGAGGGAAAGCTGAAGTCTAGTGGATGGTTTCAGAAGATTTGCTACAATGTACAAAGTGCAGAGGTGTTTGGCTTACTTGGAGTTCGGATGCTAATGGTGGCGGTACTGGCCACCCTGGCTTCGTACATTCCTGGCTTTGGGGCATTCATCTCTCTTGTAGGGAGCACTGTCTGTGCCTTGCTCTCCTTCGTATTACCGGCACTATTTCACCTAACCCTTATGGGCTCTCATCTGAAACCTTGGCAGAGGATATTGGATTACGGTGTACTTGTTATTGGACTGGTTTTTGCTAGCTATGGCACATATGACTCATTGTTTGACTGAGTCCACGGGTTCTTGACGCCATTTCGCTGCTGTTCTTGTTAAAGCCTGTGATGATCTTTTGTTTTCCTTCATGGAGAACAAAATGGCTCGGCATAAGCTTAGCCAATCTGATCAGCAACCAGTTTTTGCAACCATCTCTAGCGGATAGCCTAAGCTGACATTGTTAGTGGTTATCCCTCCTGGATGCAATTTTTGGCACATTTGTATAGTGATGATCTACGTAAATCTGTAGTTACATGTAGATTTTATGATGGACATGAAATGTAAACCTTCGAATTCTTTGTGATGATTTGTTATAAAACATCCTTTTTGTTCCATTCATTCATTAGTTCTCAGGAACTGTTGCAAAGCTTTCATATATCTAGCTTACAACCATCATTAGAGGAAACAATGGATATGTGGACAGAGCTCTCTCGCGAGATCAAAATCGTCAAGCCACAGGGTGGCCCAAAATAGCCATGCAAGGGGCATAAGAGGCAAATAGGAAACCAACTACGAGAAGGAAGTCTACCACTCTTTGTCAGAGACTTGGGGAAGAGCCCATGAGCTTAAGATGAAAACATCCTGGCAACACAAAACATATCAGCGCACAGGTGGTGCTCTCTGTAAATGAAAAGATGATGATCACCGATACTAAAAATAAGATTTGATCATTTATCGTCGATCTGTTTCCAGGAATAAACAAGTTTACCATGGTGAACTTCTGTAACGCTCACTTGTCACCCTTGGAACAACGGACTGCACTTGGACTCTCAGACAGCACTTTGTGCCTTCAACGTTGCTGCTAACTCTCCTCTTTGCTGCAAAGTACTAGAGTATATATAGGGGAGCAAAATGTAGTGCCCCGTCCCGCTCAGTCAATCGGAGGAATCGAAACGTCAACGGCGTTCGGACTTAGCCACGCAATGGCTTGCTCGAAGTCCCGCTCAGTCGAGGCGACTCCTCGCTAAGGTGGGTGGCTTCGGTGAACTTACCTCAGCTTGGCCTTCGCACTAATAAAATGAAAGTTTTCAATTGCACAAGTAGGCTTAATAATAAAAGAGACGCATCCACATAGCTAAGGGAATATTCCTAACTTGGGTTGATTGAGTTAAGAATATGGAAAGGTCCCATGGTCGGCTAAGAAGTGTTGCACGATGTGCTTTCAAAATGACACTCGATCCTTCGTCCCGTGGCTTGGGAGAAGGAAAGTTGGTTTAAGTTGCCACGAAGTTATGGACTTAGCCTAAGTCGTAGGCGTCACACGTATGAATACTTGATAAAGCATGCACGGTCCCATCGTACAAGGCTTGGCATAGCCTTGCCCGTCCCACGGATCAAGTTGTTGCACGATTAAGTTATACAAAAGTTATGTTGGGCTGTCAAAGTTCTAGCAAGCATTGTCCCACATTTTCTGCAATTGTTGAAGTCACACAGCCCACGAGTCGTCATACAAAGTATGACTTGGACGATAGTGTCGCATAGAACACGAGTTGGTTTAAGGCACGAGCCACGGTTGGCTCGATGAAAAGTTAGCCATGGTCTATGTCACGTCCCGACCCAGAAAATCGCTCATCCTCGCATCGATTTATCCGAATCATCGTCCTCGATGGGACGTGATGTCGTACGAGTCTAGAGTTGCACTCGTACAAAGCAAGATGACAAGTTCTCAAATGATTATCTTTGATTTGATATTAGCAATGGAAGAAAACAGAGTATACGAAACAATTCTCTTTATTGATAAATGAACTGAGATTACAAAGGCTTTCAATAGCCCAATTGAATTTGCAAAATTGGCTACAACACTCAGGTTCTCTCTTACCCATAAAGGATTTTACCATTTCATAAATCATGCCTTCTATATCTCGGTCGCATCAATCTTGTTGCAAGTCCGAGCGTCAATACGATCACACGCTTCAAACACTATGGCATTCCATGCCTCAACGCGATCAAGTGAAGCTCCGCCGCGAGCAGACCATTTCCTGAACCTGCTAGCAAACTAGTCGAGGATATTAGTACTTTCGTCCTCGCTGTACTGATCAAAGACCCACTTAAATAAACCGAAATTTGTTATGTAATTGATTCATGCAACATACAATTTAGTTATCTTTCTATGTTTTCCTTAGGATTTGTTTCATGGCATATTCGAAAGTAGTAAGCATGATATCATGGCAAGCATGTTATTTCGATTCGCATAAGTAAGCAGGCAACCAATAGCAGTCTCGTGTTGTTTCGTGACTTCTTACCAAACATTGATGCACTCGCCCTTGTACCGACGCAAGGTGAATATGCCTCATTCCTTCCCTGTCAAGTTATAAGTGCTTTGTGCATGAGCTTTGTGTTCCTACACTTTCGACCCGTCGTTCCTTAACTATATGAAGGTCACTAGCTTTCCGGGCTAGAATGGACTTATATTTCTCAAATCGAATATGTAAGACGGTGATCACTCTGTGCGGTTGCTAACCCAAACATTAGAGGACCCCCGAATTACTCGAGTAAGTGGCTTATCACATCAATAGCAGGTCGTAAACCGCCTTAATGAAGTGTACCAACAATACCGATATCCCGCAGTCCCTCCTAGGCCGAACGGTCCCAGCGCCCCGGCGAACCACGTTCGAGGGAAGAAAACACCCGTAAACGGGAAATATATCTTTAACTCCATTTGACCATGCAACACATCTTATCTTTCATACAACCAAGCAAATTCGCCTATCTCTATTTCAATTAGCACAATGCCCTAACTCAATGTTCATCAACAAATGCCCCGAAGGCCATAAACATTTCGAAGGCACCATGCCACATTGGACAGTTCTGTCACATTCGTGCCACAACTGTTCCCTTCGCAACGAAGCCATCATTTGTAAGTCTCGAGCATGTAAGCACGCTTTGATATAGTTATTCTCCATTCCTTTCGTCGTGCATTCGATGTACGCCTTGATTCAGTATTTTCGTATTCTACGCCTTAGTGTTCAATGTGTTAGACTGATGTTCTTTCCCTCCGACTCGTGCAACTGAGGCACACCTCGACAGGGTATTCAATGTTCTATAGCTCGTGCACTGAGGCACTCGCACCGATATAGTCTTTCAATGTTCAAGCAAACTAACTCGTGCACGGGGGCACAAAATGACTCGTACGTTAAGGCACTTGTCGATACAGTTATCCCATGTTCTTATGGCTTGTGCGCCAAGGCGCTCGCCTTTGCGATATTCAATGTTCTATAGCGGCTTGTACATTTGATGTACGTTTTATTTCAATTTTTCTATCTAGTATTCGACACACACTATGTTCATCTCTCGATCGAGCCACGCCCGTGGTCTCAATAGGTTAATTTAACATACAACGATATATTTTACTTAGGCATAAAGGAGTAGGAAAGAGTAGTCAAAGTTCCCTCACCTTAAGCCAATGCGCCTTGTTGTTTTGCCGAGTCAATGCAGCTTGATTTCATATCTTTGTTGCACGGCAAACTCTTTTGACTTAGCCATTCAAACACTTTGCGCTACGTTGAATTATCCAAGCGATTTGGCCTACTATGCCTATACTTCAGTCCGTAGCAAGGTGACGATTTGGTTTTGCGGACACCATTTCAAATAAGGTAAAATGTCGACCTTTTATATTTCAGCATAAACGTATAGCCTGCACACGAAACCAACTTGTAAAATCCCTAAATTTCTACTATATTTTAGTACTGATTTTTTTTTGTATTTATACGTCGCATAGTCGTATTGTACGTCGCGCGGGAATTTGCATTTTTTTCGTATTTACTCGTCGAGTGCGAATATGTGCGAGGTACATATTTTTAGAAAAATGTTTTTTGATTTTATTATCGGTAATGGTTTCAAAATTATATATAATAATTATTTTTATTAAAAGTTGTGAAAAGTATCTATCGAGGTTGCCAAAACTTATTATTTTAGTTATTTATAAAAGGCTATCTTATTTTAATAAGTGGTAATTTAGAAAAACTAGATTATGTGAATATTCTACTCGTGTAAAGCGCATGAAAATTATTTTATGTATATTTTCAAAATTTATTTTTATTATTTATAATAATTTATTTAGCAAGAAGGTATTTTAAATATGTAAATATTTATGTTTATTTTCGAAATTTTTTTACCTAAATTATTTAAAGGGTATTTTGAAGATATTTTCTACTAATATTTAAAATATATATTGGAATTTTCGAAATTAATTATTATATAAATTTTATAAAAAGATATTTTGGATATATTTGTGATAAATTAAATTGTGATTTGATTTATTGATTTAAATTAAATAGTTTAATTTAAATGTGTAATTTATCTATATTTAAATAGGATTTGGATTTAGATATGAATGCATTGGTTTAAATTTAATAATAGAATTATCTAATTGGGTTTAAATAAATCCTAGTCTCTATCTACATTGGATTATATTTGATTGAGTTACTTCTAAATCAATTTGAATTAAATAGTGAAAAATCTAAGGGGAATTAAAACTCTTCTTAATCCTTATCTAGATAAGACTTTTGTAAACCCCTTGATTTTTCAAAATAAATATTTTTAGAATTTCTGGATTTTTAAATAAATATTATTGACTTATTATATAATTTGTATTATTTTACATATATTTAGTATAGTGCTCATTGGTGAATTTAGTATAAAAATATATAAAGCTATTTTTCTAGTATATTAAGGATCTAAACTATATTATACAATTTCTTTTCCTCAAAATTTTAGGATTTATTTCATAAATTTTATTACTTTTTACATGTTACTTATATTGTACACTATTTACATAATATAGAATAAATGTCAAATTAGTATTAGATATTTCAGCTTGTATAAATGAGATTAGATGAAGGTTATTTAAATAAATATTAACTATAGTTATTATCTATATTAATTTTAAATAATGTTATAGATAATTTAGATAAATATAAACTATATTTTAAATTAATACTAATCCTACTTCTAATTGGAAAACATCTCTATCTATATCCTATCCTAGCAAAGCAAACACCAATTTATTTAAATCAAATCCTATCTAATTTAGGAGATAAATCTGAAATAAATATCTATATAAACCCAATACATCCCCCTCTATCATCCATAATTCGAAATTATTTTTAGTCCAATAGAAACTCTAAAATTCGTCATTAGAATTCAGTCCCGCTTTTTAGTAGCAAGAGCAACTTGGAACGACGATATCTCCTAGCTCCGAACTCCGTTTCGCCTCCAGTTTTTTTTAAAAGAAGCGTATCGAGGTAAGATTTTCAAAAACATATTTTAATAGATAAAATTCATTCTGTAGATTTCTGTAAAAATATTTGAGTATTAGATGTCCGAAAAATAAACGTGTTCCAGTATTTTTGCGATTTCGGGAGTTTTCGGAAACGAAAATGCGATCCGTTTAGTTTTTCGGAAAGCTAATACGAAAACCTATGCCATATCATAATTATAGAATTTATTAGATAAATCTAATAGGTATAGTATTAATTATAATTAGATAATAGACTATTTTCAGCATCCGGAGATGTTTGTTTGGACCTTAGTTCCTCAGCAGCCGTTGTTCCACCTACTTTCCTGTCTGATCTTCGCCACCACAGTGCTCAGGACTCAGGCAAGTATACCTTGATAATTAACTGTGAAATTATTTATTTTTTTATATTATTTATTTTGTTTTATATTGTTAGTTTTCTTTGTTATAAACTGTGCGTCCAAGCCGTATTTGGGTGCAAGCGACTCTATTAGTCATTTTACTTTACTATATGCATGTTAACTTAGTGTTAGCGGACTACCTTCTTGTTGTGGGATATTCTCATATCTCCTTGGCCATGACACACACACACTACACGGTTGGAGACATGTTGCTAGGGGAACGACTTATTGACTAGCTATCTCTAAAGTCGTGTGACGGTAGATATTCGTAACTGCTATGACTAGGGTTTTAGAGACTCAAGCAGTTACAAAATTGGATGAGCCATGGACATGACTTGAACAGTGTGGAAAATATTTGGGGAGGACAGTCGCTAGTTCATATGAGAATCCAAACAGGTAAACCACAGTCTCCGGATGGAACTGTGGCGATTTATTTGCAGATACCCTCTGACGTTTTGGGCGTTACGGCCGGATACAGATGACTGGATGACAGTTACGTACACATAGCCTAAAATCCCACCCATGCGCATGAAAGTTGTCCTCTAAATTGCACATTAGACGGTTAGAATCTCCTTTGCATATTTGTGTCTAGGATAGTCTTTTATATATTATTTTATTATTCTGACAGTTCATATTAGCTTGTTCTTCCTGTATCTTGCTACGTCCGTCTAAGGACCTGGTTATTCCCCAGGTGTGTGTTCATGTCTTCCGCAGGTATCTTAGCCGGGATCGTGGTCTTATCCATTTATTCAAAGATGATATGACTTGGTTCCTCCTTGCTACTTCCTCTTAGCCTTTTATATATCATGTACTTCTTTCTTTTTATTTGGTTGGTAGTGGATGTGTCTCCACCCAACATATTGTACCAAGACAATTCATTATATGCTATCTTTTATTTTTTTATTTTGTGGATGAGATTATTTAGTTGTGGTTTGCTGTATTTTACAGCTTATATATACATACAAGGCTATTGTACTTCGTATGTATACAGCTGGCATGTCTACGTACTTAGTCCTACGTATATTGGGACTGGGGCGTTACATGTTTTTGTGGTGGCCCATGCAGGTCAAGATAAATTGTTTGGTTACTTTACCGTACCAAGCAAGCCTGCGGATAGGATTAGAGTCTAGGATCTCATCCACATACTTGACCTTCTCGATTCTATTTTGAATTCCTTGATTTGCATCTTGCTTGATTCCCTCTACCGTTAATTCTTATCCTTCTTTCGTACTTGATGTTGGTTAGAAAGGTGATCCATACTAGGTAGACTTGTCCCATTGTTCCATCACACCACTAGTTTAACTCTTGCAAGTTGGGTAGACACCTCACGACCTAACATTTATTTTCCTTGTGACCCATATTAACATGATTACTTAGACTATAGCCTTTATAGGACCCTAACTTATCTAGCCCACCAAGCCTTAGATAAAAGACAGTAGGATGAATGTATAGGAACAATCACAAAACAAGACTTAGATTCTTAAGGAGCTGAACTAATTCTACCTTATTTCACTCTTACGCTCTCGTGCCTATATTTTTACCATCGTGACTAATGCTGCTAAATAGCCTAATTTTTGCAAGCTTACTTTTTATTCAAGCTTGTTCAAGGACATATTTTATTGGGGGCCCCCACTAACATATTGTTTAGTCAGAACCGGTGCATGATGGTCTGATCAACCTAGTGCACTTTGGTTCGCCTTTTACACTATTATCCTACGTGGTTGAGATATAGTTAAACTTATCCCTTAGAATCTCATCTACTATTGCCTTGACGATTCTTTTTGAATTATTCGGCCGCCTTTGAACCACGTATTCGTATTCGATAATATCGTCTTTGAACTCTATATTGCTTTCGCTTTCACCTATTTTAGAAGGACGAAAGCGCTGTACTTGAATTTCCTCAAGCTATCCTATCTCTTGTGATCATTAACACTCGATGTGACTATATCTTTGTCTTAACTACTCGTCCCTTCCTCGACCTTCTATCACGACTTCCTAATCACTTCAATTAGGAGTGAATCTAATCGTTCTCCTAATCATGCCATCAACCTACTCCCAAGAAACTATATCTGTAAGCCCCTGAATTTAGGGCTTATTTTTTTTTTATTTTAATAATCAATTAATTAGAATATTATTATTTGATTATTATTTGATTTAATGCTCTTTACCATGACTTGGAATTCTAGAGCATCAGGGATGCCAGTCTCTGGAAACTTCCTTCTTGGAGTTTGTAGTAGACGAGGTTATCTTCATTTTGATATATCCTGTCCCACTTGAACTTATTCCCTTGTACTCTTTTTGCTTCGCGCAAGTTCGGGTCAATATTAGACCATTTAATTATTAATTGATTTCCCACTCTTTTTCTTGATCCCCATAAGCACGTTACCGTGACTTTTAATTTAGGAGCACCAGACCAGTCATTCTCTCGAAACCAACTTGTCATGCCTGATCTACTCGAGACGCTCTTCATCCCTGACCTTCGTGTCCCACTCAGACACTCCATTTTGTGCTCCATTTCCTTCGCACAACTTTCGGTTCAAATTAGGCCAATGAAATATCTGCCGTAAAACCTGATTTAATTTCCCATTTAATTTCGGGACCCGACATCGACCCAACCTAGTCGACCCCAAATATGGACATGGTCCACACGAAGCCTACTACCCACATGAAACTTGTGTCCCATTTATTGGAGTCCCCGTATATTATTTATTTACCCATGATTAGAAATCCCTATTTTTAATTCGAATATTGCCTCTTGTCCGATTTTGGCCCGACCCGGCTCGACCGGACCCGAGCCCAAGCTCCACATTGTTCTTTCATGACTGCCCAAATACTCTACATAATTTTTCTATTTTTCCTATTTTAAATATCTATTTATTCTCTCTCTACTTTATAAATATCTCCTATATATATATATACATATATATATATATATATAAGCAAATATCTTTCTCTCTCTTTTTACTAACACCTACAACCCCCCATGTGTAGCCGACCTACATCACCCCCTCTCTCCTACTTTCTATTTCTCTCTCTCTCCATCTTATTAATATCTCTCACTAACTCTCTCCCTCACTTTAATATCTACACACATATTATAATATCTCTCCTTTCCTACACCTCACCCCCTTACATCACCACCTCTCTCCCTCCTGTGCACGAACAGCCCCCCCATTCCTCTCTATTCTCACTCTCTCAAATATCTCCCTCTCTATTCTCACCCTCTTACTCTCTTTCTATGTTATAAACACACACACACATAAAACACTCTTTCTCTCTCCTCCCAAACAACTCACAGCTCCCTTATCCCTCCATGGCCGACACCCCTACCCCCATTCCCAGCCTCCTTCTTCTTTTCTCCTCCTCTATACTCCATCATCATCATCATCCTAACACCACCATCACCCTAACTATCATCACCAACACTTCCACCATTACAAGCAACACCATCACCTCCACCACCCGAACCACTCTCCTCCTCCTTCCTCACCCTCGCTGGCTGAGCCACCGCGCACGCCGCCTGGCTGAGCCACCACGGCGCCGCTGCGAGGCTGCAAACAGCAGCAGCAACATCGCAGTAGTGGCTGCCGTGCCACCCCGCGCGAGCGCGCGCGCATGGGCGTGGCCGCGCGCCACCACGTGGCCGGCCCGCCGCCCCCGTGAGCCCCCCATGGCCGGGCGACCTCGGGCGAGGCCCCCCTTGCCGCCTTCGTCGTCCCCGACGCGAGAAACGGACGATTCGTGCATTTTGCACGGGATCCCGCCGTGACGCGCGATTTCAAAATTCAAAAAGTTCGCTTCGAAGCAGCAACTTCGCGCCAATTTTTCGGACAATCCGACCGTTGGATCGGCAATTTCTTCGCTCCGTCTCAATCTTGGTATATACCCCTTCATCCCTCTCAAATTTCATCCGTTAATTTCGTCGTTTGATACATCAAAACCGGCCACCAAGTTGACGTTTTAAATTAAACTATTTTTGGACAGTTTCGCGACGCCAACTTTGCGGGTTCGTATCTTCGCCGTATCAGCTCCGTTTTGTGCGCTACCAGTTCCGGTGTACAGCTGGTATAACCCTCTTCCTGCTCCCTTTAGATTTCATTTCAGTTTGAGCTTGTTAGGTCGGTCGAATTCGACGCCAAAGTTGGCCGTTCGAATTCTTAGTGTTGCACTTGTAAAATTCCATTTTTGAACCCGGGACTCCGGATTCAATTTCTGACACCACCAGTAGACTGTGGCGTCGTTCTGGCATGTTTTCATATAATGTTTGCTTGATTTGGAGAACGTGGGCCCTGGCACGCATTTCGATGCAAAGCGGGTCCCACTTTCTGAGTCAACGGGACTTTTTGACGCCGGCTCATCGGAATCCAATTTCGGATATACCGTTGAGTTTGTATTGTCATTCTGGACTTGTTGACATATAATTTGCTAGGTTTTAGTGGACGTTGGTTCCGGCACGCATTTCGGTGCAAGTCGGATACCAATATCCGGGTCAACGTGTCATTTTGAGTTCGGCTCATCGGAATCCAATTCCGGATATACCGTTGAGTTCGTATCGTCATTCTGGACTCGTTGACATATAATTTGCTGAGTTTTGAGGACATTGGCTCCGACACGCTTTTCCGTGCAAATCGGTTTCCAATGTTCGCGTCAACGGACCAGTTTGAGATCGGGTCAACGGAATCCAATTCTGGATATACCGTTGGGTTCGTATCGTCATTCTGGATTCGTGGACATATAATTTGTTAGGTTTTGTGCACTTTTATTTTGGTACATTTTTCGGTGCAAAGTGTGTCCAACGGCGGACATCATTTTGGCCCAAAATTACCGTTTTGCCCCTGTATCCAAATTGGACTTTTGGAAGGCTATCCTAGCTGATTTGACCATTCTGGACACGTCGGTGATGTTAGTTTTATCATCCGACAACATTTGTAGATTTCTTCTCTTTTTGTGTCATCCTATTATTATAATATTTTCTCCTTTGGGTTGTTTTAGAGACCCGTCGATTTCAGTGATTTCTAAATCATTGAAATTCATAAGTTGACCTTGTAGATGTTTATAGAGACTAGCTTGACCATGGTTGACTATTTTGACTAGACGTCGAAGTAGAGTCAACATTTGACCTAGGTTAGACTAGTTTTGACCCTGGTTGACCACAGTTGACTATTTTGACCAAAGTCAACCGGAAGTCAACCGTAGCCTAAAATTTACTAGAACTGGACCGAAGTTGACCCGTTGACCCAAAGTCAACTGTTAGTCAACGTTAGTCAAGTTTGACCTAGAGTTGACCAGTTGACCAAAGTCAACTGTACGTCAACTTTGACCCAGTTTGTCTTAGTTTGACCTAGATGTTAGTATATCTTTTGACCCTGATCAGCTCTTGCATTATTTCATCTTTAGGTCTGTGGCTTTACTCTGAACCCTGATTCATATTGACAGCAGGACCCCAGGCGAGTACATTCTCTGATAACTTATTCCCAATTTATGATAACTGTTATGATTCATGTACTTAGTGTTGATATGCTTATTCCTGACACATGGTTCTCACGGATTGGTATTCTTGGATCCCGACGAGAGATGTTTCTCCTTCTTAGGTTGGGATATATTGTGCAAGCACCCTTGTAGCTCTTGCTCAATATGTGGTCACTGATTCTAGAGCAGGTTCGCGACCTTCTCATTAGAATCCCGTGCAGTGACGTGTCCTGTTTGGATCCATTCTACCAGTTGGGGTAGGGGGAGTAGTAGCGTATGCCTGTGATCAGATCCATCCCGATTCCCGAACAGTGTGAGTCATATACCGCACTTATGACTTGCCAGGCCGATTCTTGACAGGTACCCAAGCCGATCACAAGCTGAAACTACTACTCACACACATTGGATATATATAGCTTACCTTGATTCGTGTACATGCCATGATCCCGTTCTATTTTTTTGTTCTAGCTCTAGCTTTACAGCTTACCATGCCATGATACATACATGTACACTCCATGATTTATTGTATATGCTCTATTTACAGTCTTATAGCTTTTATTCTATCTTGAGATCTGTTATGAGATAAATGTACTCGTTCCACTCCTGACTGGATACGTTATGAAATATTACAGATGTTGATGCTAACTGAGGTGGTTCCCACTATTCTTCTCTATGAGTTGCCTGGTAGTTATCCTTAGTTAGTCCTGTTGTTCCTTCTTTATTTTCCTGTCTTATGATCATAGTAGATTCTAGTTGTTCTAGTGATATTGTTATTATTTCTTGTCTTATCTTCCTTAGTTTTCGTGATGTGACATGAGTACATTTCTAGTTATGGATTCTTAGATGTTGTAGTTAGTATAGTATACTTGACAGCGTTCTACCGCCGATACCGCGGCGTAGGCTGGGCGTGGCCCACGTATTCGTACCCGTATATCCGGGTGCGGGTCGTGACACGTTTTTAGTGGTGGCCCATGCAGGTCAGTCTTTGCAATTAATGCAAAGTCGTGGTAGTACTTGAGCTTATCTGTACTACTGCGAGCCTGCCCTAGGATTAAGGTTGAGTAATGGAATAATTTAGGATTTTGGTACTCAGTCACATATTAGGAACTCTTGGTAGATTCCAGGGATGACCCCTGGGAATATTATTTCGAAGGCTTTCAAAACTTTTTCCCATTCATTCCTGTCCGTCCTGATTTCTGAAATATCTGTCCGTGTCAAACTTTATTCCTTCTTGGGATGAGTTTGTGGACCCCAGAGGGAAGGTATAAGTTGGACTTGTATATCATCTAGGTTGGGGAGAGAATATGATTTACCAACCTCGTATCATGGTCGAGGTTTGTTTTAAATTATATCCCACCATTTTCTATCTTGACCTAGGTAGTACCCTCGGGACTTTCCCTAAGATTTTCCTCTGAACCCCATCTCGGAAGTTGTTTCCGTTGTTTCTATTAACTTACCCTTGACTTGTCGTTGAAATTTAAATCTTAATATTCGTTGTTGACCTTTGATTTTGTTTCGGATAATTCTTTTAAGAATTGAGTTAAGATATCCTGATAAACATATTTTTGGATGAGGACGATGAGAACGGTAAGTGTCTACTTATTTATGGAGTTTAGAATTCATCGCAGTCATATTAGCTAGCGGGACAAGGACATGGAGCCTGATTTGGATATACTATCCTACTTATGTCATTTAGATTCTCTTGCAGCCATATTGGTTGGCGTGGTAAGGAATCTAGATGACATGATTATAGGGTGTATACCATAGTTATGGACTTCATTGTTTATTACCGCTATGCTTACTGGCGTGGCGAGAATTCTGGCAACATGATTTTGGATAGACGTGTATGGTTATCAGGTCATATCTTAAGTTGATTCACTTCTTTTAACAATTGAGCAAGATAATTCCTACCATTATTTCTTGTTTATCATTATTTTCTCTCCCATCGCATGATGATTTCCTCATCTTGCCATCATTTCCTTTGACTTGTTTAGCTATGTCTTGATTACACAAATCACCTACATCATATCTACATCTGACGTCTACACTTGGAAACTCTGAAAATTTTGAAAATTTTATATCTAAATTGTTTCTTAAATTTCGATACTGTTAAGATTTTAATTCCCTTCTATCCATGACCAATCAATTTTGGTCGTTTTGTTTATCGTGCCAAAGAGTCTTGGTTGCTGACTAGACTCTAGATGACTTCAAATTCCTTTGTGACTTGGGTTCCTTCCTAATAGTGCTTTTAGGACTTTGATTTTGAATTCATGATTTTATAGTCTTTCATAGCTGAACTTGGATCTTGATCGTGCTTATGTAACCTATAATCTAATTTCTATCCAATCTATCTCTCAATCGTGCTATTCTCAAATTTTTCTCTCCATTTGCTTCTCTTAGCCTTGTTTTAGATCATGACTATCTAAGTTTGATTTTCATGATCTTGATAATCTTAACCCTTAAATCGTGCCAAGTGAACTTAGACTATTTCGATTTCAATCGCGTTCGAACTTGGATCGTATTTCATGATTTTATTAATCATACTCCTTAATCTTTGATCGAGCCTATATGAACTTGACTTCGATTTTGTTGTGTCTGAAATTTCATCTCAACCTTGCCAAACCTTATTTTGGTCATGGTTAGCTTTTCATCTTGATCGGGCCTGTGCGACTTTTGGGTTGATTTCCATCAACCTAAGTCCTACGGATCACCCCGTACTTGAACTTCAATTATATCTTCAATTCTCTTAATCGTCTCTAAAATCGTGCCATAATGACTAGACTTATTCCTGAAATCATGCACATATAATTTTGTTCATATCATGATTCTATCGTGCCAAATCCCTCATCGTGCCTGAACCATTGTAAATCGATTCTCTTGGCTCGTGCCTAAATTATTGCCTAAATTTTCTATCATGTTTTAACCCCACTACCAACCTTTAATTTCGAGGACGAAATTTTTATAAGGTGGGTAGGATTGTAAGCCCCTGAATTTAGGGCTTATTTTTTTATTTTAATAATCAATTAATTAGAATATTATTATTTGATTATTATTTGATTTAATGCTCTTTACCATGACTTGGAATTCTAGAGCATCAGGGATGCCAGTCTCTGGAAACTTCCTTCTTGGAGTTTGTAGTAGACGAGGTTATCTTCATTTTGATATATCCTGTCCCACTTGAACTTATTCTCTTGTACTCTTTTTGCTTCGCGCAAGTTCGGGTCAATATTAGACCATTTAATTATTAATTGATTTCCCACATTTTTTCTTGATCCCCATAAGCACGTTACCGTGACTTTTAATTTAGGAGCACCAGACCAGTCATTCTCTCGAAACCAACTTGTCATGCCTGATCTACTCGAGACGCTCTTCACCCCTGACCTTCGTGTCCCACTCAGACACTCCATTTTGTGCTCCATTTCCTTCGCACGACTTTCGGTTCAAATTAGGCCAATGAAATATCTGCCGTAAAACCTGATTTAATTTCCCATTTAATTTCGGGACCCGACATCGACCCAACCTAGTCGACCCCAAATATGGACATGGTCCACACGAAGCCTACTACCCACATGAAACTTGTGTCCCATTTATTGGAGTCCTCGTATATTATTTATTTACCCATGATTAGAAATCCCTATTTTTAATTCGAATATTGCCTCTTGTCCGATTTTGGCCCGACCCGGCTCGACCGGACCCGAGCCCAAGCTCCACATTGTTCTTTCATGACTGCCCAAATACTCTACATAATTTTCCTATTTTTCCTATTTTAAATATCTATTTATTCTCTCTCTACTTTATAAATATCTCATATATATATATATACATATATATATATATATATATATATATATATAAGCAAATATCTTTCTCTCTCTTTTTACTAACACCTACAACCCCCCATGTGTAGCCGACCTACATCACCCCCTCTCTCCTACTTTCTATTTCTCTCTCTCTCCATCTTATTAATATCTCTCACTAACTCTCTCCCTCACTTTAATATCTACACACATATTATAATCTCTCTCCTTTCCTACACCTCACCCCCTTACATCACCCCCTCTCTCCCTCCTGTGCACGAACAGCCCCCCCATTCCTCTCTATTCTCACTCTCTCAAATATCTCCCTCTCTATTCTCACCCTCTTACTCTCTTTCTATGTTATAAACACACACACACATAAAACACTCTTTCTCTCTCCTCCCAAACAACTCACAGCTCCCTTATCCCTCCATGGCCGACACCCCTACCCCCATTCCCAGCCTCCTTCTTCTTTTCTCCTCCTCTATACTCCATCATCATCATCATCCTAACACCACCATCACCCTAACTATCATCACCAACACTTCCACCATTACAAGCAACACCATCACCTCCACCACCCGAACCACTCTCCTCCTCCTTCCTCACCCTCGCTGGCTGAGCCACCGCGCACGCCGCCTGGCTGAGCCACCACGGCGCCGCTGCGAGGCTGCAAACAGCAGCAGCAACATCGCAGTAGTGGCTGCCGCGCCACCCCGCGCGAGCGCGCGCGCGCATGGGCGTGGCCGCGCGCCACCACGTGGCCGGCCCGCCGCCCCCGTGAGCCCCCCATGGCCGGGCGACCTCGGGCGAGGCCCCCCTTGCCGCCTTCGTCGTCCCCGACGCGGGAAACGGACGATTCGTGCGTTTTGCACGGGATCCCGCCGTGACGCGCGATTTCGAAATTCAAAAAGTTCGCTTCGGAGCAGCAACTTCGCGCCAATTTTTCGGACAATCCGACCGTTGGATCGGCGATTTCTTCACTCCGTCTCAATCTCGGTATATACCCCTTCATCCCTCTCAAATTTCACCCGTTAATTTCGTCGTTTGATACATCAAAACCGGCCACCAATTTGACGTTGACATATAATTTGCTGAGTTTTGAGGACATTGGCTCCGACATGCTTTTCCGTGCAAATCGGTTTCCAATGTTCACGTCAACGGACCAGTTTGAGATCGGGTCAACGGAATCCAATTCTGGATATACCGTTGGGTTCGTATCGTCATTCTGGATTCGTGGACATATAATTTGTTAGGTTTTGTGCACTTTTATTTCGGCACATTTTTCGGTACAAAGTGTGTCCAACGGCGGACATCATTTTGGCCCAAAATTACCGTTTTGCCCCTGTGTCCAAATTGGACTTTTGGACAGGCTATCCTAGCTGATTTGACCATTCTGGACACGTCGGTGATGTTAGTTTTATCATCCGACAACATTTGTAGATTTCTTCTCTTTTTGTGTCATCCTATTATTATAATATTTTCTCCTTTGGGTTGTTTTAGAGACCCGTCGATTTCAGTGATTTCTAAATCATTGAAATTCATAAGTTGACCTTGTAGATGTTTATAGAGACTAGCTTGACCATGGTTGACTATTTTGACTAGACGTCGAAGTAGAGTCAACATTTGACCTAGGTTAGACTAGTTTTGACCCTGGTTGACCACAGTTGACTATTTTGACCAAAGTCAACCGGAGCCTAAAATTTACTAGAACTGGACCGAAGTTGACCCGTTGACCCAAAGTCAACTGTTAGTCAATGTTAGTCAAGTTTGACCTAGAGTTGACCAGTTGACCAAAGTCAACTGTACGTCAACTTTGACCCAGTTTGTCTTAGTTTGACCTAGATGTTAGTATATCTTTTGACCCTGATCAGCTCTTGCATTATTTCATCTTTAGGTCTGTGGCTTTACTCTGAACCCTGATTCATATTGACAGCAGGACCCCAGGCGAGTACATTCTCTGATAACTTATTCCCAATTTATGATAACTGTTATGATTCATGTACTTAGTGTTGATATGCTTATTCCTGACACATGGTTCTCACGGATTGGTATTCTTGGATCCCGACGAGAGATATTTCTCCTTCTTAGGTTGGGATATATTGTGCAAGCACCCTTGTAGCTCTTGCTCAATATGTGGTCACTGATTCTAGAGCAGGTTCGCGACCTTCTCATTAGAATCCCGTGCAGTGACGTGTCCTGTTTGGATCCATTCTACCAGTTGGGGTAGGGGGAGTAGTAGCGTATGCCTGTGATCAGATCCATCCCGATTCCCGAACAGTGTGAGTCATATACCGCTCTTATGACTTGCCAGGCCGATTCTTGACAGGTACCCAAGCCGATCACAAGCTGAAACTACTACTCACACACATTGGATATATATAGCTTACCTTGATTCGTGTACATGCCATGATCCCGTTCTATTTTCTTGTTCTAGCTCTAGCTTTACTGCTTACCATGCCATGATACATACATGTACACTCCATAATTTATTGTATATGCTCTATTTACAGTCTTATAGCTTTTATTCTATCTTGAGATCTGTTATGAGATAAATGTACTCGTTCCGCTCCTGACTTGATACGTTATGAAATATTACAGATGTTGATGCTAACTGAGGTGGTTCCCACTATTCTTCTCTATGAGTTGTCTGGTAGTTATCCTTAGTTAGTCCTGTTGTTCCTTCTTTATTTTTCTGTCTTATGATCATAGTAGATTCTAGTTGTTCTAGTGATATTGTTATTATTTCTTGTCTTATCTTCCTTAGTTTTCGTGATGTGACATGAGTACATTTCTAGTTATGGATTCTTAGATGTTGTAGTTAGTATAGTATACTTGACAGCGTTCTACCGCCGATACCGCGGCGTAGGCTGGGCGTGGCCCACGTATTCGTACCCGTATATCCGGGTGCGGGTCGTGACAATATCTTAAGTCTCTAAATTATTTATATGGATCCACTTAAAACTTTTAATCTTTTCCTTTTACGTTTATTAGCCATGTCCGTGATTTATTATCTAAATCACGATTTTTTAATGCTTGTTTATGTTGTTTCTTGCCTCGTCCAAGGACTCGTCGAATTGTCATTACCAATATACCCCTTGTGCATTCTTACCCCCTACTTATTTTTAATTTCGAGGACGAAATTCTTGTAAGTTGGGTAGGATGTAAAATCCCTAAATTTCTACTATATTTTAGTACTGATTTTTTTTGTATTTATACGTCGCATAGTCGTATTGTACGTCGTGCGGGAATTTGTATTTTTTTCGTATTTACTCGTCGAGTGCGAATATGTGCGAGGTACATATTTTTAGAAAAATGGTTTTTGATTTTATTATCGTAATGGTTTCAAAATTATATATATAATAATTATTTTTATTAAAAGTTGTGAAAAGTATCTATCGAGGTTGCCAAAACTTATTATTTTAGTTATTTATAAAAGGCTATCTTATTTTAATAAGTGGTAATTTAGAAAAACTAGATTATGTGAATATTCTACTCGTGTAAAGCGTATGAAAATTATTTCATGTATATTTTCAAAATTTATTTTTATTATTTGTAATAATTTATTTTGCAAGAAGGTATTTTAAATATGTAAATATTTATGTTTATTTTTGAATTTTTTTACCTAAATTATTTAAAGGGTATTTTGAAGATATTTTCTACTAATATTTAAAATATATATTGGAATTTTCGAAATTAATTATTGTATAAATTTTATAATATATTTTGGATATATTTGTGATAAATTAAATTGTGATTTGATTTATTGATTTAAATTAAATAGTTTAATTTAAATGTGTAATTTATCTATATTTAAATATGATTTGGATTTAGATATGAATGTATTGGTTTAAATTTAATAATAGAATTATCTATTTGGGTTTAAATAAATCCTAGTCTCTATCTACATTGGATTATATTTGATTGAGTTACTTTTAAATCAATTTGAATTAAATAGTGAAAAATCTAAGGGGAATTAAAACTCTTCTTAATCCTTATCTAGATAAGACTTTTGTAAACCCCTTGATTTTTTAAAATAAATATTTTTAGAATTTCTGGATTTTTAAATAACTATTATTGACTTGTTATATAATTTGTATTATTTTACATATATTTAGTATAGTGCTCATTGGTAAATTTAGTATATAAATATATAAAGCTATTTTTCTAATATATTAAGGATCTAAACTATATTATACAATTTCTTTTCCTCAAAATTTTAGGATTTATTTCATAACTTTTATTACTTTTTACATGTTACTTATATTATACACTATTTACATAATATAGAATAAATGTCAAATTAGTATTAGATATTTCAGCTTGTATAAATAAGATTAGATGAAGGTTATTTAAATAAATATTAACTATAGTTATTATTTATAGTAATTTTAAATAATGTTATAGATAATTTAGATAAATATAAATTATATTTTAAATTAATACTAATCTTACTTCTACTTGGAAAACATCTCTATCTATATCCTATCCTAACAAAGCAAACACCAATTTATTTAAATCAAATCCTATCTAATTTAGGAGATAAATCTGAAATAAATACCTATATAAACCCAATACATCCCCCTTCTATCATCCATAATTCAAAATTATTTTTAGTCCAATAGAAACTCTAAAATTCGTCATTAGAATTCAGCTCCGCTTTTTAGTAGCAAGAGTAACTTGGAACGACGATATCTCCTAGCTTCGAACTCCGTTTTGCCTCCAGTTTTTTTTAAAAGAAGCGTATCGAGGTAAGGTTTTCAAAAACATATTTTAATAGATAAAATTCATTCTTTAGATTTCTGTAAAACTATTTGAGTATTAGATGTCCGAAAAATAAACGTGTTCCAGTATTTTTGAGATTTCGGGAGTTTTCGGAAACGAAAATGCGATCCGTTTAGTTTTTCGGAAAGCCAATATGAAAACCTATGCCATATCCTAATTATAGAATTTATTAGATAAATCTAATAGGTATAGTATTAATTATAATTAGATAATAGACTATTTTCAGCATCCGGAGATGTTTGTTTGGACCTTAGTTCCTCAGCAGCCGTTGTTCCACCTACTTTCCTGTCTGATCTTCGCCACCACAGTGCTCAGGACTCAGGCAAGTATACCTTGCTAATTAACTGTCAAATTATTTATTTTTTTGTATTATTTATTTTGTTTCATATTGTTAGTTTTCTTTGTTATAAACTGCGCGTCCAAGCCATACTTGTGTGCAAACGACTCTATTAGTCGTTTTACTTTACTATATGCATGTTAACTTAGTCTTAGCGGACTACCTTCTTGTTGTGGAATATTCTTATATCTACTTGGCCATGACACACACACTACACGGTTGGAGACATGTTGCTAGGGGCACGACTTATTGACTAGCTATCTCTAAAGTCGTGTGACGATAGATATTCGTAACTGCTTTGACTAGGGTTTTAGAGACTCAAGCAGTTACAAAACTGGATGAGCCATGGACATGACTTGAACAGTGTGTGAAATATTGGGGGAGGACAGTCGCTAGTGCGTATGGGAATCCAAACAGGTAAACCACAGTCTTCGGATGAAACTGTGACAATTTATTTGCAGATACCCTCTGACGTTTAGGACGTTATGGCCGGATACAGATGACTGGATGCCAGTTACTTACACATAGCCTAAAATTCCACCCATGCGCATGAAAGTTGTCCTCTAAATTGCACATTAGGCGGTTAGAATCTCCTTTGCATATTTGTGTCTAGGATAGTCTTTTATATATTATTTTATTATTCTGACAGTTCATATTAGCTTGTTCTTCCTGTATCTTGCTACGTCCGTCTGAGGACCTGGTTATTCTCCAGGTGTGTGTTCATGTCTTCCGCAGGTATCTTAGCCAGGATCGTGGTCTTCTCCATTTATTCAAAGATGATGTGACTTGGTTCCTCCTTGCTACTTCCTCTTAGCCTTTTTATATCATGTACTTCTTCCTTTTTATTTGGTTGGTAGTGGATGTGTCTCCACCCAACATATTGTACCAAGACAATTCATTATATGCTATCTTTTATTCCTTTATTTTGTGGATGAGATTATTTAGTTATGGTTTGCTGCATTTTACAGCTTATGTATACATACAAGGCCCCTGTACTTCATATGTATACAGCTGGCATGTCTACGTACTTAATCCTACGTATATTGGGACTGGGGCGTTACACAACTAAAATTAATACTTGTCCGAATCGGACTAATGCCTTGTATCGATTTGATTTCTTAGAATCTTCGAGCCGACTCAATGCTTTTTCTCGGGCCAACTTAACACTTGCATCGATCTTACTCGATACGTTCCTCGTGACAACATAACTCTTGTATCGATACTTAATTCTCGGGTCTACGAAACTTTTGCATCGATTCGAATCGATATTTAATCGGGTCAACGCAGCTCTTCGAGTCAACGACTCAGCATAATGCACCGTGCGGAGCAGAGCGTTACATAATATACCACTCAAAATAAGGTTCGTCCTCGAACCGAAACCAACACTCAATTCCAAGTGTTTCTCTGGATCGTTTTATGATCTCGCCAACTATCCTTGTTCCGTTTCAAATACTCATGCAAGCTTTCATTAACTTTCAGTCTTTCTTGCAACTCAATTTGAATTCAGTATACAACTTGATTTGGATCGTATACTTATTCAAGGCATCCCAAAAATATGTGTATTTCAGCCAAGCCCAGTAGTAGAAAATTGGAACAAAGCTAACAGGTAAATTTCAATCCTATGCTTGCCATCTCGTAATCCCGATTGGACTTATCTTTAGCAACTGTTCTCAAAATTTTATCGCATACATATATTCAAGACATACATGATTCATTCAGTAAATTTACTACATGCGACGCGATTCAAAATCCTATTTCTCGTTTCGTAAGTTTCGGAAGTATAAGCACGATACGATTGAGTTAAGAAGGTGTGCACGGTCGTAACACCGTTATGGGCCTAAGATTTGGCTATAGTACAGACACGTACTTCGACACGAGATGTGGCATCGAGTAATAAGTCATCGGCATAGAGTTGCATAAGTTGGAATTGAGTACTTTCGAATCAAGTCAAGAAACGGCCGTAGGGCAAGTTTGGTTAAGTCATGCTAAGTTGCGAGGCACGACCTCGATGTTGAAGCACGAACCAAGTCGATGACACGAATCATGTTGTTGCATCCCAAAGTATGGGCCATAAGGCAAGCACGAGTCGGTACGTTGATGTTGCAAGCACGTGAATGTTCTAGAGGGAAGGATAAGGAAGTTATCAGTGCGGTAGCACGATAATGGTCTAGAGACACAAAATAGGCCAAGAGTTTGTCCTAAAATTGATCCTAAGGTAAGAATAGCAGGACAATCATAAAAGGATCTGTTGCACAAAATAAATGAACGTGTCAGTTTTGTATAGGTGGACAAGGAGCTCACTCCACCAGTACAGTTGAGTACTGACACCCACACAGTTTTTATGTACAGGCACAGGTAGAAGCTCCTTGGCGCGGAGCTCATTGAAATACGTCGAGGTACGAAGTTCCTTTGCATTTTGAGGCGTGCGGCCGCACAAAGTCTGGACTTATATGTGACATAATGTACGAATATCGCCTATATGAAGCATCCACTGGCTCGTCAAGTTATACTGAGAGATGAGAGAGAGCTGAGTGACTTGTATTATGAGAAGAATGAGACAGAGTGATTGTAATCATGACCTAGTGCCACTTTTGTAATCCTTGTTCAATATCAAATAAAGAGCCTCTTTTGTTGACTTGTGTTTTGGTTCTAACTTTTCTCTGGTTTATTCAATGTTTCTGCTTCGGGACTTCTGTGCGACGACCCCGTCGCTTAGCCTGTAATCGGCCATTATGGAACCCGTCTTGCATGAGCGCAATCTAGGCTCATGCGACATCACGCCTTAGCGAGGACGATCGGTCCTATGGGAACGGGGCGTGACATAATGGTATCAGAGCACAGCTTTACGTCCTTGGACTTTCGATTGAATTCTTTAACTCTAATGTGTTGCTTCCGCAAATCGATATCGTTGGTGCGCTCTCTCTCAAATGTCCCACGGGATGTCTATACAATAAGTCTATATATTAAAAAAAATATCATGAAGGAACAATGGGTTGAACAAAAGTTAACTTCAAGTAAGCACGATTGGCTATGTCGGGCTGGACATATACACGAAAATTGCATCGAACAAGAATGCGTTAGACTCGATTCGTAAAAGTGTTGGGTAGTTACGATAGAGGTGCTATCAGACGACGATGTTAACGTCGATGCGATATAGATGAGCGTGCTTGGAATTTGAAGAATAGTTCGAACAGAGATTCAAAGTGATCAGTTATGATTCGAAACTTGTTTTGAGGATTTGTCAAATGCTTCATCACTGAGTGGTGTATCAGATAGTTTTGGGGATGTTGATCGATTGAGGATACAGGGTGCTAATGAGTCTATCAGCAAGCTTCGCATGTATGCAAAGCCTTAGATTGAGTATTATTGAGTAAGTTGTAATCTTAAAGTTTATGACGAGTTGGTTCAAACAAACTAGAAATGATGCGCACGAGAATTGAATTGCGTAAGTATGAATTGTGAATATGATTGAGTAGGTAGATTGAATCGAGAAAAAGTTAAGGTGTACGAACGGATGACTCGATCGAAGAAATCGATTTGAATCGAATACGAAAAGTTAGCACGATCGGATGATAGCGTGCATGAAAATGATTCAAATATTTGAGATTGACTCTAAGGATTCGAATAGATGTTGCTCGATGATTTGAGTTAGCATAGAATGTTGCGACTTGAAGAAAAATGTTGCTTGATGACTTAAGATAGACGGATGAACATACGTGATTATGGGTTTGAACAAATTGATCATATGACTAGTTCGGGGACTAATGATCGAAATTTGATACTGAATATCGAGAAGATTATGGAATGTCCAATTCGAATGATAGCATCAGTTATGCGACTCGAAATTTATTGCAAATGAAGATCGTCATGTTACGTATATCATCGATGGTATTGAGGCGTATCAAAGATCGATATGCGATAACACGGGGGTACTCTGATTTGAGGAATGACGGTTGTGTAAATATTATTGTTCTGATGGATACTATACTTGGGATTTTGATTGAAATGAATACTTGAATGAAAATGATCGTGTCTAGATTTCTTCGATGATAACCACAATGTCGACGATCTTGTCTTATACGAGCGCAACTCCAGACTCGCACATGCGTCACATCGAATTTGGGGCGATCGTTCCGCGTGAGCGCTGACATGGTGATTCATGTCCAGCGGGAATGATCGAACTCGAGAGATCAAGACGTGGCAATATGGATCGCTTCGACTTGTGATTTGATGTGAAGGTGAATTCGAGGATGGGTCGGACTTGTGATTGATGATTAAGTAAACTTGAGGATTGAGTGGATCCAATCTGCGTATCGAGAATGAATTAGTCTAGACTCAATGCAAGAGTTACGCCCCGATGAGAACGATTATCCTACGGGAGCATTGACATAGTGATTTCATGTCTACCGCGGATAATTAGACTTGCGTGAGATTGTGGCGTGACATATTGTTATACTAGACGATCTTGTAATCGAATACGTGAATTGTGATAAGCGACTTAGGGAATATGGAATGAGGATTATGGTTTAGTGATAAATCGTATCGTAGCATACTTGACTGGGATAGAATGGATATGTGGATTATATTGAACGTGTTCGAAGGGATAAACTATGCAAATTGCCTGTTGGACGAGCGATATGGATATGTTGAGGAATTGGTTGAGTGAACTTACGATAGGATGACTTTGCTGAATGACTTGGACCCCTATACTGAACTCTGCGAATGCAAATAGGAGAAATCTATGCTTGAAGTTTAGAAATCGAAGTGATGCGAGCTTGGGTAGAAAGTCCCATATTATCAACTTTGCTTTGACCTTACCAATACTGACGATTGACTTTCGCCTGGAGAAATGGCCTAGCGGTTAGGCGAGACGTCCCTGCTTTAAGAGATAGCATATGATTGATTTCAGGATTGATAGAATGAATCAAATATGTGGGATTGGATTCACTATCACGAGGCTTGGTTGAAATACATATATTTCGGGGACGCCTTAAATATATGCAAAATCCAACTAAGTGATACGTTGAATTCAAGTAAGATTAAAGGAATAAAAGAGTATCAAGGATTTTAAAATCGTGTTTCGAAGAAATATTGATGATAGTGCGATCATTGGATTTGAGATGAACTTGAATGTTGGTTGATCGAGTGGTTTGCCTAGAACTGGGTTGTCTGTGTGTGCGACGAGTATAAGTTACCCAAGTTTAGATATAGTTGTTCGATGTGAAAGATAATCAAAGCACGAGCGTGGCTCAGATTGAAAAAATGTATAGGAAGAATGTGCGTAAGAATCGTTGGATGATGAATCAAGTTATAAGTTAATAAGTGTACTCAGTTAGTTTCGTGGACGAAACTTTTTCTGAGTGGTATATAATGTAGTTCCCCGTCCTGCTCAGTCAATCGGAGGAATCGAAACACCAACGACGTTCGGACTTAGCCACGCAACGGCTTGTTCGAAGTCCCGCTCGGTGTGGCTTCGGTGAACTTGTCTCAGCTTGGCCTTCGCACTAATAAAACAAAAGTTTTCAACTGCTGTAACACCCAGTTTTCTAAATAAGGATAATTTTGAAATTTTGTATTTTTAATTATTTAATTATGATATTTAAATAATAATATAATTTTTGGTGATTTTTTAATTATTTTAAAACTATTTAAAAATCATGACTTGTGATTTTGATGTGCAGCTAGTGAAACCCTAGAGAATGTCTACCCTAGAGCCTAACCATGTGATTTGGAATATCTATTTATCATTTTTAGTCTAGGGGCAATTTGGTCATTTTGACTTATTAGAATTATTTATTTATTTATTGGATTGACGATTGTTGATTTTGACTTTTACTAGTTGTGACTTAAGAGTCTAACCTAGACATTGACTCTAGTTAAGGTGACTAGGTTAGCATGGTGAGACCCTAGTCTAACTTAAGTCAATCTAAGTTAGTCATATAGGAATCAAGACTTGAATAGAAGGCTTAGTGAATTGGTCAATAGGCTTGAGGCTTAGGAGATTGATTTCTAGACTAGTGCAACTAGGCCCATAGCCCATTATACTAAACCCTAACCCTAATTTTATTCTTTATAACCAGCCACCAGGGCTCCCCTCCCTATAAATAATCTCCTCATTGATTGTTCTTGCCTCTTTGTGATATTTCAACAAATTGAAGAAAGAGGTATATAGCAAATTTTCCTAATTCATAACTTCCTCATTTTTAATCCTTTTTGACCCAAATATTTTGTATATGAATCTAATTAACCTCTTCTTGCTGTTCATGGAGAGTAATATCAGCCTTGGATCAATTTGGAGCATTTGGCTATCAAGAAGAACACCCCCCATTTGAGGCTTTTTCTTGCTACTTGCACCTATAGGTAAAATCCCTTAAATTGTCTTAATATTTAGTTTTCTTTGCATTTAGGTCTAGATCTAGGAGTCCCCTAACTGTCCCTAAAGTTTGGGTAGATTTCGTGTCCATTTGGTGTCCGTATCGGACACGTGTCATAGTGTATAGGAAGGTATTTGATAGAATATCGCTTAGGAATTTATTTTCAATTTTTGAAAAACTAATTACATGGATCCCTAGATCTATATGTGTATATTAATATTTGTGAAGACTGAAATTGTTTTTGTGTCATTTTTGTGTCGGAATTGGACACGCACGCACGCGCATAGACCCCGTACACATGTCCTGCTACCCGAGCCCAATATCTTCCGGTGTAGACCACTTGGACACGATTCCTTTGACACATGGGTGGGTCTAGTGTCTGACACGACACCCCTAAAGTTTGACACCTTCTCGTGTCGTGTCGAGAGAGCACGGACACGTGCACTGTTTCGACGCTGCACTGTTCCGCACGAACAACAACTCCTGACACGGGCTTCGTGTCCCTCGTGGATACGTCGTGGTGACATGTTAGGGACACGAATGTGTTGCCATAGGTTGGGCGAACACAAGGACAAAATAATGACACTTCTCGTGTACTGTGTCGAGTGAACGAGTCCATGGACTCGCTGCACGACGCTGGTGCACGCGTGTGTGTCTGTGGTGTTCACGAGTGTCTAGACACCCCGTATCCTATCGTGTGGACACAAGACGCGTATGACACATGTACACATGTACGACACTTTACCTACCACGAATTTGATGTAATTGTATTTTTTGAATTCGAATTTATGAATTCCCTAGTTTGACTGATACTTCCTGATTTTACAATAATTAGCTTAATTTTCCTGAATTAAATTTCTATTTCTAAACTGATTTTTTGATGTTTAATTAACAGGAATTAATTCATATACATGTGTATTACATTGCTGAAATGATGATTTAAGTTTGGTGTTTGAGAATTGGGTTTCAAATTGGTTTTGGATGGAATATGAACTGTCAATTTCTCAAATTCCTGAATGCACTTATGCACTGTTTCGAATTTTCTGAAAATTAATGGGATTTCATTAACTGGTACCTTGATAATGTGCACTATTTGTAAACTCTGATAATTTACAACTTGAAATTGGTGTACTGTTCCTATGTTCAGCTGAGATTTGGGTTGCACTAGGATTATGATTGTAGTAGTGATCGATTTCGAAATTGTATTGGGGTTGGGATTCGTTGAACTGATGCACTGTTGGGATTTCTGAGACACACACACACACATTTGAAACACACACACACACCCACTACTGCTACCCACTGTCACTAGCACAAGGTTCCCTCACACACACATGAAACCTGAGTTCACTGTCGAATTCCTGAGATTTCAAGTAGTAGTTAAACCTGGGCATTATAACTGAGTTATTCCCTCATGTGATAACTTGAAAACCAAGTTTACATGAAAACTGAAACTGTTATTTGATACTTTGTTTTTCTGATTTTTCACAATTTGGTATTTGGGATTCGATCTTGATTTTGATACATATGGATTCAGGTTTCTAGTTATATAGGGATTTGAGTGTTGTTTGAAAAACTGGGAAATCTGAAACTGAGTTGCACTTAGAAATCCTGAGATTATTCACTGACTTCAGTCCTATAGTCACACACACACAAACTTATTCCAGTCACATTATATACACTATATTACACAAACCTGAGACACTTTGGCATTGACATACACATACACACTTGACTGAGATCGACACACTGCATAACTGAGAACCTAAGCCACTATCTACACTCACACATTCACTGTTATAGGCAATATATATATAATATATATATATATTTAGTATATATATATGGGTATATATATGTTATAATGTATAATAATATATGTATCATGAATCTATATGTATTTATGCATATATGTATGCGAGTATGTAGGTAAGCATGTATGTAATGTATACATGAATGCAATGCATGAAGGAATATACAATATGCAATGTAACTATAGTGTTAGGGGTGATACAATGTAGGATACAATGTATATTGGCATGTATGAATGGACATTATGCAAGTGTGAATGTATATGAATGAATGTATGTGTGCAAGGTAGGCTTGTATGATATGTAATATAGGTAATACAATATATGCATGAATAATGTAGTATGTAAATTGTAGGTTTGATAACTTGTATAGCATTGTGATGGTGTGTGAGTGCTAGCCTAGGCTTGGTTAGGCCTAGTGAGACTTGTTAGACTTGTTTGGGCTAGGTCTTGACCTAGTTGACCTAGTTTGACTAGTGTGGTTGACTGGAGTTAACCAAGTGTTGACTTTAGTCTAGTTTGACTAGACAACATGCAGATGCATTGTATATTTCATTTATCATCCCCTGTATATGTCTTGACTTGTGTTGCTCTAAATAGGAGTCAGATACCTCATCTCGGACAGTATATTCTCACAGCTATTCAGATACCAGGCGAGTACATTCTCTGATCATTTCATAACTTGCTTAGGATTATATTCCTGCTCTAGTTTACCTTATTTGATGCTATCATTATATTATCACGGATTGGTACTATATGGATCCCTACATTGAGATGTTATCTCCCTCGGGAGCATCGGATACATCATGTCGTATGTTTCATGTACATCGTGTATTCCTCGCTCTCATGTTATTCATGTTTCTCATGTGCTTCATGCTCGTTCATGCTCGCTCATGTACTCTCATGTGCTCTCATGTTCGGTCACGTTTCTCGTGTATTTTATGTATAACCTATACTTCATGTGTACCCTTCATGGGCCTTCATATGGAATTCATGTGCACTCAGTTTCTGATCCCTCATGTATACTTCATGTACACCCATCTATGAGATTTCATGCAAAAATCATGTACGTAACATAAGTTGTCTGGATCCTTGTGTATTGATTGGGGTATGGGGGAGTATAAATAATCATGTGAACAATTCCAAAGTAGTATAACCATGTGCACCTCTTTAGTATATTCATGTGCAATTCCAAAACCAACGCAAGCGGCGTGAAAAGCAGAGCAACGAGAGGTCTCTTCCGACTCAGCCGCACAGTCAATCCTTGAGGCGCAACCCGCTGAATATAGGACTTGGTTCCGAAGAAGCCATTCCATAACGGGGAATGGATCTTAATTCAACCGTTCCCGTTCGGTCGATTCGATCGATCCCGGCCTATCGGTCCCGACCGAATCGATAGCAACATTATTCCTTTCTCGCACACCCTGTGGAAGGAGAACGGGGCACGATGTTGGGACGGGGCACTACACCATAACCAACTAAGAAAGGGTTTCGTCCCTGAAACTTAAGAATAGAACCTACCTCTACGAGAACAATGAAGGGAATTTCTTCTTCATTTCTGACTCAAGCTCCCACGTCGACTCCTCGACCGAATGGTTTCTCTAGAGGAAACGGACGAGAGGAATAGCATGGTTGTGGAGAAGTTTATCCTTGCGCTCCAAGATTTGTACCGGCTCTTCGACATATGACAAGTTCGCCTTCAGGTCCAGCTTACCCAAATCTACCATATGGCTCGGATCATGCACGTACTTTCGCAATTGTGAGACGTGTAAGACGTCGTGTACATTTGAAAATGCAGGAGGTAAGGCAATTTGGTAAGCTACCGGGTCGACTCGCTTTAATATCTCGAACAGACCAACAAATCTTGGGCTCAATTTCCCCTTCGCACCGAACCTGGAAACTCAACGCATGGGCGCTACTTTCAGGAATACATGGTCGTCTTCCGAAAACTCGAGGAGGCGTCGGTGCGTATCGGTATAGCTCTTCTGCCAACTTTTTGCTATCTTCAATCTCTCCCGTATCAACTTGACCTTCTGTACAGTCTGCTCCACCAGCTCCGGACCAAGTATCTGTCGTTCCCCGACTTCATCCCAGCAAATGGGCGATCTGTACTTCCCACCGTACAAAGCTTCATACGACGCCATTTAGATGCTGGACTGATAGCTATTGTTGTATGCAAACTCGGCCAACGGTAGATGGACGTCCCAACTTAACTTCAAGTCGATCGCACAGAGTCGTAACATGTCTTCGAGGATCTGGTTCACCCGCTCTGTTTGGTCGTCTGTATGAGGATGATAAGCTGAGCTAAACTTCAACTTGGTCCTCATTGCTGAATGAAGACTACTCCAGAAATGTGTCACGAACCGTCCATTCCGATCAGAGACGATAGATACTGGGACTCCGTGCAGCCAAACTATTTTATCAAGGTATATCTGAGCAAGGCGGTCGACGCTCCAAATAATTTTGATGGCGATGAAGTGTGCTGACATGGTTAGTCAATCGACGATGACCCAGATGGCGTCGTTTCCCCGTGACGTCCTCGGCAAGCCAACAACGAAGTCCATAGTGACATAATTTTATTTCCACTCTGGAATGGCAAGGTTCTGCATCTTCCCGCCCGGTCGCTGGTGCTCAACTTTGACTTACTGACAGGCCATATACTTTGACACAAAGAGCGATACATCTCTCTTCATGCCGTGCCACCAAAAGACAAAATAGAGGTCCTTATATATCTTGGTGCTACCATGATGCAAAGAATATTGCATAATGTGCCTCCGACCTTATCTTCTTTCTAAGTTCTGCGTCGTCCGGTACGCATAGCCGTCCCTTCACGCGCAACACTCCCGACTCGTCCTCCGCAAAGTCAGACACTTTCCCTGTCGATATCAGCTTCCATATCTTCTCCAGGTATGGGTCGTCCTTCTGAGCAGACTTGATCCTCTCCAGTAGGCTCGGTTCCACCCGCAGTTGTGCCAGTTTCACATCTCTAAAACGAACTCGGAGTTTAATTCCCATTCCTTCCAAGTCACGCAGCAGTCGATCGTTGATGCATAACGAAGCTAAGTACTTCCGGCTCAGCGCATCTGCTACAATATTTTTTTGCCCGGCGTGTAGTCGATTGATAAGTCATATTTTTTGATCAGTTCGAGCCATCGCCTCTGCTGCAAATTTAGTTCCTTCTAGGTGAAGAGATACTTGAGGCTTTTGTGGTTCGTATAAATTCTGCATGCCACGCCATAGAGATAGTGATGCCACAGCTTCAACGCGAGCACAATTGCCGCTAGTTCTAGGTCGTGCGTGGGGTAGTTCTTCTCGTGCGGCTTCAACTGCCGGGAAGCAAAAGATATCACCTTATCCCGCTACATGAGCACACACCCCAAGCCCAGGCCAGAAGCATCGCTGAATATTTGAAATTCCTTCGTCCCTTCAGGAAGAGCAAGTATCGGGATCGAAACGAGCCGTTGTTTGAGCTTCTGGAAGGAAGCTTCACAGTCGTCTGACCACTTGAATGTGACTCCTTTCTGGGTGAGGCGAGTCAACGACGATACAATCTTTGTGAAGTCCTTCACGAAGCGTCGGTAGTATTCCGCCAAGCCTAGGAAGCTTCGAATTTTGCTAACTGATGCGGACCGTTTCCAATCAGCAACTGTCTTGACTTTCTTCGGATCAACTGCGATGCCCGCGGCAGAGATGATGTGCCCAAGGAATGAGATGCTGTTTAGCCAGAATTCGCACTTTCTCATCTTTGCATACAACTGATTCTCTCGAAGGGTTTGGAGTACCATCCGCAGATGCTCTGCATGTTGCGCTCGATCCTTCGAGTAGACGAGGATGTCGTCGATGAAGACTACTACGAATTTGTCAACGAACGGACGTAACATCCGACTCATTAGATCCATGAAAATGGCAGGGGCATTTGTCAGACCGAACGACATTACCAAGAACTCGTAGTGGCCATAACGAGTGCTAAAGGCAGACTTCGGCAAGTCATCTGGCTTGACTTTGAGTTGGTGATAACCCGATCGCAGATCAATCTTCGAAAACACCGTTGCACATTGGAGCTGGTCGAACAAGTCGTCGATGCGGGACATGGGATATTTATTCCGGACGGTGGCTTTATTCAATTTCCGATAGTCGATGCAGAGCCGCATCGATCCATCCTTCTTTTTTATGAATAGCACGGGCGTACCCCACGGCGAGACACTCGTACTGTTGAACCCTTTGTCAAGTAATTCCTGTAGTTGTGTCTTTCGTTCTTTCAATTCCGCAGGGGCCATTCTGTACAGAGCTTTCGAGATCGGTCGGGTGTCAAGGAATGTGTCGATGGTGAACTCTATTTCTCGATCGAGCAGTATGTCGGGTAGCTCGTCCGGGAATACGTCTGGGAATTCTGCCACAACGTCGGTCTGACCCACATTTGCACCATCTTGTCTCATGTCGCGAACGGACGCCAAGTAGCCTTCGCATCCGGAATGAAGCAGCTTCCGAGCAAAAATCGTCAAAATCACCATACAGGATGGCGATGCTTTACCACACGAATAGCAGAATTCGGGCACTCCAAGTATGCGGAAGGTGACCCTCTTTCCTGTGTAGTCGATTGTGGCGTTGCAAGGACCGAGCCAATCCATGCCCAGTATGATGCCGAAGTCCTTTATATCTAGAACTATTGCATCAAGACCAATCTTTTGACCCCCAATACATATGGTTCCTCCCCTGCAGGCTAGGTTTGTGAGTAGTGGCACGCCCGAAGGCATACTTACGCTAAGATCAAGGTCTAACGATATTACAAGAAATTTGTGCTCAACGGCGAAGTCCGTCGATACAAAAGTATGTAAAGCGCCTGAATCAAATAACACACGAGCAGGTACATTATTGAAATTTAATATACCTGTCACAACAGTGTCAGAACAGTCATTGGCATGGTGGCCGATGTTGTGATATTTGGTACAAGGAAATGGAGGGGTTCTCCCCCTGTTGCTACCATGGTTTGGGCGCTTTGATGTGTAGTTGTTGCCTCCCGTGTAGCTAGGACGTTTGTGATTGGAGTAACGCACAACGTCGGCAGCAACGGAAGGGTATTCACTCTCAAGGCGGAGAGCGTGATTCAGAGCCTTGTCCGTGGTCTTGTACTCCGGGACCCCGATATGTGCACCGATAGAGCGTCGTAGACCCACTTCGAACCGTCGCACACGGCACTCCTCTGTAGGTAGAAATGCACTAGCAAATTTGGACAACTTGTTGAATTCTGTGACGTACTGTTCTACAGTCTGGTTTCCCTGCCTCAACTACATGAATTCATTCTCCTTCCCTTGATAAATGGCTGATAGAAGGTACTCGACTACAAAAGCTTTGTAGAACGTGGCCCAAGAGATCGGTATTGTATTGTTGTCACGTCGGATCGCTCGCTTGTGCATGGCCCACCAGTCATGTGCGTTCAACCGTAGCTGAAGTTGTGCGCAGGCGACTTGCTTTAATTCTTCAATGCCGAGGAGCTCGAAGTGATCTTCCAGCTCTTCCAACCAGTCGATTGCCATGGAAGGGCCTTCGGTACCGCTGAAGGAAGTGAGACACGCTTTCTTGAATTCTGACACTTCAAAGTTGTACTTTTTCGGTGCCGCTGGTTGATGCTCGGGCTCCTCCGTGTCAACTTCAATGGGTTGGACCGTCGGCACGGTGACAGTAGGCATGGTAATGGCAGGCACAGTCGCAGAATTTTCGTTAGCCACGATTGTCTGGATGATCTGCTGCAGAGTATCCAGCTGCTTTTGTTGAAGTTTAGCTTGTGCGTCTAAGCGAGCTTCGAACTGGGACTGTCATGCCTCTGTCTGCTGATGTCGGTTCTCGGACTGGTTCTGCTGTGCCTCCATCATGCGTAGCATCCTTTTGATGGTACTGTTAGAAGGTCTGGCCCACGAATGACGCGAACTACTAGAGCCTCTATAAGCGCTCTACTCTTGCTCGGCCGTGGGTTCTGGCACCTCTGTAATACGAAGGCAATGCATCAGTCACAAATTATTACGGACTTATTGTATGGAACAACTTATCTCATCGATGTGAGGTCAAAGGTTTGAAACTCTAGACATGAGGCCAAAGGATGTAAAGCCGTGCTCTGATACCATTATATCACGCCCCAATTTCGTAGAATCGATAGTCGTCCTCCAGGCGTGATGTCGTGCGAACCTAAGTTGCGATCGCACAAGGCGTAGTCATAAGGTTATCCAAAACACAACATCAAGTTAGAGTACGCAGAGAAATTGATTGACACATTTGAAATAGAAGTAGACTTTTTTTATTGATAATAAAACTTTATTTACATTGACTCCATTACAACCATTGTCGCGCGGGCTACAACATGACTCAACTTACAAAACGAACGCTGATGAGATAGTCGTTCCATACATTACATCCCTTTTCACAAGCAAAATAGTTATACTTTCCACCTGTGATCGAGGGAAGCCGAGTCGTCATTTCTTTCCTTTATACTGAGTGCGGAGTCTTCAAAAGGATTCAGGAACAAGCCTTCAACACACGGACTAGGCTTCAAAGTGTTCACGCCGCCTTGAGCTTTAAGTGGCACGCCCTTCGTGGTTCGTGGTACTTGCGTGGAGAGCGAGGATCAGTATATTGCACTTTGTGCTGGTGCGTGGCAAATTAAGTTCCTAGCTCTCATTTGGTTGAAGAGTTTATATGACTTAGTTCATGAATGTTTCTAACCATCCTAATGAATTTTAAACAAGCAATGACAAGCATAATGTAAAATACGTTGGAACTTACCCAGGAGGACCGTGCCGCGCCTTATAAAACTTACCATGTTCTTCCCTATCAATTGTTATCATTTACATACCAAGTGCAACATTACGTGTGTTTGGTCACTGACATCACAAGCCATCCTGGACTATAGCTTTGTTAGCCGGGGCCCTTGCAGCGCAAGTAGCGAGCCCCGCTGCAAGTCCCTGCTTAACCCGTGCTATCATCTAGCACAAATATACCGTGTTTCCTCCTAGGCCGAGTCGATCCCGTGGCCCCGGGTTGTCGCTCGAGGAAACTCTCTCCTTGTCGACAAGTTGTCCAATGACCGAGTTAAGACAATATTTAGTTATTAAGGTCTAGCCTACATTATCTTTGGAAACTTGATAATTTTACCGTGTCCGTGCCCTTGCATTCGTTCATTCATCCGCAACAACACTATCGATTTACCTAAGAAGGGGGTCGAGAAGAGAAGGGTTAGCCACTCACCTTGAGTTTACTTCAGGCGAGAGAACATGTTGGTCGCGCTAGACGTCGCCTACACGATTACCTGAAATCGTACAAGAAACCGATTAGAACACTGCATTATTCAAGAAGTTCGATAGGAAATGCGAGTTCAAAATGCAAGCCATGAAAACCATCAAAAATATTCACGAAAATGCATTCAGAAAACAAAGCCAAAACAAACGCAAGCGGCGTAAAAAGCAGAGCAACGGGAGTTCTCTCCCGACTCAGCCGCAGAGACAATCCTTGAGGCACAACCCGCTGAATATGGGACTTGGTTTCGAAGAAGCCATTCCATAACGGGGAATGGATCTTAATTCAACCATTTTCGTTCGATCGATTCGATCGATCCCGACCTATCGGTCCTGACCGAATCGATAGCGACAGTGTTCCTTTCTCGCGTACCCCGTGGACGGAGAACGGGACACGATGTAGGGACAGGGCACTACCGTTGGTTCTATTCTTAAGTTTCGAGGAGTCTGGACTTATATGGGACATAATGTATTGAGATCGCCTATCTGAAGCATCCGCTGGCTCGTCAAATTATACTGGAAGATGAGAGAGAGCTGAGTGACTTGTATTGCGAGAAGAGTGAGACTGAGTGATTGTAATCATGGCCTAGTGCCACTTTTGTAATCCTTGTTCAATATCAAATAAAGAACCTCTTTTGTTGACTTGTGTTTTGGTTCTAACTTTCTGCTGGTTTATTCAATGTTTCTGCTTCGGGACTTCTGTGCGACGACCCCGTCGCTTGGCCTGTAATCGATCGTTATGGAACCTACCTTGCGTTAGCACAATCTAGGCTCACGCGGTATCACGCCTTAGCGAGGACGATCGGTCCTACGGGACCGTGGCGTGACACCAAGCCCCTAGCAGCCACATAATGGACAGTAAATTCGGAGAATAATTCCTCGTTAAATGGACGATTAGAACGGTAACCCCCACTAAGTGGTCAATTACTGAAACTGAATCGCCCACACGGAAACACACAAAAGCAACTTTGGAGCATAAGTCCAATGGGAGCAGACTCTCTGCTGAAACTATGGTCCAGCGGTAGCAGCCTCCCGGCTAGAACAAAGGTCCAGCGGAAGCATACTTCCCGTTAGAGTCACGGAAGAATACTTTCCACTGGAGCCAAGGTCAAGTGGGAGCTGCATCCCCGTGTTGGCCCATTGGTCATATGATCAACCTGATTTTAATAATTGATCAAACTCTGTCTGGATATAAGGGACATCTCGGATTCTTGGACATGATCAAGATTGGCTATCCACTCCATTCAAGACCGAAGATCTGTTTGCCTACTCGAGTCTGTAATTCCTTATGCAATGTATTTTTTATTCTATTTGAGTCTAGGAATATGTTGTACACCGAGTCGTACTGGCAAATAGACTATCCTCAAATAAGTTCAAAATGTTTTTAAAATGACCTCTCAAAAAAAGGTTTACAAAAAGGTTTTCAAAAAGGTTTTCAAAGATCACCAAAATCTTTTTCAAAACCCTAACTAAACCCTGACTTAACCCTGACAGAACTCGGACCGAGTTCGGCCAGAGTTCGGCCAGAGTCCGGTTGGTGGCAGTTGTGATTTTGAATCCTTGGAACTTGGTCCTCCTGCAATTGCGGATTTGACCGAGATTTGCTCAAAGAGTTCTGCCCGAATTCTGTCAGAAGTCTGCCTTTGGAACTCCTATAAATAGAGAAGGATTTCGATCATTTCAATTCACTCATTCACTTTCAATCTTCTCTCTATCTAAAGCTTTCAGTCTTCCAAAGAGTTTTCTAGAGCTTTCAATTTCAGATCCCAAGCCAGTTACAATCCTCTAGTCAATTTGCCAGTGCGGTACGGTCTAGAAGTTTCTGAGAGATTGTAATAAGAAGGCTTGATTGAAGAATACCTCTTCACATTTAAAGTTGGACGAGTTCTTCGTATCAAAGCTCGCGTTGTAGAAGTTGCAAGGACTTCATAAGAAAACTTGCGGTTTTTCCAATAGTGGATTCAACTGGTAGCAAGAGTTCTACCGACTGGATTAGTCCTCAACAGAGGGATACCAGTATACATCGCTGTCTTTGCGTTTGCTCTCTTAACTCTGTCTTTACTTTATTTCAGTTGTGATTAATATTCTGTGATTGTGCTGCTAACATTTTTAATTAGCATTATTCCGCTGCCAACTCTATTCACCCCCCCTCTAGAGTATTACGCTTTACTATTTCGTTCCTACAATTGGTATCAGAGCGGGTGTTACAGGTAAAGCAAAGCTAACAGTGCAATTATTTATTCATTTTAATTAACTGTTATATAGATCGCAGCACAACACATGGCAACTGTGAAATTCACAAGTGAAGGCCAGGCCACAAACAGACCCCCACTGTTTGATGGTACGAATTATACATATTGGAAAACACGGATGAGTTTCTTCTTGAAATCTCTTGACTTTGATTTATGGTCCATTGTTCTTGATAGCTATCAAAAGCCACCTCGTATAAATGTTGATGGAGTTTTAGTTGAAAAACCCCATAGCAGATATACAGAGGAAGAAAAGAAAAGGGCCAGTCTTGACGCACGTGCCATTAATGCTCTTTTTTGTGCTTTAGATAGAACTGAATTTAACAGGGTGTCTATCTGCACAACGACTAATGAAGTATGGAAGCTACTCGAAGTCACACATGAAGGCACGACTCAAGTCAAGGAATCTAAAGTCAGCAGACTTACTCAAGAGTATGAGGCGTTCAAGATGAAGCCCAACGAAACAGTTACACAAATGTTCGAGAGGTTCTTGGATATTGTAAATCCTTTGTCTTCCCTAGGCAAAGATTACAGTAACCATAAAAAGATTCGCAAACTCCTGCGAGCTCTCACCAAGAACTGGATTCCAAAGGCTACTGCAATTATTGAAGGAAATGACCTCACAACTATGTCCCTCGAAGTACTCATGGGTAAGCTACTCACTCATGAACTAGAGCTGCAAGATTTTGAAGAGCCTGCACCAAAGGAGAAGACGATCGCCCTCAAGGCTCAGCACAGAAAAGCTGCTGAAGATGACTCAGACAGCAGTGGATCTGACGCTGAAGATGAAGCACTCCTAGCAAGAAAGTTCAAAAGATTCATGAGACATGAGAAGAGAGTCAAAGAAAACAACAGCAACAACTGGTACCAAGAAGATGCTGTCTGCTATGGTTGCAAGAAGAAGGGACACATGAAGAAGGATTGTCCCACAAACTCATCATCAAGCAAGAAGAGCAACAGGTATGAAAAAGGGAACCTGAAGAGATCAACATCACGGAAGTATGCCAACACCAGCATATGGCATAAAAGTGAAGCCAGCGACTCAGAAGACGAACAATCAGAAGATGCTGCAAATGTATGCTTTATGGCATCCGATCAGGTTCCTACTGAACCTGTAGTTGATACTTATGATGACTTCACCTTTGAGCAATTAGGAGATGCCTTCAGTGACCTGATGACTGATTACAGGAAACTGCGTAGTAAGTATCAGACCGCTAAGAAGGTACTCAAAGAGTACAAAGATAAAATAGGTAGACTTACCGACCTACTAGCTGAGGTTAGAAATAATGTTAGTGAGTCTGGTGAGCTTTCTTCAATAAAGCTCTTATTACACGAGACTACCAAGTCATCTGAAGAGAAAGACAAAATTATTGACCAACTCAAGAAAGAACTTTCTATAGAGAAGAAAAGTCTTCAATGTGCACAGATCAGAATGGAATCACTCACTTCTGATTATACTAAGTTGTATGACACTTCCAAAAGATTGGAAATTAGGTTAGGAAAACAGCCTGAGCCTGCTGCTTCCTTCCCTAACACGTGTTACTTACCGAAAAATCGGAACATTTCCAAGCCAAACACTGTCAGACCTAACCCTATAAAACCTTTACCCCAAAAGGTTAAGCCCAAACAGGATTATAGGCATGCTTTCTTCTATACTAGAAAACCCAAATCTACCAACCATGCACACCACTCAGCTTTCAACACTCGACATGCACAATGTCATTATTGTGGCCTCATTGGTCATATTTCATCTGCATGTAGAATGAGAAAGCTTGTTGATTTAAATATTTATGCCTAGATACCAAAAGCTAACAATTCAGGACCCTACAAGAAATGGGTACCAAAGATTTCATCTGCAAACTGTTTTGTAGGTGGAACACCCTTCACATGCTAGAAGCAAATGGATCCTCGACAGCGGTTGTTCACGGCATATGACCGGTGATGCTACATTATTTGCAACACTGTCGAAGAAAAAGAAGGAAGGCTATGTCTCCTTCGGTAATAACTTGAAAGGGTATATTATTGGTATCGGTGATGTTGGTAAGTCTCCCTATCCTGTAATTAAGGATGTCTGTCTGGTTACCGAGTTGAAACATAACCTACTCAGCATAAGTCATCTAGCTGATCATGGTTATGGCATCAACTTTGGCAAAGACAAATGTACTATAGTTGATAGCTCAACTGGTAGTACTATCTTTGAAGGTATCAGGGAAGACAATATATATGTTTTCTATTTGTTAGAAGAAACTAACATTTCAGGTAGATGCTTAATGGCCAAAAGTGATGAGAGTCATCTGTGGCATATGAGACTCGGTCACGCTAATATGGATACAATATCAAGATTATCCACAAAGAAGCTAGTACGCGGTTTACCAGACATTACATTCAAGAAGGATTCGGTATGCAGCCAATGTGAAAGGAACAAAGCTACCAGATTCACATTCAAGTCAGTAAACGCAGTATGTACTACTAGACCTCTACAATTGCTTCATATGGACTTATTTGGTCCTAGCAGAGTTGCTAGCCTCGGAGGTAAACTTTATGCTTTTGTAATTGTAGATGATTTCTCTAGATACACGTGGGTATATTTCTTGACACGCAAGAATGATGCATTATCCGAATTTGTCGCCTTTTGTAAGAAAGTTCAGAATGAAAAAGGTTACATGATCACTCGCATTAGAAGCGATCATGGTGGCGAATTCGAGAATGCTGATTTTGAGCAATTTTGTGACACACACGGTTTTATACATGAGTTCTCCTGCCCTAGGACTCCATAACAAAATGGAGTTGTGGAACGTAAGAACAGAACTCTAACCGAAATGGCCAGAGTGATGTTAAACCAGTTTAGTCTACCCAAATATTTCTGGACTGAAGCTGTCAATACAGCTTGCTTTGTTCTCAATAGAGTTCTAACTCGACCCAAATCGAAGAAGACTCCATTTGAGTTATGGTTTGATAGAATTCCTTCAGTTTCATACTTTAGAATTTTTGGTTGTAAATGTTTTATTCTTAATACAAAAGACAACTTGGGAAAATTTGATGAAAAGGCCGATGAAGGTATATTCTTAGGTTATGCGGCCAAGAGCAAAGGATACAGAGTCTTCAACTAACGTACCATGATCATCGAAGAGTCAATCAATGTCACTTTTGATGAATTGAATCAAATGACTATTGATGACAATGACGAAGATACATCTGTACCAAGCTCAACTCCAGCTGATTCTCAACCAAGCTCTGCACTAGCTGATCCTCCTAGAGAAGATCCAGAAACCAGCTACCTTCAGAATCTACCAAAAAGGTTGAAATTTACAGCTGATCATCCAAAGGATTTGGTAATTGGTGATATTACCAAAGGAGTAAGTACTCGTACATCCTGTAGAGATATTGTTTCTAGTGTTGCATTTATTTCACAGCTAGAACCCAAAACTATTGATGAAGCATGTAGTGATAGTTTTTGGATAGATGCTATGCAAGAGGAATTAAACCAATTTGAACGGAATCAAGTTTGGGAACTTGTTCCCAGGCCTGTTGATCATCCGGTCATTGGCACCCGTTGGGTGTTCCGAAACAAACTGAATGAGAATGGTTTAGTGACTCGTAATAAGGCTCGACTCGTAGCTCAAGGATACAATCAAGAAGAAGGTATCGACTACGATGAGACTTATGTCCCAGTTGCGAGATTAGAATCCATTCGCATGTTATGTGCATTTGCATGTTTTCATGATTTTAAACTTTTTCAAATGGATGTGAAGAGTGTATTTTTAAATGGATTTATAAAAGAAGAAGTTTTTGTAGCTCAACCTCCAGGTTTTACGGATTTCAAAAACCCTGATCATGTTTTCAAGTTGAAGAAAGCTCTATACGGTTTAAAACAAGCACCTCGTGCTTGGTATGATCGTTTAAGTTCTTTTCTACTTGACAACTGTTTTTCAAAAGGCAAGGTTGACACTACACTGTTTACTAAGTCTTTTAATGGCAAACTTCTTTTAATTCAAATCTATGTTGATGATATTATATTTGGATTTACTGATGAATCTCTGTGTCAAGAATTTTCTAAGTGTATGCAGAATGAGTTTGAGATGAGCATGATGGGAGAGCTGAAATTCTTTCTCGGACTGCAAATCAAACAAACTGACAATAGGACGTTCATAAATCAAGTCAAGTATACAAAAGATTTGCTAAAGAAGTTCGATCTGGACAATGTCAAACCTATTGGCACTCCAATGGCAACTTCAACAAAGCTTGATTCAGATGAACAAGGCAAGCCAGTCGACACACGTAAGTATCGAGGTATGATTGGTAGTTTACTTTATTTAACTGCTAGTCGTCCAGATATAATGTTTAGTGTTTGCCTGTGTGCACGTTTTCAAGCTAATCCAAAGGAATCACATCTGTCCGCAGTTAAGCGTATCTTTCGATACCTTAAAGGCACTTCTTCTATTGGCTTGTGGTATCCCAAAACTAAGTCCTTTGACCTTATTGGTTATTCGGATGCAGATTTTGCTGGATGCAAAGTTGATAGAAAAAGTATAAGTGGCATATGTCATTTCTTAGGCAAAGCTTTAGTCTCTTGGTTTAGTAAAAAGTAAAATTTTGTAGCCCTATAAACAACAGAGGCTGAGTACATCGCCGCAGGACGTTGTTGTGCTCAGATTTTGTGGATGAAATAAACCCTCGAAGACTATGATTTATTTTACACACATATTTCCATTTTCTGTGATAACACAAGCACTATTAATTTGACTAAGAATCCAGTATGTCACTCTCGTTCTAAACATATCGAGATTAGACATCATTTTCTTAGAGATCATCATCAAAATGGAGATATAAACCTTGTGTACATAGATACTGAAAATCAACTAGCTGACATCTTCACTAAACCTCTACGGAAGATCGTTTCAATTATTTACGTCGAGAATTAGGAATTTTGGACGTCAATAATATTAATTAATTTTATTTTATGATTATATATCATTACGCAAAAACTGTGTTAGAGACAAGCCAATAAAGAGTTTGTCTGTCACCACAACTACGGTTGAAGCGAAGCGGTACTTAAGAGTTCCCCGGTGAACCTCCGCCAGCAGGGACAGTACTCCTACAGCTAATCTGAGACAGTTACTGTGTAACGACATTTAATTCATAAAATAATATTAATTATGTTAATTGAAGGCTAAAATAACTAATCTTTGAATTAAATATTTGAAATGAGATAATAAAAAAGAATAGCAAAAATCAACTTTATAGAACCTTAGGCGAATTCGGCCAGAGCTCTGACCGAATTCGGCCCGAGTTCGGTTGAGGGTGTCTGGTTATATATACAGAACCCGAGCAGCCCTTCTTCTTCATTGCTTCCAAACTATTTCAAACAGCAGCAGCAGCCGACCCGAGCACCAAAACGCTAGTTCTTCACCGCCCTATTCCATCCAATCCAAGTGGTGAAATCTCTCCAAAATTTAGAATCGTGCGGAGATCGTCGTTCTCTACGACATATCTTGATTTCGTGAGGTATAACTCCATCTCTTTCCACCTTTCATTTAGTGCATTTTTATTCCAATTTGCACATATGGCACCCAAATTCAATCCATCTAAGAGGAAGAAGACGACCCCTAGTGAGGAAGGGTCATCTTCGCATCCACATACGGATTCACTCTTTTCGTCGGTCCAAACGAGCGACGGTGCGTTCGACGGGTTTTTCTTTCAAACCCTCGACCAAGCCCTACTTTGGTATGGTGATTTTTCTATGCGATCCATCTACACAGGCGCTCCAGTCAAATGGACTGTATTTCCTGATCATCGTCATTTGTTTGAGGTATTAGGGTTACACTTATTTGTTAAAATCTGCTTCCCTATAGCAACTAATGCCATTAGATTATTCTATTACAATCTCATATTAGACACTTTCGATGTGAGCACACGTGTTGGAGGTATTGATATCAATTTCGATGATAACCTCTTAGCGGAGATCCTTGGTATCCCTAACAAAGGTGAACCGCTAGTCGATATCACTGAATTTGATTTCTCCGAAGGCACGACACTCGCAAGTTTCAAAGTGGAACTCTGTGCACCTGATAGAGTACGCTCTGGAAAGTTCAAGGCTAACAACCTGAACTGGTTTAACTATGAATTGCATCGCATCATCTATTCCACTATCCTTCCAAAATCTACTTCCAAGGATGATGTGACTTCTCTTGAGCTGTCCGCCATGTACCACATTCTTAAGGGGATTCCATTTGCTGCCCCTAAGACCATAATTCAGATGATGGGCCGTTGTCGTGCAAGAGATAGAAATCTCTCTTACGCGATGATTCTCCCACGCATCTTTCAGCGCTTTGATATCGATCTGTCGACTTGTACTCAGGACCCTGAGCCCAAGTTTCTTCAGTTATCTCGTCATAGCATGACTGCTACAGCTCCACCTATTGCTCCTTCTACTGCACCTCCTCCACCACCTCATCAGTATGCCATAACATTTGAGGGCATACATCAGCATTTATCTGCTTTGCACGTCTCGATGACGGACATGGCTCGCGAGCGTGAGTTCCGCGACGTCACCCGCTATCAGGCGCTTGCAAACTCCTTAGCTGATCTTCGTTTCGCCCAGACTGGTCATTCAGCCGGTTCCATCCCTCGTGATCCAGCTTTTTTGGGTTACCGATGTGAGTATGAGGCTGTCCATGCCTACTTCCAGCCAGGTAACGCCTATGATTGGTATCGTGCATCTCGTGATTACATTGGTGAGTTCTATGTTGGCGTCCCTACTCATCCTTCTGGCGCTGGTACTTCTGGTGCTGGTCCTTCAGGATATGCTGGTCGAGCTGATGTTGGTGATGACGAGGATAGTGATGAGGAGATGTGATTTGATTTTTTTAGTGACATTTTATTATACACTTAGAAATGCTCCAACATTCCAAGTTTTTATCAGTTTAGCAGTACTTTCTAGTTTTGCTTCAGTGCTATTATCATTCATGGACATGTTTATGGTATTTCAGTTATGGCATTTCAGTTTATTTCAGCACTTTGTTTTCATTATTAGCACTATCTCTTTATACTGCTTCTTCATTACAAACTGCCTGTGAAATAGCATGCCTGAGATTTTTTTATGTTCTTGAAACAATACATGCCTGTAATGATAATCTGTAACAATACATGCCGTAATGTATTTTTCAATTTTTTATGCCTTGTATATATTTTCTCACTACTTGTTACTTATGCATTGATTGCGGGGGAGCCTTCTCTTTTGCAATTATTTTGCTAAGTGACAAAGGGGGAGAAAAATTAAAGATCTAATATTTCTTTTGAGATAATACAAGATATGAACAATTTTTACTTTTTGATATTTTTGAACAAGCTTAATGTTATATCATTCATAGTTTGTCAATTATCAAAATGGGGGAGATTGTTGGCCCATTGGTCATATGATCAACCTGATTTTAATAATTGATCAAACTCTGTCTGGATATAAGGGACATCTCGGATTCTTAGACATGATCAAGATTGGCTATCCACTCCATTCAAGACCGAAGATCTGTTTGCCTACTCGAGTCTGTAATTCCTTATGCAATATATTTTTTATTCTATTTGAGTCTAGGAATATGTTGTACACCGAGTCGTACTGGCAAATAGGCTACCCTCAAATAAGTTCAAAATGTTTTTAAAATAACCTCTCAAAAAAAGGTTTACAAAAAGGTTTTCAAAAAGGTTTTCAAAGATCACCAAAAGCTTTTTCAAAACCCTAACTAAACCCTGACTTAACCCTGACAGAACTCGAACCGAGTTCGGCCAGAGTTCGGTTGGTGGCAGTTGTGATTTTGAATCCTTGGAACTTGGTCCTCCTGCAGTTGCAGATTTGACCAAGATTTGCTCAAAGAGTTCTGCCCGAATTCTGCCCGAATTCTGTCAGAAGTCTGCCTTTGGAACTCCTATAAATAGAGAAGGATTTCGATCATTTCAATTCACTCATTCACTTTCAATCTTCTCTCTATCTAAAGCTTTCAGTCTTCCAAAGAGTTTTCTAGAGCTTTCAATTTCTGATCCCAAGCCAGTTACAATCCTCTAGTCAATTTGCCAGTGCGGTACGGTCTAGAAGTTTCTGAGAGATTGTAATCAGAAGGCTTGATTGAAGAATACCTTTTCACATTTGAAGTTGGATGAGTTCTTCGTATCAAAGCTCGCGTTGTAGAAGTTGCAAGGACTTCGTAAGAAAACTTACGGTTTTTCCAATAGTGGATTCAACTGGTAGCAAAAGTTCTACCGACTGGATTAGTCCTCAACAGAGGGATACCAGTATACATCGCTGTCTTTGCGTTTGCTCTCTTAACTCTGTCTTTACTTTATTTCAGTTGTGATTAATATTCTGTGATTGTGCTGCTAACATTTTTAATTAGCATTATTCCGCTGCCAACTCTATTCACCCCCCCTCTAGAGTATTACGCTTTACTATTTCGTTCCTACACCCCGCTGTAAACAATGTCCAACAGGAACAAACTTTATGTTATCCTATAAAATATTTGTAGGTTACACCTTGACAAATAAGCCTATAAAATATTTATTTATATTTCTTTTAGTTATAGGATTGGCTGTCCTAAAGAATCTAGGAAATAGAATATCTACATACTTTAGTTCTTATTTAAATATTTAACTCCTTTTATTTGTATACTCTTTATTTAATTATCCTAATAAGTTTGAAATCTAGTTATTGGACTTATGAGTAATGTTATTCGTACCTCCAAAATTATTCCTCCAATCTATGTATCTCCAAATTATCCCTCCAAACTATCCCTCTTTATGTGGTAGTTGACGTGGAATGTATTAGGTGTCATATGACATGGCATATGACATGAAAAGTTTTAGACCAAAAATTAATAATCCAATTTTTTTAATGTTAATGTTAACTTTAATTTTAATTTTAATTTTAATTCTAATTTTAGTCTTAATTTTAATTTTAATTTTTATTTTTAAATTTTGCCATGTCAGCTGCCACATTAACATGTCACGTCAGCTGTCACATAAGGATAGATGATTTGGAGGAACAAATAATATTATTTTTATACTTATTTACTTACTTAAATATTTAATTGCTCGTTCCTTGTCAAGCCTAGCTTATTGATAATTTGAAAATACATAAAAATTTAAAAATTTATGACGTAGGCTTACACGCTGCCCCCTTGACCCCATTAATAGATAGGGGAATATTGTAGTGGGTTGATTGTGTCCATGCTCCCAAATTGATGGTTACTTGGATCCTAACTAGAACCATACAGATAATTTAGGATTCAAGACATACTCAAGATATATTTTTTTATATAAAAAAAAGCGTAAAAATAAATAAGAAGAAAATAAAAATTGGATAAGGGAGTAGTAGGTTTTTTATTGCAAAAACTAATTGTTATAGGGATATTTTCAAGTTCCTCGTTCTCCCTCTACAGAATTTTTTTTTTTTGGGTATGAGATTACACTTGGTTGACAATTGTGCGAGCTCTCTCCATAATCCACATGACACTTTCAACCTTTCTGAATCTCACGTATATAATTTTCTGAATCTCACGAATATAATTCTTCTTCAAATTTATAACTTTATATTTTAACATATTGGATAATTGAATACACTAAATCTGGACTATCTTATCTATACTATATAGAAGTTTAATAATTTAACATCTAATAGGATATTTCATCTTATTTAATCTAAAATTTTAAATCTCACGTATATTTAAATTATAATACGTTATATTTAGAATCAAATCCAAAATCTAATGCTATTGTATTTTAAAATTAAGTGATATCGTGATATCAAATTAGATTACTTTTATATTAAGTTTTAAATTGAGAGAAAGAGAATGAGTAAAAAAATTAAATTCAATATCTTTTACTCCGCAAAAAATCAAAAATCAAAATCTCCAACAAAAACAAGATTCGGGACATTTTTTAATCTTGTAGATTATATTAGATGATTTAAAGTAACTAAAATTAGATTAAGTTAGAGTTAAATATAAGATAGATTTAATTGGATTAAAATTATAAAATATATTGGATTTGGACTTTAATTTGACAAGATTATATGTTAAGTAAGCTTATGATTAAAATTTTGGATTAGATGAGAGCAAATATTTTAAGTGCGCATTTTTCAGGTCCTTGGGTCGAATTTTTCTTTTCAGAGTGAAGCTCCCTCTATGTTAGCCAAAGCTCCTTCGCTCAACATCCCTCTATGTATGTTAGCCAAAACTCCAGTTGAAAGCTCTTTAAAAGCTGTAATCACATTTGTTGGGTCAATTTTCTTGTAACTATTAAACTTCCAATCTTCCCAAGGATGGCATTTCAGACATTTCTAGTGTTGTATATAATTAAACCATACAATTGCATCCCTAAAATATTTCTTCTTCTAAGAAAAAACCAATATATATATATATATATATATATATATATATATATATATATATATATATATATATATATATATATATATATATATATATATATATATATATATATATATATATAAACAAACAAACAAAAGACTCCGTCTAAAAGAATAATGCAACAACACCAAAAACCAAAAAAAGACTCTGTCCGAAAAGAATAATGCAACAAATTTTCTCTTTAGCAACCGAAGGTGACACCACCCGTTGATCAGTTAACCTTGAGAAGTATAATAAGTTCCACGCAAGAAGTTGGTTAGCCCACGGGATGACCCAAAATTGCTATGTAAGTACTGAACAAGGCGAATGCCAAACCGACAGAGAGAAGGAAGTAGTCCACAGCCCTTTGCCAGATAGCGAGGGAAGGGCCCATGAGCTTGAGGTGGAACGACGTCGGCAGCACGAAAGAGATCAACGCGCAGACGGTGCCTCCTGAGAACGACATCAGCTGCGCAAAGCCCAGAACCATAGTAGCTAACAGAGCCAGCACTGCCACCACAGCCATGCGAGCCGCCTGAGAGCCTAACCACTCCCTGGCTTGCGATCTGTTGCAGAGCTTCTGGAACCATCTGCTGGACTTCAAATTCGATTCTATGATCTCGTGTATCGGGTGCACTGCGATCGGGAAGGTTAGTGCAAGAGCAGCGCAGAGCCCAACCTGTGTTGAGTAAAGAAGAACGACCCCAAGAGCAAATGATTTCTTAGTAATCAGATGATCATGCATAAGAAAGGAAGGATATAATTAAGAAGAATAAGAAAAAAAACTAGGAGATTAAAGAAAAGTTACGAAAACAAGAACATCAACTGTCAAGGTTCAAATCTTGATACAATAATAGTCTCTATATCAGGTTATCTGTGTAAGGTATCTGTCCATATATTACTTGTGTTTTACTCTTTGCTTTTGTTAATTAAGATGACCTACAGATATCTTCTCTATAAGCTAAATTCTTTTAGTACTTAAAACTTGTGAACATTGTGAAGTTGTTTAATTGGAACTAGGTAAACAGTCGATCATAAAACTTTGTCAAATCTTCTATGAACTTTCTTCGAATAAGAAATATGTTATTGTCGGGGCACAATTTTCGATGGAAAACTGAGAAAATAAAACAATTGTAAAAATAACGTTTCAACGCAACACTTCAAACAAGGTGCACAACAGAGATCCTAGGAGGATTCTTGATTACGATCATCTAAAAAGATTTCGTAACAGTAGCAAACGACAGTAGCACTTCTAAACAGAATGTACGAATCGAAATGCTAACAGCAGCAACGATGACAGGCGAAAGATGGAAGATGGTCGGCTGAGGTGAATGATCACCGTTGCTCAAAGCTTAATTCGTCCCACACGAATAGCTTCCAGGAACCAACAAGTTCGTCGAAGAACTCTGGAACACTCTCACTACTAAAATATGCTATATTAGCGACGTTGTTTAGCGACGGAACAAAATACCGTCGCTAAATATGTAATATAGCGACTCCCTTCTATTGACATCGCAAATCGTCGCTGAATAGCGACGTTCAGCGACAATAGATAAATTACGTCGCGGAATAGTGACGTTCAGCGACATATTATTAAAATATATCGCCATATATTAAAAGGTTGCGACGTTTAGCGACGTCAACTGTTGACGTTGCTAATTTTTTACTTAGGGCACAGTTCTGTTTCCTTTTTCTCCCTCACTCGAAAATTTCATATTTTTCATTTTCCCTCGAGCTCTCGGCGACTCCCTCCCCCCTCCGGCGACTCCCTCCCCCCCGGCGACTCCCTCCTCCCCCGGCGACCCCAACCCCCCCCCTCGAGCTCCTCCTCCCCCAATTCGAGCTGCTCCTCCTTCTCTCCGGTAAACCCTAACACTCCTCATCCTCCCTCTTTCTCTCTCCCACACACACACACACACACACACACACACACACACACACGGACACACGAACACACACACACACACACACACAGAGACACACGGACACACACACACACAGACACACAAGGACACACACACAGCTATTGTGTGTGTTTTGAATCCATAGGTTCGATTTTGAGGCTCTTTTGAGTCCTCATTAGGAAGTTAGGTTGGGTTTGATATCACCCATGGAGAAATTCCGAGAGTGGCTAGGATGGGTTTATGCCCAATAGGCTATTTTTGGCCTACAAGTCACTTTTGTAGGTGGATACATGAATTTTGGTATATATTATATATGTGGATTGATTTGGGGGTTATTGTATATATATATATATATATATATATATATATATATATATATATATATATATATATGTATATATATATATATATTTGGTGTGTGTGTTGGTAGTGCCTTGAGGTGGTAGTGCACTTGTGAGTGTGCTTGAGAGTGGTGTTAGTTTGTATGTGTGTTTTGTTAGTGAGAAGTAAGAGAGTTAAGTGTGTTATGTGTTGTAGAGAGGAGTATGTGTGTTTGAGTGCTTGTGAGTGTATGTGATGTAGGGGGAATTTAGATATGGGATGTGAGGGTGTTAGTATGTGTGATAGAAGGGGGGATCATAGCATAATGGCTGCAGAATGGAGCAGCAGCAGCTACAGTAGCAGCTGCAGTACATGGCAACAGGGTAGCAGCATACAGGGTGCACCTGCGGCAGCGGCTAGGCAGCAATTGCAGCAGTAGCAGCTACAATAGGCAGCGGCAACGGCTAGTTCCTATATATATGTGTTAGAGATAGATGTTAGGATATCTAGGATACATAAGATGTTAGAGGATACGTTTAGTATCCTAAGTTAGCCAGTTAATATGTTAGAGTTAAGATAGTATCCTAGGATTCTAAGTAGTATCTTAGGATATTGGTTGATATTATATTCAAGTCTTTTCAATAATGTCTTTGACTTTGTCATGGGGTCTTAGATACCGGTTGTAGGTGACATTATATATATATGGTCTGGCGATAACGAAACGAATCGAGTGTGTCTGAATGAGATATCGGTTGTAGGTGACATTATATTCATGGGGTTTACTTGACTTTGTCATGGGGTCTTAGATATCGGTTGTTGGTAACATTATATTCAAGTCTTGAAAATTGATGTTAATTAAGACAATTTTCAACTTGACCCTGGCGATATCGAAACGAATCTAGTGTGTCTGAATGAGATTGGCATCAGTAAGAATCGATAGCGTATGTGTACACGTTGGATGCACAAGAATTTATGTGCAATATAGCATGGTTATTAGTAACTGTCTGCTACTAATGTGTGTCCCATAATAAGACATAATATACGAATTTGTGCCTATTGGATAATGTGTGTCCATCTTTGCAGAATTATTTCCAAATGGATATGAATTACTACTTGCAGAATCGTTAATGGATGTACAATCGTCGTCCTAATGATATATGTGGTGTGCGGGATGAATACATAGCGGGAGTAGAGCTGTTCTTGCAGTTTGCTAAGGCGTTCCCTCAGTACGTGGACGATACCAATATTAAGTATCCGTGTATGAAATGTCATAACGAGAAATATTATCCAGAAGTGAAAGTGACATATCATTTGTACTCGAGGGGTTTCACGCCTAATTACTATCAGTGGACCGCACACGGAGAACTTGTGTCTTTAGCATCAGAGCCGGAGCCTTATGTTGAGACATATATGCATGCGGGACCTAATTTTGTTTCAGATAATCATGCATACGACGATGGGTGCGTGAACATGGTTTTCGACGCTACGAGGCCTAGTTTCGTTCATGATGCAGCTGAGGAGGCACCGAATGTCGATACTGCAAAGTTCATGGAGTTGCTGGAGAATACAAGGACTCTTTTGTATCCTGGTTGTGAGGACCATTCACCGTTGGAGGTGGTTACAAGACTGTTGAGCATTAAGTCTGATTTTAACATGTCGTAAGAATGCTACAACCGAGTGTTGGAGTTGATTATAGAGATCTTACCGGTGGGTGCTAAGTTACCTAAAGACTTCTATCGGTCTAAGAGGATGGTGAGATCGCTCTGGATGGGATACGAGAAAATCGATTCTTGTCGCAATGGGTGCATGCTGTACTACAAAGACGACAAGGACGCATATGTGTGCAGATTTTATGGTACTGATCGCTATAAGACAACTAGTACAGGAAGGTCTACCGGTGCAAGAAGACCGACCGATTCAATACACTACTTGCTTTAACGCCGTGGTTGCAAAGATTATTTATGGTGAAAAAGACGGCCAAAAATATGAGTTGGCACATACGAGAACAGATTGAAGGAGTGTTGGATCACCCATCCGATGGAGAAGCGTGGAAGCACTTTGATCGAGTGTATCCTGATTTTGCTTCAGATCCGCGTAATATATCAGGTTGGGGCTATCTTCTGACAGTTTTACTCCTTTTGGTCTTTCAGGATTCCAGTATTCGTGCTGGCCTGTGATTGTCACTCCGTATAACCTACCGCCTTGGATGTGTATGAAGACTTAGTACATGTTTCTAACCGTTATAATTCCTGGTCCGAACAATCCCAAGAGGAACATTGATGTGTACTTACAGCCTTTGATAGATGAGTTGAATCAGTTATAGAAAGTAGGCGCTAACACGTACGATGTTTCCAGGAAGCAGAATTTTCAGATGAAGGCAACCCTTATTTGGACCATCAACGACTTTTCGGCCTATGGAATGTTATCTGGATGGAGCACTCATGGCCGTCTCTCATGTCCGTTTTGTATGGACCGTAGTAAGGCTTTCCGCTTGAAACACGGAGAAAAACCGTGCTTCTTTGATTGTCATCGACAATTTCTGCCAAAAGATCATCCGTTCAGAAGGAACATGAATGCATTTCGTACGGGCATTGTAGAGAAGGGTGATCCACCGGCAAGGTGGTGCGGAGCTACGATATGAAAGGAGGTTAGAGATTTTCCAAGTGCTATCGAAGATCCTACAACTGGATACAAGTGTGATGGATTTGGTAGAGAACATAACTGGACAAAGAGGAGCATATTCCGGGATCTGCCATACTGGAGTACCAATCTGATCAGACATAATCTTGATGTCATGCAAATTGAGAAGAATGTGTTTGATAACATAATTAATACTGTGATGGACGTAAAGGGAAAAACGAAAGACAATCCCAAGGCCAGGTTGGACTTGAAGAAATATGCAAACGCCCTGCGTTGCATTTGATAGAGCAAAATGGAAAATAGTTCCTGCCAAAGTTAATTTTCTCGCTGGACAAGGAAGATAAAGTAAGACTTTGTCGGTGGATCCAGTGCCTAAAATTTCTAGACGAATATATGTCAAATCTGAGAAGATGTGTCTGTAACGCCCCAGTCCCAAAATACGTAGGACTAGGAACGTAGACATGCCAGCTGTATTCATACGAAGTATACTCCAATATATGGAAGCCTCGTATAATTACATAAGCTGTAAAATGCAGTAAAAGCACAACTAATCTCATCCACACAAAATAAATGAATAGAAGACATCATATAAAGATAATGAATTGTCTTGATACAATATGTTGGGCGGAGACAAATCTACTACCAACAAAATAAAGAAAAGTACATAGAAAATGAAATGAGTGGCGAGCGGAGCGAAGACGATCCAAGTACAATCATCCTCGAAAAAATAGCGAAGATCACAGCTAGAGCTAAAGCACCTGTGAAAGACAATAGCACACACCTGGCAAGACAACCAGGTCCTCAGAGGGACGTAACAAGACACATAATAGCATGCCATATAAACTGAATAAATATTGATCAAATAAATAAGTCAATTGAATTTATAACCTGGTCCAATACACACCTACTGAACGAACGTACCATCCTCCCAACCAAACAAGGACAGGAGATGGTAAACTAATTCACGGTGACGTATCTTTCCATGCCATGAATCCAATATGGTATCCGGACCCCAACAAGGTTCAATACCTTCTCATCGAAGTAGTAAGTCACACCTACAACCAAACAAGGACAAGATGTGACGAACTAATCCGCGACAAGTTATTGTTCCAAGCCACGGTCAGATACAAGTACCCAAACCAAAAGTACTCGTACCTAACGGATAAAGGTAGCCTACCGTTCTAAGTGAAATGTAGTTAAGAACAATCCTTCCTACGCATGGGCCTTGGCTAAATAGGATCAGCGTAGTCCCCCTTGGGCACCAGAGGCCCCATCAGGAAGAGCATGACGTTCCGCAGAATCGTCAGTGGCCGTCAGTAATCATGGGTCATCAACCCCGTATCTCCAGCGGAGAGTCCGGGTCACAAGGGAAGTGCATCGAAGCCCATACGCTAAGGAATTGTCCTCCCCACCCAATGCCTATTATGTTGTATCCACAACATTGACCTCTATAACCGCTAAGTCAAACTAGCATGCAACCTCTATTAGCGGTTATTCCTATCGCACGGTTTGTACGTACTGGTGGCCAGCCAATCACGCACTTCCGTGTTCTACATGCGACACACACAACCTCGTGTTACAATGTGTCAAGGCCAATGAATGCAACACACAAGGTGGTCCCTTAAATCTAGGTTTAATTTGTAAGAAAAATAATACACAGCAGGAAACTGAACAGTAAATTCTAACAGTTATGCTATGTATCACAGTTTATTTTGCATAAAGAAAATAATGAACATGCATGAAATATGAGCTAAAATAATTAAACAGCAAATGGCAAGGTGTCTTGCCTGGTAGTACGCTTGGTGTGCTGCGATGATCAAGGTGGCACAATTTACGACTTCGGTGCAACAACTATGCATGGTGACCCCGGATGGTGGCACGGACAGTTTCATTGGGTCCAGAAGGGTTAAATTAGTCAGGGTGGACATAAGGTAGTCTCGAAATGGGCGAAAGAATAGGAACAACAGGACTTGGATACGGACAGAAGAAAATCAAAGAAATAATGGATAAATAAATATTTATATATATACGAAATTTAGAAAACTAAAATAAATGAGAATTTATACTTTTGCAAGTTTAAAATAGTGTTTAGATAAATACTAAATTATGAAGAACTGTGATCACAAAAAACCCTTAAGTTTGTAGTAATACAATTTAGGTAGAAAGCTATATTTCCCAAAATATTTTAGGAGAAGAAAAATAATTATAGAAAATCACTTAATGCTAAAATCCATATTTGTAAAACTATACTTTTGTCAAATAATAATTTTTAAATAGATAGAAATTTTACAGTACATCATAGCTCCTAATATTCGATTACGAAAATATATATATTTTTCTCGTTTTTAAGTGATTATCTATTCTAGTAAAAAGTAATTAGAATAAATACGGGTAGTACTAGTACAACAATAATAATTTTTTTTAAAATATTTATCAAATTGCTATTACCTACTATATAACAAGAATATTTATAATATTTAAACTCATAAAAATAACACCTAAAATATTAACACCACAACAACAACTCTAATAATATTAATCATAATAACAATAATAATAATAATAATAATAATAATAATAATAATAATGATAAAAATGATAGTAATAATAATAATAATAATAATAATAATAATAATAATAAAAACAATGATAATAATAATAATAATAATAATAATAATAATAATAATAATAATAAGGATATAGTAATAACAAATAACAAATTAATTAAAAAATAGAATAAAGAAAAATCTGTGGTTCTCAACCAACAGATGAAACCAACCCACAGTAATAAAAAACCAAAAAAAAGTAGACTTAAGAGGGAAGAGGGAGAGTGGGTTTTCCACTGGGGAGCCGCCGGCGAGACTCGCCGGGCGGCGCATCGCGGAAGTGGAGGGAGAACAGGCGGAGGGAGCGGAGGAAGAAGAGGAGCACGGTGAAGGGTCGGCGGGGGTTCGGCCAGGCTGCGCGCCGGTGGATGAAGGGAGCGGTGGGGAAACGGCGGCGCTGGAGGGAAGAGCGCGCGGATGAGCGGTTCTCGGTCGTTGGCGAGGTCGAGGCGAGAGGGAGCGGTGGTCGTGGAAGGAGGGAGCGGTCAGGCGGAAGGAAGAGGCAGAAAGGGCGGTCGATCGGGACGGTGGCTGGCTAGGGCCAGCGTCGGCGGCGGCCAGAAGAGGCGCGACGGTCTAGGCTCGGCTGGACGGAGTGAAACGGAAGAAGGGAGGAGGACGGACGGAGAAGGAGACTGGGGTCGGGCTCCAGTGGAAGGACGGAGAGGCGGTTAGGGCTGCGTGAATCGGAGACGATGGAACGGTGGTCCGGCGGAGTTTGGGGTTTCCAGAGGGTGGCTCCGGCGGCTTGGCGGCTCCGACCATGGGCGGCGACGCGAGGGCGGGGAAGGCCTCGGGCGCTGGTCGGGGAGCTCAGGCAGAGGGGGTTCGAGCGCGGCTAGGATGCGACTAGGCGGACGGCGACGCTGGTGGTCCGGTGGAGGGAAGCCCGCGCGGGCCGGACGGCGCGGTAGGTAAGCTGCGATGCTGGTCGTGGTATTGTTTTGGGATTTTTATTTTGTCGGTTTTGATGGGTTCCGGCAATGGCCGTGAACGCGGTGGTGGTGGTGGCGGTCCGGCCATTGGCCGTGGGTCGGTTGGGATGGTGTCGGATAGTTGTAGGTGGTGACGAGGATGGTGGTAGCGGTTGTCTGCTGTGAAGGGACTGGTGGTGATGGTTTGGCCGGAGGCTGTGTCCATGGTTGTGGTGGTAGTAGCGACGTCGTGGTGATGGTGATCGGAGTAGGGGTAGGTCGTGTTCTGGCCCAATCTAGGGTTAGGGTTAGATTAGAAATTCATTGACGTCGGGTGTGTCCTGCGAGACACGGAGTGAGTTGACGTCCGGGGTTGTCGGACGCGGATAGGAAAAATATTGTACATGTAGAAAAAAAAGAATATAATGGATGGGTAGGGCATAGACACGATGCACGTAGTTTTGTGGAAAAAATTTGTGGAATAATAGAAATTTGGAGGAGTACCTACCTTTTTATAGGATGTGGGAATTTTCAATTGGATAAGAATTAGGATTTTAAATTCCCCTTTTAGATAAATCTCTACTTAATTTAAAATCCAATCTAAATACAAATCTTATTTAAATCAAATTAGATTCTCTTAGTTTAAAATCAAATAAATTTCAAATATAGATGTTAATTTAATTATTTAAATAGATCCATAAATCAAATCAAAATTTAAAGTGCCACAATAACTTCCAAATATATTTTTCAAATACCAATAATATTAATTTCGAAAATAATAAATATTTTTAATATCTTTTTGAACAATAAAATATTAATATTAATAAATCTCAAAAATTATACTTTTATTTAAAATAGACCAATAAATAATTACGAATATATGTATGCAAAAATATTCTTTACATAATTAGGCTTTTCTAGTATACAAAAATATTATTTATTATTAATAACTTTTAGAAACAAAGGCTTTTTATAGCAAGAATATTTATATAATATTTTGAAAGTGTAATAAAATAGAAAAATTATTTTTCTACAATATGTACGCTCGCACATATTCGCACTCGTCGAGCAAAAATAAAATTTCGTGCGCGACGTAAAATACGACTATACGACGTACTATACAAAATTTTAAATCGGTATCAAATTTAATAAAAAAAATAGTAGAAATTTAGGGGTTTTACATCCTACCCAACTTAAAAGAATTTCGTCCTCAAAATTAGAAATTAGTAGGGGGTGAGAGGACACAAGGGGGAAGAAGGCACAATGGTAGATAGAAGGGTTTAAAGAAGTTTACATGGTCGTAGTCTAGGTTGAGGATATGATTAAGAGACGATTGTAATCACTTCTTAAATTCAAGTGATTAGAAAGTCAATATTGTGGATTTTGGGTCGAGGGAAAGGACGAGTAGTTAAGGCAAAGATATAGGCACATTGAGTGTTAATGGTCACAAGAGATAGGATAGCTAGGGGAACTTCAAGTACAGCGCATTCGTCCTTCTTAAACAGGTGAAGGCGAAAGCAATCTAGAGTTCGAAGGAGGCGTTATCGAATACGAAATACGTGATTCAATGACGATTGAATAATTTCAAAGGAATTGTCAAGGCAGTCGTGGATGGGATTGTAAGGGCCAAGTTTAATTTTGTTTCCATCCACGTAGAGTAATAGACAAAAGCGAACCAAAGTGCACTCGGTTGATCAGACCATTATGCACCGGTTCTGATTAGACAATCTGTTAGTGGAGGCCTCCAATAACATATGTCATGAACAAGTGTGATAAAGAATTGAGCTTGCAAAAACTAGGCTACATTAGCATCATTAGTCTAGATAGTAAAAATATAGGCACGATGGTAGATAAATAAAATCAAATATGAATAGTCTAAGAGTCATAAGGATCTAAGTCTTTTATTCCTATACAATCATTCTATGGTTTATTGGCCAAGGCTTGGTTGACCTAATGGGTTCTAGTCTCTATGGTCTAGATAATATATTCTCCTTAATGGTCAAGAGTGTGTCGGGTCGTGGGGTGTTCTACCCAACTTAAAAATTTTAAGCTAAGGGTGTTTGGGACATCTAGCTAGTAGGGTCAATCTCTAGAAAGCACGAAGGAAGATAAGAATAGGGATGGAAGGAAGCAAGCAAGATGCAATTGATGAGTCAAACGGTAGATAAAATCAAAGAAGAGGTCAAGTATGTGGATGAGATCCTAAACTTCTAATCCTATACGCAGGCTTGCTTGGTACGGTAAAGTAACCAAACAATTTATCTTGACCTGCATGGGCCACCACAAAAACATGTAACGTCCCAGTCCTAAAATACGTAGGACTAAAAACGTAGACATGCCAGCTATATTCATACGAAGTATACTCCAATATATGGAAGCCTCGTATAAATACATAAGCTGTAAAATACAGTAAAACCATAACTAATCTCATCCACACAAAATAAATGAATAGAAGACATCATATAAAGATAATGAATTGTCTTGATACAATATGTTGGGCGGAGACAAATCCACTACCAACAAAATAACGAAAAGTACATAGAAAATAAAATGAGTGGCGAGCGGAGCGAAGACGATCCAAGTGTAATCATCCTCGAAGAAATAGCGAAGATCACGGCTAGAGCTAAAGCACCTGCGAAAGACAATAGCACACACCTGGCAAGACAACCAGGTCCTCAGAGGGACGTAACAAGACACATAATAGCATGCCATATAAACTGAATAAATATTGCTCCAATAAATAAGTCAATTGAATTTATAACCTGGTCTAATACACACCTACTGAACGAGCGTACCATCCCCCCAACCAAACAAGGACAGGAGATGGTAAACTAATTCACGGTGACGTATCTTTCCATGCCATAAATCCAATATGGTATCCGGACCCCAACAAGGTTCAATACCTTCTCATCGAAATATTAAGTCACACCTACAACCAAACAAGGACAAGATGTGACGAACTAATCCGCGACAAGTTATTGTTCCAAGCTACGGTCAGATACAAGTACCCAAACCAAAAGTACTCGTACCTAACGGATAAAGGTAGCCTACCGTTTTAAGTAAAATGTAGTTAAGAACAATCCTTCCTACGCATGGGCCCTGGCTAAATAGGATCGGCGTAGTCCCCCTTGGGCACCAGAGGCCCTATCAGGAAGAGCATGACGTTCCGCAGAATCGTCAGTGGCCGTCAGTAATCATGGGTCATCAACCTCGTATCTCCAGCGGAGAGTCCGGGTCACAAGGGAAGTGCATCGAAGCCCATACGCTAAGGAATTGTCCTCCCCGTCTAATGCCTATTATGTTGTATCCACAACATTGACCTCTATAACCGCTAAGTCAAACTAGCATGCAACCTTTATTAGCGGTTATTCCTATCGCTCGGTTTGTACGTACTGGTGGCCAGCCAATCACGCACTTTCGTGTTCTACATGCGACACACACAACCTCGTGTTACAACGTGTCAAGGCCAATGAATGCAACACACAAGGTGGTCCCTTAAATCTAGGTTTAATTTGTAAGAAAAATAATACACAGCAGGAAACTGAACAGTAAATTCTAACAGTTATGCTATGTATCACAGTTTATTTTGCATAAAGAAAATAATGAACATGCATGAAATATGAGCTAAAATAATTAAACAGCAAATGGCAAGGTGTCTTGCCTGGTAGTACGCCTGGTGTGCTGTAATGATCAAGGTGGCACAATTTGCGACTTCGGTGCAACAACTATGCATGGTGACCCCGGATGGTGGCACGGACAGTTTCATTGGGTCCAGAAGGGTCAAATTGGTCAGGGTGGACATAAGGTAGTCTCGAAATGGGCGAAGGAATAGGAACAACAGGACTTGGATACGGACAGAAGAAAATCAAAGAAATAATGGATAAATAAATATTTATATATATACGAAATTTAGAAAACTAAAATAAATGAGAATTTATACTTTTGCAAGTTTAAAATAGTGTTTAGATAAATACTAAATTATGAAGAACTGTGATCACAGAAAACCCTTAAGTTTGTAGTAATACAATTTAGGTAGAAAGCTATATTTTCCAAAATATTTTAGGAGAAGAAAAATAATTATAGAAAATCACTTAATGCTAAAATCCATATTTGTAAAACTATACTTTTGTCAAATAATAATTTTTAAATAGATAGAAATTTTACAGTACATCATAGCTCCTAATATTCGATTACGAAAATATATATATTTTTCTCGTTTTTAAGTGATTATCTATTCTAGTAAAAAGTAATTAGAATAAATACGGGTAGTACTAGTACAACAATAATAAAAAAAAATGTTTAAAATATTTATCAAATTGCTATTACCTACTATATAACAAGAATATTTATAATATTTAAACTCATAAAAATAACACCTAAAATATTAACACAGCAACAACAACTCTAATAATATTAATCATAATAACAATAATAATAATAATAATAATAATGATAAAAATGATAGTAATAATAATAATAATAATAATAATAATAATAATAATAATAATAAAAACAATGATAATAATAATAATAATAATAATAATAATAATAATAATAATAATAATAACAACAATAATAAGGATATAGTAATAACAAATAACAAATTAATTAAAAAAAATAGAATAAAGAAAAATCTATGGTTCTCAACCAACAGATGAAACCAACCCACAGTAATAAAAAACCAAAAAAAAGTAGACTTAAGAGGGAAGAGGGAGAGTGGGTTTTCCACTGGGGAGCCGCCGGCGAAACTCGCCGGGCGGCGCATCGCGGAAGTGGAGGGAGAACAGGCGGAGGGAGCGGAGGAAGAAGAGGAGCACGGTGAAGGGTCGGCGGGGGTTCGGCCGGGCTGCACGCCGGTGGATGAAGGAAGCGATGGGAAAACGGCGGCGCTGGAGGGAAGAGCGCGCGGATGAGCGGTTCTCGGTCGTTGGCGAGGTCGAGGCGAGTGGGAGCGGTGGTCGTGGAAGGAGGGAGCGGTCAGGCGGGAGGAAGAGGCGGAAAGGGCGGTCGATCGGGACGGTGGCTGGCTAGGGCCAGCGTCGGCGGCGGCCAGAAGAGGCGCGACGGTCTAGGCTCGGCTGGACGGAGTGAAACGGAAGAAGGGAGGAGGACGGACGAAGAAGGAGACTGGGGTCGGGCTCCAGTGGAAGGACGGAGAGGCGGTTATGGCTGCGTGAATCGGAGGCGAGGGAACGGTGGTCCGGCGGAGTTTGGGGTTTCCAGAGGGTGGCTCCGGCGGCTTGGCGGCTCCGACCATGGGCGGCGACGCGAGGACGGGGAAGGCCTCGGGCGCTGGTCGGGGAGCTCAGGCGGAGGGGGTTCGAGCGCGGCTAGGATGCGACTAGGCGGACGGCGACGCTGGTGGTCCGGTGGAGGGAAGCCCGCGCGGGACGGCGCGGTAGGTAAGCTGCGATGGTGGTCGTGGTATTGTTTTGGGAATTTTATTTTGTGGGTTTTGATGGGTTCCGGCAATGGCCGTGAACGCGGTGGTGGTGGTGGCGGTCCGGCCATTGGCCGTGGGTCGGTTGGGATGGTGTCGGATAGTTGTAGGTGGTGACGAGGATGGTGGTAGCGGTTGTCTGCTGTGAAGGGGCTGGTGGTGATGGTTTGACCGGAGGCTGTGTCTATGGTTGTGGTGGTGGTGGCGACGTCGTGGTGATGGTGATCGGAGTAGGGGTAGGTCGTGTTCTGGCCCAATCTAGGGTTAGGGTTAGATTAGAAATTCATTGACGTCGGGTGTGTCCTGCGAGACACGGAGTGAGTTAACGTCCGGGGTTGTCGGACGCGGATAGGAAAAATATTGTACATGTAGAGAAAAAAGAATATAATGGATGGGTAGGGCATAGACACGATGCACGTAATTTTGTGAAAAAAATTTGTGGAATAATAGAAATTTGGAGGAGTACCTGCCTTTTTATAGGATGTGGGAATTTCCAATTGGATAAGAATTAGGATTTTAAATTCCCCTTTTAGATAAATCTCTACTTAATTTAAAATCCAATCCAATCTAAATACAAATCTTATTTAAATCAAATTAAATTCTCTTAGTTTAAAATCAAATAAATTTCAAATATAGATGTTAATTTAATTATTTAAATAGATCCATAAATCAAATCAAAATTTAAAGTGCCACAATAACTTCCAAATATATTTTTCAAATACCAATAATATTAATTTCAAAAATAATAAATATTTTTAATATCTTTTTGAACAATAAAATATTAATATTAATAAATCTTGAAAATTATACTTTTATTTAAAATAGACCAATAAATAATTACGAATATATGTATGCAAAAATATTCTTTACATAATTAGGCTTTTCTAGTATACAAAAATATTATTTATTATTAATAACTTTTAGAAACAAAGGCTTTTTATAGCAAGAATATTTATATAATATTTTGAAAGTGTAATAAAATAGAAAAATTGTTTTTCTACAATATGTACGCTCGCACATATTCGCACTCGTCGAGCAAAAATAAAATTTCGTGCGCGACGTAAAATACGACTATACGACGTACTATACAAAATTTTAAATCGGTATCAAATTTAATAAAAAAAATAGTAGAAATTTAGGGGTTTTACAGTGTCGATCCGAAGGAAAACAAATTGACGGGTATGAAGAGCCACGACTATCACGTATTCATGGAGAGGTTAATTTCGATCGCATTTCGGAAATTCTTACCGTAGGCAGTTTGGGATCCATTGACGGAGCTTAGCATATTCTTCAGGGATCTTTGTTCTAAGAAATTGCTCGTTGATCGTCTAGAAAAGCAAGAGAAGGACATTGAGGTAACACTGTGCAAGCTAGAGAGGGTGTTTCCTCCTGGATTCTTCGACTCTATGGAGCATTTGCCGATTCATCTATTCTATGAGACATGTGTTGGTGGACCAGTCGAATATCGATGGATGCACCCGTTCGAGCGATATTTGAATCACCTAAAAAAAGGTAAAAAAATAAGGCACGAGTCGAGGGTTCTATTTGTGAAGCTTATGTTCTCGAGGAGATTACAAACTTTTGTTCGATGTATTTCAAGCCTCATGTTCCAACTAATAGAACGAGAGCTTCCAGAAACGACGACGGAGATCATGAATGTAATAATACAATACTGAAGGTATTCAATGCTCCAGGAAAGCCATCGGATAAAATAAAGAAGAGATATCTGAACGATGATGAGCTAAGGGCTGCTCAGGTGTATGTATTACTCAACTGCGACGAGGAAGTAGAAAAACTGGAGGGGTAAGTAATTAATACGTCTATATTATTTTAATAGTATTAATTATTATACTATTACATTAATTGAATGATGTTGTTTTCAGCATATTTAATGATGATGTGAGGTCAGGTAGGCCACACATAACAGAAGAAGAACTAGAACAAGAAATAAGACGTTATTTTCCATCATGGTTGAGTGCATATGTAGAGAACTCTGTAATTACCTTTCTGTATATGCACTTGATTGAGAATGAGCTTAATTTCTTTTTTCGTAGTATTTAGGGCGATCGTCCATACGCAAGACTTGAGAATGAGTCTATTAGAACGCTAGCCAAGGGACCAATTTATGCTGTAAAAATATGGCCAAGCTACTGTGTTAATGGGTTTAGGTTCAAGTCAACAACTTGCCCGATCAGAGCCAACTTTGTGGATCTTGACTCCACCAAAAATAGCTGTTTGTGTATCAGATCTTCGAACTACAAAGATATTGATGCGGACAACGATTTCTATAGCGTGCTATGGGAGATCGTGGAGCTGACATATAGTTATGGAATAGGGCCTGCTAAGATTGTGTTATTCAGGTGTGATTGGCTCGATCCAATTGAAGGTCAAGGTTGGAAAGTAGACAAGCACGGTCTTGTGGATATAAACTATCGGCGTCGATATCAAGCCTATGAACCATTTGTCCTATCAAGTCAGGCTCAGCTCGTGTACTTCACAAGTTATCCTAAACGGGGAACAACAAGGTCGGACTGTGGGCAGTATGCAAGACCAAAGCTAGAAATACCTTTAAGGTTGACGATATAGCTTATCAAGAGGATGAACTACCTCTTGTAACAAATATTATAGAAGTGGACACGACGAAAGTTCCTCATTACACATCTAATTGTGTAGAAGAAGTAGAATTATCTGAAGAGGAAGATGCAGATGAAAGTGAAGATGTAGAGGAAGAAGAAGAAGAAGAAGATGAGCTAAACGAACTAGATAAATTTTCAGAAGAGGATTAAATCTGTACGTTTGTTTTATCATCATATTTGACACTTTAGTGACACTTTTATCATATAAATCTGTGACACTTTAGTGACACTTTTATCATATAAATCTGTGACACTTTAGTGACACTTTTATCTGTGACTATGATATTTTTCAAAACTCTGTGATGTCTATCATATAAATATGTATTTTTGTTTTATTATCATATGTTATTATCAGGTATGACTAGACCATCTGGACGATGCGGAGGATTTTATATTAGGCAGTCCCGTCTGCCTCGGGCTGGGGATGGAGATTCCGTACCCTCATCCTCATATCCAAGTACGCCATTGTATCATTCTGTTCCCGGTCCATTACCGGGACAGGGCAGTTCCAGCAGGTTGGCGACTCCACCCTCGTCGTCCAGCGTTCCTGATCCCGCGTCCAGCATTCATGATCCCGCGTCCAGCATTCCTCCTGCCGACGGCTCTATGGAGGGAGTCAACGTCGAGCATATGGAGGGCGGCGATCAGGCTGATCCTGTCCATGCAGGAGGTGAGAGCGACCCTCCATGCGCTCCCCCGGGCGAGACGCGTATGGAGATTTGGAAGGACGGGCCTACGAAGTAAGTTAATTAGTTAATATATATTTCTCAAATAATTATATGTACATATATATTCATGAAAATTATTATATGTACATATATATTCATGATTATATGTACATATATATTCATGAAAATTATTATTGGATTAACTACTCAGATGCTTCCGCAGATAGGAAGGCCTTTTGGGTCGCCCACTTCAAGGTAAAAAATTTATTTATTTTTAAATTTTAATAATCATTTGTGTATATTATACAACTTTTCTATTTTACTTCTTGTAGAGGACCTATTTCTATCCACCACACCGGACGACAAAGATCGAGGGCCAATTTTCTGCCGTTGCAGGCAAGCTCATCCGTGAGGCGATCCACGACCAGAAGTCTCGTGATCGCTCCGGACAGCCGATCCATGGTTGGATTACGCCAGAGCAGTGGACTGCGATGAAGGCTAGATTCCGCGTGCCCAGGTACCAGGATCGGTTTGACAAGGACAAGGTGGCGCGGTCGAGCGCCGGTAAGTGGTATGGTGGCTCTATTTCGATGACGGAGCATTTTCGTCGTCTGGTACGTTTGCTATGACAGACATCATTTTATATATAGTTGGATAGAATGTTTAATACTAATAATAGATAATAAATTTTAACAGATAAAAAAGGGTGAGGACCCCAACATGGTGACCGTCTTCCTGGTCACCCATCAGAGGGCTGGGGAGTTCATTGACGAGAGGGCGACGCAGGCATATGTACGTTCTATTCTTTATATTAATTTACTATGATTTACAAAACAGGAAAATAGATATCAATATAGACTTTAACAAACACTTATACGTTAGCAAACATTATTCTAGGCCGAGTTTGTTCGGCTACAAGAGGAGGCGGCTGCTGCTGCTAGTGCGCCAGTAGAGGGAGGGGCTGGTACTTCCTCCCTGCCGCCTACAGCTCCATCGTCGGACGAGCTCCGGATGAACGTCGTTGGCGGTCTTCAGAAGGGTACGTACTACGGTACGGGATCCTACGACACCTATTTGGCTTCAAAGTCATCCCGGGCCCCCTCTGTCAGTGCGCAGTCTCCAACTTCGCAAGCGTCACCACGAGTGCAGGATGTGTGCAGACAACTCTACAAGCTGCGTCGCGAGTTGCAGCAGCAGATTTCTGAGATAGCTGGGGCAGAGCGATGATCCGACGATTCGATGATCACCGGACGATTTGATGCGATCGAGCGCAGTATACAGAAGTTGATGAGTCTGCAGCAGGCTACAGCTGCCAGCTTACACATGCTCACCGAGTCTACGCAGCGCACAGAGCGTAGACAGGTCGAGCTGGAGGGATCACAGAGGACCATGTCTGCCTCACTCATTCAGATACATACTTCGATTGAGGAGAGTTCTCAGAGGATGGTGAGTACCCTTGCTGCGCATGCTAAGCGACTGCGAGATCTGGAGCAGAGACGTCCTTCCGGTCCATCGACGGTGCCGACTCCAGACGTTGCACTGCCTCCTACTGCCCCTAAGGTGTAACTCACACAGGAGCAGTATGAGTATATGCTATCCCAGATGCGTGACAGGGGTCCTTAGTGATCCAGTAGATTTTTTTATCATCTTTGTATGTATTGGCCCTATGGGCCCATTGACCGTTCTGTACACTGATTTTCATTCTTATTTGCCCTCCATTGTGGACATGTATGTTTGTTGGATATTTACTTTGTGATATTTACTTTGTTGGTATTTTTATTGTGATATTTACTTTGTGATAATTACTTTGTGATATTTGCGACGGGGATGACAAATATACCTACGCTGGGTTATAAGCGATGATCTGATATACAAAGGAGGTGCTGCCCAAATTTTAAAAAAATGTAATGTATATTTTTGTGATGATGTGTGTCTGTGTTTACAGTGTATGTGAAATACAGTGTTCGGAACCATCGATAGTTTCGATTACTCTTGTATGTTTTATCTTGGACAGAAAGAGCAACTGTTCAGGATGTACTTCTGAGAGATTTATTTTCACATCCTTCACTCTCTCGGGACGTCGTACAGGATCCCGAGAAGGTGAAGGATGTAAAGAGGAAGCTCTGAGAAGTGCACCCTGAACTGTTGCTCTTTTTATCCAAGATAAAACATAGAACAGTAAGCGAAACTGTCGAATACTGCACTTCACACACACTGCAAACACTAACACACAGCATAACAAAAATACACATTATATTTTTAAAATATTTTTTTATTATTCGGCGACGTATAGCGACGGATAGCGAGGGATAGCGACGTACGGGGACGTCGCTAATTAGCGACATTGCGTCGCTAACCGTCGCAATCCGTCGCTTCACTGTAGAATACTGACGTCGTTAATACTTCGTTGTACGTCGCTAAGATACTGAAGTGGCAGGCATGCCATGTCATCACATAAATATATCTGGACGTCGCTAATACGTCGTAATATGTCACTAATTTTGCGACATCAATGTTCGTCACCCTCTGTCGCTAATTATGCGACGACACAGCGACATTGTGGTGACATCGCAAACAGCGACGTAAGGCGACGAATGTGTCATCTGCGACTAGGTTTTTCGCGACCTTCATTTTCCGTCGCTAAATACGTCGCTAAATAACTTTAGCGACATATATTCCTTAATTATCGACGTATCTGGACGTCGCTAATTTGGCTTATTTTTGTAGTGTCTGCTCTTCTGACTCCTGGATGGCAGCGGACTCCTGCGATGCAAAGTGATGTTGGTGCAAAACTCTTCTCTCTCAAAGTCTGTGGGAATTTGTAAGAAATTCTGAACTCTGTACTTATGTTAAAAAATACTTACTCTATATTCTATTACTTGTACTTACACTATGAGAGAGAAGAGAGCCTTATATAATCCCGTGCAGTAACTGCCCAGTTAGCAGAACGTTCGGGACGTGAAAAAAACTGTTCCGAACGTGCGCTAGCCGCGCAATACGCACACTGCGCTACTCGCACAACGTGCGCCAACAAAATGCTACATCACGCCTTATGAGCCCGAGTCGTACGGGGCTTAGCTCCAATGGAAATAAATTTTCTAAGAGCAAAAAGCATGAATGCTTCATTGTTGATTTAGCATTTTTTCCATTAGAAAAATACCCCCATATGGCACACCCATGTGCACCTTCACACCATATATGCATCTCTAAAAGAGCATAGCTAATATATAGAGATACAACTCCTTTGTGTTGGGAACGAAGCACGAAAACCGTTTCCCCAAACCAGAAAGTCCTGCGAGAGAACCGAGCAAAAGTACACAAACCAAAAAAATGCTAAACACAATCGCAGACAGAAAGATTTTTGACGTGGAAAACCCTTGCGAGAAAAACAACAGGACGATCGGAGTCCAACCCTGAAGAACCTCCACTAATGGAGTAAAGAGAATACACCCTCTACAAGCTCCTCCCGATCCAACAGGGATCACCACAACTCACTTGAAAGAAGAAATTTTTTGATTGCGGACTCCGAAGAACAAGAGATGCCAAAAAATTATTCAAAGCAATCTCTTCTTCACAATAGTCCTTAATCCTTTCTCTCAAAGATCGTAAAGCACTCTTGTTTTTTAGATAATTTTACAACTAGCATGCATCATCCTTTTATAAGCCCTTGGTAATCCATACATAGAAGGCCAATATATATGGAAACTTCCAATATGCATCAATCATATATTTAATGGAAATCCAATCATAATTGGCTTTCTATAATTGGAAGCTCAATTATATGGAAAGCTACTATATGAAGGGTCCAATCATAAATATATAATCAAAGTAAATATGGAAATTCAATCATATATTTTCTTACCATATATGTTCCAAAATAGGATCCATGCACTCTCCGAGCTTCTCAGACACACGGATGGCGCTCGTCGCTCTCAGGGGTATTCTCCACATAGGTTGGGAACCCCGCCCACTCCAAGAAATCTCTTCCTTCACAACTAGGTGGAGGAACTCGTCATCCCGACGATCCGCCTGCAGTACTCAAACTTTCCATTGGTAGAACCTTCGTGAGCATGTTCGCTCCAATGTCATCAGTATGGACCTTCTCAAGCATCGCGTCCTTCTTCTCAACCACATCCGTATCCAATGATACCGAGTCTCGATGTGCTTGGACCGGCTATGAAAGTTTTGATTCTTTACAAGGTGAATAGCACTCTGACTGTCGCAAAGCAAAGTATACTGCTCTTGCTTCAGCCCTATTTCCTGCAACAGCTTTTTCATCCACAGCAACTCCTTGCAAGTCTCCTTCGCCGCAATGTACTCTGTCTCTGTCGTCGACAAGGCAACACACTTCTGCAACCGCGACTGCCACGATACCGCTCCTTCAGAAAACATCATCACATAGCCCGAAGTCGATCGCCTCGTGTCTATATCTCCAGCCATATCAGCATCGGTATACCCAACCAGCTTTGGCTCGTTACCACCAAAAAAAAGTCTCCAATCGACAGTGCCCTGAAGGTATCGTAGAATTCACTTGACCGCACTCCAATATACCCTTCCAGGAATTGAAAGATACCTGCTAACTGTGCCAACTGCATGAGCGATATCTGGCCTAGCTCGTACACACCATAGCATACATAAGGCTGCCCACAGCTGAAGCATATGGAACCCGCTCCATATGTTCTTTTTCGTCCTCGGTAGATGGACCCTGCTCCTCAGTGAACTTAAAGTGGGCCACAAGGGGGCATTTCACTTTCTTTGACCCGTACATCCCGAAACGCTGAAGTATCCGATGAATGTACTTCTTTTGGGACAAGTGTAGCAGCTTGGACTCTCTCTCGGCTGATCTCCATCCCAAGAATAGTCTTTGCTGTACCCAAATCCTTCATAGAGAAGGCCACGCCCAGTTGGCACTTCAACTGCTCTATCCTAGTGGCATTCCGACCCACTAATAGTGGTAGAACTGGGGATTTCCAGGACCCTTCCTTTGGTGTGCGTATTGATCGATAGAAAGTCAAAAAGATATAATACGTGTTCTAACCCTTCATAGGCGAAAACTAGGGTTCACGAATTATAACTACGGCGGAAAGGAGACAAGTAATTTCTGGCAATCTCGAGCAGACGACCCCAAGATCTTCTGCACGTATTCCTTCCTCGAGTTGGACGTCGTATGGGCAACGATCTTCCAACCTTTTCTTCTCCTTGGCAGCCCTCTCTTTCTCTCCTTACGTGAATCACGAATTTAGAGAAAGTTTCAGATTTCTGATTAGTAATCAGGGGGCCAGAGAATAGAGGATATATAGGCTACGGCAGGGACTATGACAGGAAATTAGGGTTAGGCCTCCTAACGGATCTGGATATCTCGTGTTCAGCCCGAACACACAATCTAGGCCCATTAACAATTGCTCGGTCCACTAATGAGCTATTATTGCACTACCTTCCTAATCCCAAATTATATTTGTGGGCTCCTTTTATTATATGCTTGTTTGGCTCCCCATGTTAAGATATCGTATGTTCATCGATCAAATTAAGTTACTGACAACTATATTGATTCGACATCTTTTATCCTTAAGTAGTACCGCTCAACTTTATTTGTCATGTCGGATACAATTCACCTGCAGGGTTTACATGACAATCTTTATGAGCTCCATAAGGGGACATCATCAACCCGATGTATCGGGACATGGATTCCATTTATAATCAATAGTCCATCATACATACAATGTTATTACCCAATTCATAGAGGTTGTTGATCCATAATGAATCTCACTCTTTTATGAGTCAAAGTAATGCACAACGTATATATATGTCCGTTATTATATCCGGATTAAGAGCACAAGCATCCATAATAACAGAGGTGTGTATTCTCTTATGTAGTCAGTACAAAGAGAACAACCTCAAGTGGTCATGTTCAATACACACAAAGTGTACTAGTGTAAGCCTATAGTCAAGATAGACTAATACCAGATTACACTACAACCTTTCCAATAGATTGTCCAAGTCCATCTAGGTTGTGAACTATTTATATACTCCATAGGGAACTGATAATATGATCTTCTGTGTGACACCACACACCATATTATCTACAATATAGAATATCAAACATTTATATTAATACTTGCAATAAATACAATATACAAACATTTCCCCATATGATTCTCATTCAAAATTTAAGAAAATAAGGTTACTACAAAAGTGATGCTTTTAGTATATAACCCTAACAAATAGCATGTTATCAAAATAGAGCAATAAAATGATAAAATCATCCTCGGCAAAGTACCTCACAAATACGCAATGGTCCGACGTCATCCGTGCATAACCATGCTCCCCTATAAATGACTTAAACTTCTTGTACCACTGCCTCGGAGCCTGCTTCAGACCATACAAGCTCTTCCTCAATCGGCAGACCAAATGTGACTTGCCCTTCTCACAGAATCCCTCTGGCTGCTCCATGTATAACTCCTTCTCAAGATCACCGTGGAGGAATGCCGTCTTCATGTACATCTGCTCGACCTCCAAGTCGAGACTGGCTGCCAATGCTAGCACCACCCGAATAGACGAATGCTTGACGACAGGTGAAAAGATCTCATCATTTATAATCTATGTCTTTTCGCTGACCGTAGCCTTTAACTACCAGCCTCGCTTTGTATCGAGGGCGAGTAGCATCATCCATCTGCTTCACTCTAAACACCCATCGATTCTTCAAAGCCTTCTTGCCCTTTGGCAACTGCACTAGCTCGTAAGTGGAATTGGCATGTAAGAAACTCATCTCCTCCTGCATAGCCTCTATCCATTCCTTCCTGTGTTCGTCTTCCATAGTTTCTGCAAAACTTTCGGGCTCTCCTCCGTCAGTCAATAGCACATACTCACCCGGTGAGTATCTCATAGATGGTTGACGCTCTCTGTCGCTCCTTTTCAGTGGAGCCACTGGTGCTGGCTGTATATCAACAGCCTCCTCCAATTCAGGAACTGTCTCCCCGGTATGCTCATCCTTCTAAGGGACACCCTGACCATCATCAGCAGGATGATGATCAAGGTTGGGAGCAACTCTGTGTACTGGCTCCCCCATAATTGGATCCTCTACGATGTCCTCTGAAAACTGTTCGAAGCAAAATAACTCTAACTTAGGCAATTCCTCAGCCTCAGAAGGCGTCTCGAAATCCTGAGTGTTGGTCATGGTCTGATCCTCGACGAATACCACATTTCCTGCTTCTGTAGAGCTTTCTTCCTTCCGGGTCGTAGAGCCTATAGCCAAACTCATCCCGACCGTAACCGACAAAGACATATTGTCTCGTCTTCGGCTCAAGTTTGGACCTCTCGTCCTTCGGTACATGCACGAAGGCCTTACAGCCAAACACTCGTAGGTGATTGTATGATGGCTCTTTGCCATACCATACTTTGTCAGGCACATACCCTGCAAAGGAGCACTAGGATATAAATTAATAACATAAGCAGCTGTGAGAAGAGCCTCACCCCAATAACTGCCCGATAAGTTTGTTTCTGACAGCAAACACCGTACCCTCTCCATCAGTGTCCTGTTCATGCGCTCCGCTACACCATTGAGCTGAGGTATCTTGGGCGGAGTCTTCTGGTGTCGTATTCCTTGCTCTCTGCAATAAGCATCAAAGGTACCAATGTATTCATCGCCATTGTCGGACCGAACACACAATAACTTCTTGCCCGTCTCTCTTTCAACAGAGGCCTGAAACTCTTTGAAAGTAGGCAGTACCTGATCCTTGGTCTTTAAGGCATAGACCCAAACCTTCCTGGAACAGTCATCAATAAAAGTTACAAAGTAAGATGCACCACCAATAGATTTTACCTTCATAGGATCGCAGACATCCGCGTGAATCAACTCGAGCAACGTCGGGTTCCTTGAACTTGGGTGACTTTGGAAAGACACCATATTTTGCTTCCCAGCTAAGCAGTGCGTGCATTTCTCCAACTTTTTAGACTTGAGCCCTGGAATCACCTTCCTGTTCACCAAGTAGCTCATCCCCTTCTCGCTGATATGGCCGAACCGCTTGTGCCACAATTCGATAGACGCATCACTGACGATGTTCACCTCCTATGCTCCTTGTGCGCTCCCCTCTGTATAGTAGAGACCGGACTTCTTGCTTCCTCTGACAATCACCATCGAACCTCTGGAAAGCTTCCACTGACTATTCCCGAATAGACTGAAGAATCCCTCGCCATCCAACCTTCCAACCGACACCAGGTTGAAACGGATGTCAGGGACATGACGAACATCTTTGAGAAGAAGAACTGCACCTGTCTTCGTTCTCAAATGTACATCTCTAACGGCAATCGCCTTCGACACATCTCCATTGCCCATCTTCAACACTCCACAGTCGGCTGTCGTGTAAGTGGCAAATAGTGCCCTAGTTGTGAGATACATGTACTGAAGCTTCTGAGTCCATCAGCCAAGAATTGTCATCGCAGGCGAGGTTTGTGATAACCTCATCACCTACGACGATCACATCTCCTTCATGTATCGAGGCCGTCGCTGTAGTGTTCTCATCTTGCTTCCCTTTTTCGCCCTTCTTCTCTCTCTTCCAAGTGAAACAGTTCCGCTTGATGTGATCCTTCTTGCCACAGTGGTAACACTCCGAGTCCTCGTACCGACCCTTGGACTTTCCTCTACTCTTGTCCTCTGCCACCACCTGGACCCCTGCTTTTTCCCCTTCCGCGGCTCTCTGAAACCAATGCCTCTGAGTGGTGGGATGTGGATGAAGTGTCCCTAAGAACGTCTTCGCATCTCTTTATTCAACACCCCGCTCTTGGCAAACTCCAGACTGACCACTCCTTCTGGAGCAGAAGCGATCATAGATATTCGTACGGTCTCCCACGAGTCTGGCAATGTGCATAGCAACCAAAGTCCTTGAACATCAGTCGTCGAATTTGACTCCCATCGAGGATAGCTGGTCCACCATGCCCTGGAACTCACTCAAGTGATCCGTAATGGATGTACCATATTTGTACCATAGATCCTCATCATTCGGATCAGGAACAATTTATTTATCTCGGTCTTTTTCGCGTACAAAGATTCCAGCTTCTCCCACAACGTCTTCGCATGCTCAATATTGGCAACGTGGTTGTACACGTTCTCATCAACGAACTGCCGCATGTACCTACACACCTATATATGCTCGAAGTTCCAGTCCTCATCGGATTTGTCACTTGGCTTCTCGGATGCAAATACTGGAAGATGCAGCTTCTTGATGAACAGCAAATCCTTCATCTTGCTCCGCCAATAATGGTAGTTGGTACCGTTCAGGTTCACCATGCGCACCGGCTTCGCGTTCATCTATGCTTCCTGGTTTGACTGTCAACTCCTGACACTTCTTTGAACCCAAAGCTCTGATACCACTCTGTTGGGAACGAAGCGCGGAAACCGTTCCCTCAAACCAGAAAGTCCTGCGAGAGAACCGAACAAAAGCACACAAACCAAAAAAATCCAAACACAATCGCAGACACAAAGATTTTTGACGTGGAAAACCCTTGTGAAAAAAATCACGGGACGATCGTAGTCCAACCCTGAAGAACCTCCACTAATGGAATAAAGAGAATACACCCTCTACAAGCTCCTCCCGATCCAACACGGATCACCACAACTCACTTGAATGAAAAAAAATTTGATTACGGACTCCGAAGAACAAGAGATGCCAAAAAATTATTCGAAGCAATCTCTCCTTCACAATAGTCCTTAATCCTCTCTCTCTCTCTCTCTCAAAGATTGTAAAGCACTCTTATTTTTTAGATGATTTTACAACTAGCATGCATCACCCTTTTATAAGCCCTTGGTAATCCATACATGGAAGGCCAATATATATGGAAACTTCTAATATGCATCAATCATATATTTAATGGAAATCCAATCATAATTGGTTTGCCATAATTGGAAGCTCAATTATATGGAAAGCTACTATATGAAGGGTCCAATCATAAATATATAATCAAAGTAAATATGGAAATCCAATCATATATTTCCTTACCATATATGTTCCAAAATAGGATCCATGCACTCCCCGAGCTTCTCCGACACACGGATGGCGCTCGTCGCTCTCCGGGGTATTCTCCACATATGTTGGGAACCCTACCCACTCCAACACTCTGGCCTAGCCGATGTGGGACTAAAATTCCAAAACAAAAGGCCAAACTCCAACAAAACCAAGTAATGTAGTAATATATTGATAGCAATGTAGGCATTTCCTGGTTAAGAATACATTAGCAAATATAGATATCAAAGACTACTAACTAATTAGCATGCCGAATGTTCGAATGAGATCAGTATATATAATATAGGTAATTACTAGCTAGGGGAAAAGATTATAGCTACAATTATGATATATAGAGAGGAGTAGTTATATATGCTAACCTTGACTATGAAAGCAAACCAGTTATCCTGAAGATTAAGGGTGATGATTTCTTGAGTCGCTTCACCATAAGCCATGTAGCCCAAAGCCCCGAAACAAACGTAAGTTATCACAATGCCAAGCAATACCGGCAACAGCACCAGCGGGAACCTCCTCATTTCCGCCATCAACCCCTCCAAAGGAAGGGTCATCCCTAAACCTTCGAAGCAGAACAATGCCACCCCGAACGCAAAGGGGACGGTTGCTGCTCCGTTGTAGGTACTACTCCTACTGCTCCCTGACGTCGAGAGCTGCACTATATCTTCCCTCATGACAGCGAGCATGGCGAAGACGTTGCATAAGGTCGCAAAGGCGCTGAAGGGGACGAGGAAGGAGAGGGAGCGGACGAAGGAGAAGCCGATCTCGAGGGGGAGGAGGAAGGCCACGATGAACAGCGAGGGGCTGATGATTGTTGTTGTCGTACGGGTGAGATAGACGGACGCCACCGTAGAGAGATTCTGACCCATGAATACCAAGAACGCAACACTCCCACCAGCATGGGAGGTCAGGATTAAAAAGTCGGTTAGGCCGCGGCCGCCCGCTCCGAAAGCCTTGGCACTGACATCGCTGAAGGTTTGGGCTAATTGGGTGGGTCCACTACCTCCCTCTTCTTCTTCTTCTTCTTCCTCCTCCAACTTTCTCCTGCATTCTACCTGCAGTTTAAAATGAATGAAGTCTTCTTTCACTTTAGAGAGAATGCAATGCATGACGACAATAAAACAAACTTAATTTTTTTATTGTCAACTGCTTGTTATATTGCATGAATGAAATTCTATAATTTCTTCTCCAAGTTACTATTTGATTTTATGATTGAGACCATTCCTGAAAGAACAAAAAAACTAGGACAAAATAGCACAACACAAACTCTTAAACAAAACTGTGAAATGTAGGGTTATTTAACTTTTAGGGTTTAGTGCTAAACTCTAGTTCTTCATAATGTTCAGAAAAGGATTTAGGACTACAACGTTGCGGACCACATGTCGATCACCTCTCAATTGCAGAGGAGGCTGCGGAAAATCCGTGGTGGGCTTAGTGTGGTGTAGGGGGGCAATGGAAAAAAGGGGTGACACGTCGGCGCGCGGGCACACACGCTCACCATTAGAAAATAATTTCCGTTTAGAAAAGGGTATAGGTCTCATAGTATCGATTGACTTGGCAGCTGACACTGACAGTCAATCACGTTTAGGTTTCCAAATTATTCAAATTTTGTGTTTAGTTCTACGATGTCTTATAATATTCGAAATTCGACAGTTAATCCTAGTCAATCCGTCACGACGAGAACCATATCTTCTTCTGGGCAATATGAAGACTTAAATGTAAATTTTCAATATCATACGATATCCTAAAGCTAAATAACCCTAAAATAATGCATATAAACGAATTAAGTAGTCAAGAGTTTGTTTTGGGGTGGGGGGGAGGTATAGAAGAATTACGTACGAGGAGGAGCATGCAGTAGCAAATGGCAACAGCGGCAAGTAGGAGGCTGAAGGAAGCAATGAGCCAGCCAGCGATGCGAAAAACGTAGGGGACTCCCAAGGCTCCCGTGCCCAATATACTGACCAAGATGTTCCCTACGGTTTGAGAGGCCGTCGCTCCTCTTCCGTCGCCACTGCGGCGGCGGTGCCCTTCCACCAGTGGAACCCTAATCATCATCGTCGCCCCTTCACTTCCATTCTCCATTCTTCTCTAAAGCAAATGAAAATGAAGGCTTCGACTTCTTATGAATCAATTAATTTGATTAATAGAATAAGAGAAAGAGAGAGTGCATGAATAATTAAATATCCATTTCCATTAGGACGTGTGATACACTGGGCCATATTATCTACACTGCAACAACCACCCAAACCCAATTAATTAATTTGCAAAAGCAAAAGTTGGAAATTATTTTTGGATGAATCAAATTTTGGGTTTCTTCATTCTTGTTGCGCTAGACTGGCAAGGTACGCACGAGGGGATTGTTGGAGATAAATACGGTATTAAATTAAGAAGGAAATTTGGATGAGATAATATAGCTATATCATACTCAATTAAATAATAGAAATTGATTTTTTTAAAATTAACTTTTCAGATAAGTTTTATTATATTCAAGTGAAGAATAAATTTTAGATTTTATATATATATATATATATATATATATATATATATATATATTTATATATATATATATATATATATATATATATATATATATATATATATATATATATATATATATATATATATATATATATATATATATTACAGAAATTTGGAGGAAGAATTGAAGAATGGTATAGAGGAGGAAAAGTTTTGAAAAACTAGATTGGGGGGATGGAGGCCAACTCTCATGGCACATTGGAGGTAGGGTTGTACACAATTAAGTCAAACCGACCAAATCGAACCAAGCCAAACCGAACCGACCGGTTTTAAACCGAACCGATGGTTCAGTTGGTTTGGTTCGACTACAATTTTTTTAAAATCGACCGATTTGGTTCGGTTCACGGTTTGATTATGCCAAAAATCGTCTAAACCGAAACGAACCAAATCCTTGTTAAATAATTAGCATTGGGTATGGCTTGTATTAGACTGATTTGGTTCATTTATTCATTCAACAACAGTGAACAGATATCACAGCCATTTATCCAGTTGAAATAGCTCTCTCTCTCTCTCTCTCTCGTATCAAAGAGGAGTGCTGGCGGCTCATATTCTTTTATTACCCTAGAAAGACTCCTCTCTCTCTCTCTCTCTCTCTCTCTGTTTTTTCATAAAGTCAAATCACTGCCATTTGAAGAGAGATGCATATTAAATGGTATGTTGCAAGTTGCCAACAATAATGTTTCTTTGATGTCTGCATCCAAGTGAACTAGACATTTGAAGTTTTGAACTAGACATCCATGGTGGTTTGAGTTTCTATGTTTGGTAGCTTTCCTACTTGCTATCTTGCCCCTTTAGGATGGTTTCTATCATGATCTAGATAGCACTTTCCACTCCCTGATGAGGATCCAAGTCACTGATAACTTGTTTTGAACTTCCAACTCAGGATTTGAGTGTCAAATGGACATTTGTGATCATCTTTGTGAGCATCTCAATGAGTTTATCATTTATTTAACCATCCATTGTATTATACTTTTGACTCCATCACCTCTGATGTCTGCATACATTATTCTGTCATGTTAATTGCTATCCAACGGTTTGGACTTGCTAGCAGATTGCATGCTTACATCAGAATTCAAGCTGCAAGTTGAATTTGAGTGTTAAATGCTTGCAAGTTGAATTGAAGCTGCTTAATTGTATTTACTGTTACAAAGTACAAGTTAACTGAGATTTCACACACACAAAAGCATACAGTCCACTTTTTTTATGTGATCAAAACAGACTAAGTCAAACCGATTCAAACCGAACCAAGTCGGTCGATTTTAAAACCGAACCGACCATTTGGTAGGTTTGGTTCGGTTTTGCTTATTTTTAAACCGATTAACTTCGGTTGGGACCATATAGGTCGACTACCGACCGATGCACACCCCTAATTGGAGGGGGATGAAGTTAGGCGCCAATGACGCTTCATCTATTGAGCATTGTAGGAGGCCAACTCCCGTGACGCGCCTATGATGGGTTGAATTCAAAAAAAAATTGAGATAATTCCAAACTTTATAATTTAAATTTAAGAAAATCATTATTAGGATAATTCTTTCATACTCTTTAAAAAAATTAAAAATCCTAATTGGGATATTATTTTCATATTATTTATGAAAATTAAAAAAATCAAGTTTGTTATAATTATAGCATACTATTTAAAATAAATAAAATTTTCGATTGTCATAAATCTTATATATTATTTAAAATTTTGATTGAGATAATTCTTACATATTATCTAAATATTAAAAATATCTGATTGGAATAATTTTGGTATATTATTTAAAAAAATCATGCTTGGGATCATCCTTGCATATTATTTTTAAAAATTTAAGAAAAATTTGATTGGGATAATTTTGTATATTATTTAAAAATATTAAAAAAAATTGATTGAGACAATTCTAGCATATTATTTAAAAAATAAAGAATTATCAATGTGATAATTCTTGCATATTTATTTCAAATTTTTGGATTAGGATAATTCTTGACTGTTATTCAGAATTTTTTAAAATTTTTTGTAAGAAATATGACAGAATTATCCCAATCAGGATTTATTTTAAAATGTTAAATAATATGCAATAATTATCTCAGTCGGGATTCTTTTTTAAACTTCTAATTATCCCAATCAAGATTTATTAAAAAATTAAATAATAAGCAACAATTATCCCAATCATGATTTTTTTAAAATTAATAATAATCCCATTTGGAAATATCCCAATTAAGACTTTTTGAAATTTTATTTAAAAATCAGCCAATGTGTCGTAGGGGTTGGCGCGCCACAACTCTCGCTCCCTATGGGTCAGGACAGAGAGAGTGAGGGGTAGAGCGTCATCGATCAATGAAAAAGAGGGGGGAGGACATCTTCTATTGTCGGTCTTGGGGGGAGAGGAAATTTCGATTTGTGGGGATAAAATTTCGATTTGGAGAGAGAGCCAAATGGAAAAAGGCGTCGCTAAACATCACTAGTATTATTAACGATGTGACGTCGCTACACGTCGTTATTATGAAATTATTAGCGACTATCAGCAAAGTCACATTTTATATTACATAACAGCAGTTGCAAAATATCGTAATTCGTCGCAAACAGTAATATATTTTATTGATGTCGCTAAATTTTTGTCAGGCCTGGTCCCGTATAATCGATCGTCCTCACTAAGGTGTCACAACCCGCACCCTAGAGTAAGGGCACGAGACGTGGGTACGTCCAGCCTACGCCGCAGTGTCGGTGGTAGAACGCTGTCCTAGGTCAATCATCTAACAGTATAAAGGTACATGTGCAGTATATACACTCCGAATGGAGGTGACATAACAATATATAGTCTCAATCACATCTAAGGCAGAATGAAGATAGAAAGATAGATAAATACTGAAGTGAAAAGATCCACATAAGTACAACCAGAGAAGTCTAAGTGTCTAATGATATCACAAAACCATAAAATCCCAAATATCATAATACAGTCATCCAGAATGAAAATATAAAGAAAACATCCTAGTCTAGTGGGGTGTTGTCCACAGCTAAAGGATCCTGCTGCTGGTCCAAGTCTGTACTGTCATCTAGGGTAGTCCCATAATAAGTGGGACAGCACGTCTCGTCCTCATCCTCTGTAATATTTCAACAGGTCCAGTCAGGACAGGAGCGAGCACAATACATCTCAACAAGTCATAGCAAGAAAGGAAATATAATCATGCTAGAGAGTAAAATACAAGAAAATGAAGAATAGCATAATATAAAAGAGAGACTGTAAGTAAATATCTACGATATATAAAAGAGAGATAGTGCTAGTGATTCAGAGTACAAGATGAACATGTGAACAGCTGGAGGGTTATTCATGACTATACTAAAGAGGTGATTCATGACTATTCTACTTTGGAATTATTCACATGCTCAGTTTCTACTCCCCCATCCCCAATCAATACACAAGGATCCAGTCAAGTTACGTTAAGATTCATGACTATACTACTGCCCATATAGGGTGATTCAAGAGTGATTCATGAAGATTCGTGAAGGCTCTGTGATTCATGAGAGTACAGGAATCACAAGCTGATACATGAAGATTCATGAAAATATAAGCATGGGATACATGATATAAGTGAAACACACGAGACAAGAGTATCTGATGCTCCCGAGAGGGATAACATCTCATGAAGGGATCCATATAGTACTAATCCGTGTTACCAACGTGTCAGCATCAAGTAAGATAATCTAAAGCAGGAAATATAATCCTAAATAAGATATGAAATGATCAGAGAATGTACTCGCCTGGTATCCTGAATGTCCGAAGAGAATATACTGTCAGAGGAGTGGTGTCTGTCTCCTATAGAACAGTACGAGTCACTACATGTCTAAAATAAGAAAATAGACTGCTACAATGCATCTACATGATGTTTGGGATCAATCTAGGCTAAAGTCAACCTTTGGTCAACTCTAGTCAACCCTAACAGTCAAACTAGGTCAATTCTAGTCTAGGTAGGTCAAACCTAGGCTTAACAAGTCAATCTAGACCAACTAACCAAATACCATACAAGTCACACTAGCCTAGTGATACACAAGTGTATCACACCACATGCCATAGGCCATTCTACCTAGGCCATGGGCCAACACATATAGGCTAATGACATCCCTACCTCATAACCCACTACACATTTCACATAGGCTATATATCCATATATTACACTCACATACCATTATCTATATACACCATATAAAGGGCAATGCAATATTGGCATTACACTACACATTTCACATACACACTAGTATAACTATTTACCCACATAATATATATACATGTAATTACACATACACATAGGTTAGGTAATATATATATATATATATATATATATATATATATATATATATATATATATATATATATATATATATATATATATACATATAAAGGGGATACATAAATCAAGGTAAATGTGTGTGTGTGTGTGTGCGTATGAGAGTGTGACAAGAATTAGAGTGATAGGAAAAATGTGTAGGGGTGAACAAATGTGTGTGTGTGTATGTCATGTGTATGTGTGTGTATATGAAAGTGTGACTGTGTGTGTGAGGGAAAACAGTATGGATATAGTGACAGGAATGTGAGGAAAGTGTGTGTTTTTAGATAGGACTGTGTATAACTTTATTTCAGTTGTGTGTGTGACATGTGTGGAAGGGTGTAGTGTTAGGGAAACCTGTGTGTGTTGAGTGCACAGGAAATCAGTCCCAGGTTTCAGGATTTTTGTGTGTGTGCATTGTATATGTTTAGACATGTGTGTGTGTGTCAAATTCATATATGTGTGTGAGTGTGTTAGTGTTACAGTGATAGGAATCACATATGTGTGTGTATGGTGTCACATTGAGGGATATGTGTGTGACAGATTTCAGAATGTGAGTGTGTGAGAGGAGTGAGCTATGTGTGTGTGTGTGTGTGTGTGTTGAGATTAGAAACCTAATGACAGTCCACACCACAGTTAGCAACACAAAAACAGTTTAGGAAAAACAGTCCAATCCTGGGAATGATAGTTCAATAACTTGGCAGTTAACATATCAAAAATCGATTCCAAAACCCTTTGCATCAACACAAATCGAAGTTAACATGTTCATCATTCATCAATTATGTAGGTAAGTCCAATTTAACATTTAATCATCATTAAAACAGGTAAAATGCAAATCAAAACTCAGAAAACTCATTTTAGCCGAGTGGTACCAGTGCGTATCAGTCCCTTATTGGGAAATCAAGATTTCGACCCTAATAATCATTAAAATTACAATTAGTGAGTTGGTAAATAGTGTCACATGTGTGAGTGTACTAGGAAGTGTCTTCGTGTCCAAGAACTGGACACGAATCGTGTCCAAGATACCACACGAACACAGACACACAACTGTGCACACAATCATCGCGTACGTGTGCACGCGCGTCTAACACACGACACGACACAACTCGTGTGCGTGTCCATAGGTACGCCTAGGGTAGGGCTAGGTTCGTATTAGCCTGAATCGTGTCCACATGACACATAGGCACGACACGAAACTCGTGTCAGCAGTGCCTGTGCGCGTGCTCAGCCGCCTGTGCGCGGCCAGTGCAGGCGCGATTGCGCCGCGTGTACTGAACGACATGCTCCCAAATTTTGGGAGAATGGTAACAGTCACTACCCCTTGCTATCCACAGAAAATTGTGTCTCGACGTGTCCTGTATCACGAGTTCTAGCCCCCGATAGGCAGGACACAGCCTAGAGCTCGTGCTGCGTGTCCAGGGCTAAAAATGCGACACAAACGGACACAAAACACCAAACATCCTTCACAAACATTCATACACACACCTAGATCTAAAAATCTATGTAATTAGTTTTCAAAAATATGAAAATAATTTCCTAAGAGGCATTTCTATAAACACCTATATTCCTATTATGATACGTGTCTGATACGGACACGAAATGGACACAAATTGTGCCCAAATCTCGGGGACAGCTAGAAAACCCTAAAACCTAGCTTTATATGCAAAGAAATCAGGAAAAACAAAGGGTTTAGATGAATGCGTTTTCGTGTTGATGCCAATGCAGGAGGAAAAACAAAGGGTTTAGATGAATCTCGAGGACAGCTAGGAAACCCTAAAACCTAGCCCCCAATAGTTTTCATTGGATGTTTTCTTTCACTTTTGGTTTTGATGAATGCGTTTTCGTGTTGGTTTTCGATGATTGGTTTTCATTGTTCGCTTTCGTCGCATATCGCATTCATTCCGAATCTTGAGAGAAAGAGACCGAAGTATGCTTATCGAATGTTGGTGCCAATACAGGAGGACGCTTAGACATATACAGAGCGTGAACAGCATGTGAAGTCCCTCCTTCTCTCAACTAAGATTCATCTTGGTGAGTTGCTCTAACTGGGCTTGTATTTATTTGTACGTCCTAATAAAAATGATCTCTAGTCTACTCTATTGTCTCGTTTCTATGATCAATGATACCACAATAACAAAAGATAAAAGAAGATAAATGAATCGAATTGAATGCTTGTTCAAGTACTGCTGAACATCTATTTCAAATGAATGATCATATGCTCTGTTGCTAGTTTGTTATAAAAGTGTAGACATGTGCAGACAGACTTGTACATGTTGAGAGGAATAAGAAGTAAGGCATGAAATGAACATGTCATATATCTGTTAAGACATGAAATGAATGCATACTGGCCCGTAAACAAAATCTGATACATCTGATAGAACTGCTAGAGCATGCATTGGTCTCGGACAACTTGTGCACAAGGTAAAAATCTGTCTCTCGGGTGGTATCTGGGGGCGCCTGGAACCACTCGGCCTAGGAGAGATTAAGAGCACCATGAGGTAAAAGAGACCTCATGTTAAAAGGGTAGCCGACATCTGAGTCCTTAGCGACGAGCTGAACCAAAGAGTCACAGCGGCTAATCACGAAAAATGACCCCGTGGACCATCATGTAGATAGGCCACATGCATGACCCAAATTATGAACTTCAATATCTGCAGAAAATGAAACATGAGTTATTCGTTATGTAAATTGTGCTAACATTTCTTATACAGGGATGACTGTTGGCGATGGTAAGTTGGTTATGAAATATTCTTCTGTCATGTTTTTTATGAATTTTTAAAAAAACCTAGACTAGTAGAAAGAGCACTAGTAAATATGTAGATTCACATGTTGACTTAGTGCAGATATTTTTGACTTTCGACAAAAAGCCGCTCGCCAGTACATGATGTGTGCTGACCCATCTTGTGGACATCCTTTTCAGAAAGCAAAGGAGACAGGGGGATTTCAAGTGAGGCACTAAAGCTCGTCTAGCCCAGTAGAGCTCGTGGATTGCCTTAAGCTACTTTTTATTTTCAGTCTAGTCGCAAGTTTCTTTTTCTTAGAAGGTGTCTTTATATTTCGAGCATGTAATAAAGGGATATGATGTATGGGCATTGCGGCTATTTACAAAAGTGTTTTTACGAGAATTATGTAGCCAAGATAAGACACTCTGAGTTTGCAAAGCTTTGTACTTGTATTCCTATCAAGTCTATTAATAAAAGAAGTATTTTTATTTCAAAGCTTCTATGTCCAATATTGGTTTATATATACTGTGTGCGTGTATTTTTCTTGGTCTAGTTGTTTTGTGCAGGTACTGGCCTTGTGCAAGCATAACTTAGGCTTGTACGACATCACGCCTTAGCGAGGACGAACGATTTCGTAGGGATCAAAGTGAGGACGAACGACCCTAGTGGGATTGGGGCGTGACATTGTGGGCAGGTGTTCGTGCTTGAAAAGTGCTGTATACGAAGATTAGTTTGATTTGTCTGCAGCATCGAAGATTTGTTGGGCATACAGAAGCTCTTCTTGTACAAGATGATGTCATCTGTCTATAAAGGGCATAATGTATGGAACATTGTAATCAGTTGTACCAGTGAGTTGTAAGCCAAGTCGGTATATCGAGTTGTATTCTAATGTATGAAAGTATCAAATGTAAGCTTTATGTCTCTTGTTTAGTTGGCTGTCTATGTAAAGTGAGATGTGTTGTAAGCATTGTATTTCAATACCAGTTTTGTACTCTGCTTCAATTGTCAATAAAGAGAATACATTTTACATATCTCTATGCGACTCAAGTTATCTATTGTAACACCTAGTTTTCTAAATGAGGGTAATTTTAAAATTTTGTGATTTAATTTATTAATTATGATATTTAAATAATAATATGATTTTATGTGAATTTTTAATTATTTTAAAACTATTTAAAAATCATGACTTGTGATTTTGATGTGCAGCTAGTATAACCCTAGAGGCTGTCTGCCCTAGAGCCTAACCATGTGATTGAGATTTTTATTTGTTATTTTTAGCCTAGGGGTAATTTGGTCATTTGACTTATTAGAATTATTGATTTATTTATTGGATTGACGGTTGATAATTTTGACTTTTGCTAGTTGTGACTTAAGAGACTAACCTAGATGTTGACTCTAGTTAAGGTGACTAGGTTAGCATGGTGAGACCCTAGTCTAATTTAAGTCAATCTAGGTTAGTCATTTGGAAATCAAGGTTTGAATAGGAAGACTAGTGATTTGGTGCATGACCTATGACTTAGAATTAATTTCATGACTTGTAATTGAGTCATAGGCCCATGACTTAAGCCCAAAACCCAACCAACCCACCCATGACCATCCACACTTAGGGTTTCCCCTTGCCTATAAGTATTCTCTTAAGTTGTTCTTGCCTCTTTTGTGCTTGACCTAGATTTTGAAGGAAAGGTAAATCCTCATTCTCCTAAATTCCTATTTTATTCATTTAACCTCCTTTTTCATCCTAGTCTTTTGCATTGGGTCCTAATTGATGTTTATGGACTGTTGGTGGAGAGCCATTTCAGTTTGGGATTAATTTGGAGCATTGGGCTATCAAGAAGAACACCCCCCATTTGAAACTTTCTCTTGAGATTGACACCTATAGGTAAAACCCCTTAAATAGTGTTATTATTCTAATTTCTTTCCATTTAGGGCTAGATCTAGGAGTCCCCTAGTTGTCCCCAAAATTTAGACACAATTCGTGTCCATTTGGTGTCCGTATCGGACACGTATCATAGTGTATGTGTAGGTGTTTGTTAAAATGTCACATAGGACTTTATTTTTGATTTTTGAAAAACTAATTACATAGATACCTAGATCTAGGTGTGCACTTTAATCTTTGTGAAAACTGATTTGTTGTCGTGTTAGTTTATGCGTCCTAATTGGTGCTGGACACGCAGCATGGGGCTCATTTGGGTGCCCTGCTGCCCGTGTCCCAGTTCCCCGTGGATACGACACTTCGTGACATGAATTTTTGTGTGAGCCTTCCCTAGATGACTGACAGGTAGCTCCTAATTTTTTGTGGGGTTTTGTTTAGTGGTTTAGGAGTAATCTTGCCCGCACATATTTTGCACTGTCGTGCACAGTCGGCCATGGACCCTCTGACATAGTGTTCGTGTCCTACCTAGACACGTAATGGACACGTATCAGGACCTTAGACACTTAGCCCTATCCTAGGCGAACCTATAGGCACGAGCACGAGTCCTAATTCGTGTCATGTCGTGTCCACGAATGATATGCACGCGTGCACGATGATTGTGTGCACAGTTTGTGTCTGTGTTTGTGTGTTGTAATTGGACACGATTCGTGTCCAGTTTCCTGGACACGAAGATACCCCAAGACACGTGCACAAGTAGTGTTATGTATTACCAACCTTTTAATTCAATTACTATGTTGTTTTGCATTCTAATTGGTTTGAATCCCCTATTCTCTGATACACTATGAGCAGAGTGTATATTCTGAGTTCAACTTTGTTTTAAATGTTTTTAAAATGTTAATTTATAACTAATTAGCATACCAGCCTGTTAATATGTATATATATAATTGATATGTACAACTGGGAATGGAGTTTAGATGGAAATTGATGAATCGGGTTCAAGATTTGGGAAAACTCTGATACCTTCTGATACTTGCTGTTCTTTTTTTTCAGAGTTTAAATTTGATTCTGGTTGTAAATTTAATGTTCAGTATTGGTGTTAATATATATATGCATGTTCACCTATTCGAGAGACATTAGATAATGTAATGAATACATTGGGTTTTGGGTTAAGGGTTAGTTGTATATGCATGAACTTAATGTATGCAATTAACTGGGATTTCCTTTTCACTAAAGCCTGGGATTTCAAACACTGATGCTTACACTGATTTCTGAGTTCCAGTTGGATTTCTGTTTTCCCATATAGCTCTACACACACCCACATGTGCACACAACTGATTTACACTTGAAAACTGAACCTGAGAACTAAGCCTAGGTTGATACATCTAGACACACAACTACCTACTGTCCTCCATATGCATACATCACTGAATTTTTCCTGAGACTAACAGTCATATTGACACACACCCTCACCAATCTACACACACACACATATCACATATACACACCCAAAACTGGAAACCCGAGACTCAAGTTCCTGCAAAAACCTGAGAAGCATTTCAAAAATCTGAGAATTTTCCAAACTGGAAACCGGGGAAAAAAAACTTGAGAATGGGTAGACTGATATACAACTGTTAACATGGAACTGTCATTGGTATTGCTGAGGATCTTGATTGTGTTTAATTGATTTTGTGTGTTAATTTGTGATGTGTACACCTAAATTCATATCAGGGATTTGCCTACATGCTAGGGGTTTTGATTGGCATGAGAAAAATTGATTTCGAAATTACATTTAGCTTAGGATTCACTGTATTGATACACACTGACTTATTGCACACTATTTTGAATAACTGAAAACTGAGAAGTAACCCCTGTACATGACACACACACACACATCCTATACTATACATATGCCATGCTTATTAGTGTAATCTCTATATGCTAGTTGATGTTCACATGTTACACTATTGAGATGTTAACCCTTAACCCCTTAATTTGAAATGTTAGTTAAATTCAGTATTTGGCAATACATGAGCTGTATGCATAGGTGATGTTGGTCAAATTTCAGATTTCATATATGTGAACTAACTGCCATGTTAACCCCCCTTATCTACATACTTGCTATATATGTATATAGATATAGGTAGAGCTATATATGCATGTTCTATGATGTATATGGCTAACTTAACCAATTCTATTTCTAATACATATGTAGATGAGTGTATATACCTTGTTAGCCATGCATGTTAGGGACAAATTGGATATGTATGGTAGATGGTTAACAAATGTGCCATGTGTAGTATAACTCATAACTAGTATCTTGATACCCCCTTTTTATGTACACCCCATGTTCTCACACACACACATAACTTTACATGTTAATTCTCTCTAAATCTCTCTCTATATAATATTGTTGTATATATAATGTTAAATATATGCATGAACGTGAATGTGCCCTTGATGTTTGGCTTGTGTGGTCTGTATAGCTTGTGATGGTGTGTGGATGCTAGGATAAACTGGTTAGGCTTAGTGAGACTTGTTTGGGCTAGGACTTGACCTAGTTTGACTAGTGAGGTTGACTAGAGTTGACCAAGTGTTGACTTTAGCCTAGTTTGACCTAGACAACATGCAGATGCATTGTATATTACAATTATCATCCCCTGCATACATATTGACTTGTGTTGCTCTAACTAGGAGTCAGTTACCTCATCTCGGACAGTACATTTACTACAGCTATTCAGATACCAGACGAGTACATTCTCTGATCATTTCATAACTTGCTTAGAATTATATTCCTACTCTAGTTTACCTTATTTGATGCTGTCACAATATTATCACGAATTGGTACTATATGGATCCCTACATTGAGATGTTATCCCCCTCGGGAGCATCAGATACATCATGTCGTGTGTTTCATGTACATCATGTATTCCTCGCTCTCATGTTATTCATGTTTCTCATATGCTTTATGCTCGTTAATGCTCGCTCGTGTACTCTCATGTGCTCTCATGTTCGGTCATGTTTCTCATGTATTTCATGTATAACCTATACTTCATGTATACCCTTTGTAATGACCCGCTCCGCCCTAGCGGAATGCCGATTCAAACGGCTAGTGCAACGACTCAAACGAGCCGTCGACCCGAAGAGTTGGCATCGACCTGATGAAGAATCGATGCAAGGCTTATATTGGCCCGTCAAGATGAATCCAGACTTAGACTTTCGAAGGCGCGCTCGGAGTATCGCTCGGCCGATACGAACATCGCTAAGGTGGGTGGCTCCGATGAACCCGTCTGTGCTTAGCCTAGACACATAATAATACGGACACTATCACTGAAATCGCTAGGCGATAATACCCCGCATGCTAATAAATGACTCAACGCACCTAGCTAAGGGAATAATCTCATCTTATATGCTTGTATAGAATATGGAAAAGAACATGGAAAATACGAGAACTCTCGCACCGCGCTCCACGCTCGTGCTAAGGCACAAGCTTGCGTTCAACAATGAAACAATGAATGGTTTACAACAATGAAACGGGAAGACTATCAACATAGTCGTTCCGAGTAGAGTTTAGCAACATTGAAAGGCTATGGGACCAATGGGTCGCCAAGGCGACTCCCGCACAGGGAGTTGCAAAATGTATGAATGAATAAGTGAATGAATGAATCAACGAATGAATGAACGAATATGTGAAAGAACCAATGAACGAACGAACAAGTGAAAGAAAGAAAGAAAAGAAAGAATGAATGAAAGATAAGAAAGAAAAGAATGGTTAGCGACAGGTGTGACGGGCACGTGCAACGGGGCTCGCTACCCGCGCTGCACGGACGCCAACCTGGTCGATAACGTAAGAAGGCTAAGGGTTAGCCTACGGCTCTGAGACAGCCGTTAAGTTAAAAAGACAAGTTAATACGAAATGGTCGTGGACAAACGGCATGAGCGAGGGGTGGCGAATGTTGTGCCGTGAAGAAAAAGGGATTCCGCGGCATGATCAAAGTGTGAAGGACTTGCCGGTCCGGACGGAATCAAAGGAAATAGCTTACGGATGTGACCTGAGTGCGGGCTTAGCCACCAGGGGACGTAAGGCCGGGTATTTCAAAAGACTATCAGGGTGTACCAAGCCGCACGCCATGATAGGTGAGAAATTACCAAGGGAGAATATGTCCAGGATGGCTTGTGATGCCAGCGACCGATGCATATAGATTAAGTGGGCTTTGCTGGTGGCGATCCACGTGCAAGTCCTTGCATTGAAATCAAAGTAGTCTAAGTTAACTAAATGAAGTGCCTCCTGAATATGCTTGAATGTAACACACCAAATGATCTAGAATATTTGTACGACTGAGTTAAAGAACGCGCCTACGTTATGTTATTATCACATGAATTGTTGTCTAACTTGGTTTACTTTGAACAGGGAAGGCCGGACGGTAATGTGCATGTATTTCCATACGACACTCTGAAATCGGTAACACGAGATAGGTTATGACATATGCCATGAAAATGACCCTAAGGCAAGATTAGAAAGACAATAAATTATAGATGGTGCACAAAAGTAAATGGAACGTGTTCGGTAATGATAGCATTGTGGACGAGGTAGCCTCCCCACCAGTGCATAACAATGTACTGATAACCCTACAGTCTACTTGCAGGATGCAGGAGACGCTGGCGGGTGCGGAGCTTCCATCGAACGTGCTAAGGCGTGGAGCTATCTCGGGAGCCTTGGAGCATTGCAAGGAGCTGAAGCACCCTATACAGGACATAATGTATCGGAACATCGCCATGAATCATTCCATCTTGTAAGCCACTTGGCACGCCTTTTATGTTTCAGAGAGAGAGCTTGAACGACTTGTAATATCGGCCTAGCGCCGTTTGTAACTTCTTGAATATCAATAAAGAGTTTGATTTCGTATTCAACTTGTGTGTTCGTTTACTTTCCGCTGCCAATGGGGACACTCTGTGCGACTCCGTGGCCTAGCATCAAATCGGCCGTTTCTGGACTTGGCCTTGCACGGGCGCAACCTAGGCCCGTGCGGCATCACGCCTTAGCGAGGACGATCGCTCCTACGGGAGCGGGGCGTGACAGATTGGTATCAGAGCACGGCTTCACGTCCTTGGACTTCATTTCGATTTTCTCAGTTTTGAAAGCTCGTTGGATACAAAAGAAGTATGCGCTCTCTCTCGTTGTGCCTTGGGATGTTCCATACAATAAGTCTAATACTTTCGAAAGCTCGTACGAGTGCTCGGTTGAACGGGATCGATAGGCGACGGCCTTTGTGCCGAACGATGTTAAACTTGACTCGATAGAGAACACATGCAAAGTTAACATGTCGCGTGCATGCCTAACTAGTCCTACGATGACCCTAGCAATTGAGCATGCAAACTCGGAATGTAGTCCGTACGAGATGGTTATGCGGCACAACTTAGTCCGCGTGTCGCGCACCTCGACTTTTGGGTGCAATCGGGTTGCGAGCGATATCAAGTATCGCTCGATCGAGAACGGAGGTACACTTTGAGTGTCTATCGATAGGAACGCTATCGAGTTAACGCTTAGGCGTACCCAAAAGATTGGCTTGGATTTTGAGGATTAGTGCGAACGACTTCGTACGTCGAGGCGACGTGAGCGATTACGCTAGAGATTCATCAAACGAATCTGAAGGATGTCTTAGCGCATGACGCAAACGTGATTGAGGACTAGATCGTATGGCTTGAATCCGAGTGGTGTATGTGATAGGCTCGGAGAAGAATAAAAATGAGTGTTGATGACTAGTCGAGTGGCTCGAACCCTGAGTGGTGTATGGACGTCATAGAAATTGTTCGAGCGAGACTAAAGGATTTACGGATAGAACGAGTATGTTGGCGAGGCGATGCGATCGCGCAAAGCCTTAGAACGTGTCAAGCTTAGTTGGTTGTGACTTCAAAAGTCCCGAACGAGATGTCGTTGGACAACTTGTCAATGGACGACGCGAGTTAGAAAATGGTTCGGAATGATGAATGGAAATGAATGGTCTTGATCGAGGAAACCTAGAGGATCGTGCGTACGATTTCGGATTGATTCAAAGAAAGTGTGACTTGGGTTTAGAACAACGATCTTGAAATAAGCTTGAAGAAGAGCGACAGAACTTGATCTGGAATATTAAATAAAATTGTGGAATATCCAACTCGGACAACGGCATCGTCGCACGACTCGAAATTTGTTGCAAAGGAAGATCGTCAGGTTACGCATATCGTCGATGGTATTGAGGCGTATCAAAGATCGATATGCGATAACTCGGGGGCACTCTGACTCGGCGAATGACGGTCGTGCAAATGTCATTGTTCCGTTGGATGCTATACTTGGGATGTTAAAAATGTGTCGAGGAAAAGGTAGACTTGGCTCGAGGATTTTCTAGTTGAACGCATGACGGTCGGACTATCGAATAGAGATCTTGGCTTGGAGGAAATGGAATGCTTGGATTTGCTTCGCTGACAACCACAACGTTGACGTTCTTGTCTTATGCGAGCGCAACTCCAACCTCGTATATGCGTCGCGCCGGATTTGGACGATCACTCCGCGTGAGCGCCGATATGGTGATTCATACGGCGGGAGTGATTGAACTTGGATGGCATGGCAATTCGTATGCTTCGACTGGTGGTTTGACGCGAAGGTGGACTCGAGAATGAATTTATGTGCTTGAAAGATTGAACTTGAGGATTGAGTAGGTCCAATCCGCGTATCGAGAATGGGTTAGTCTAAAACTCAAACAAGAGTTACGCCCCGATGAGAATGATTATTCCGCGGGAGCGTGCATGGTGATTCATGAACCGCCGTGGATAATCGGACTCGCGTGAGATTGGGGCACAATGTATTGACGAGCTGGATGACCTCGTGATCGAATACACGAATTGGTTAGAACTGGTGATTGAACGGAATTGAGTATGTGCAACGTAAGTCTTGATGTAAATTAGGTGATCGTGCTCGATGTTTAGAAATCTGAGTGACGCGAGCTTGGGTAGAAACACCCGTACAAGCAAACAAATGGTTTGACCATAGGACTTGGGGCGAGCGTCGTGCAACGACCTTGTACGATGAGCGACGGACTTGACTTGTAACTATGACCTTGTGAGCTGACCTAGCGGATAGGCGGACGACCCTATGCCGAGTAATTGAACTTGTGCGATTGACCTTATAGTATCATCCGGACGGACGATAGACTTGGGACAACAAGACTTAGAGTAGGACGGGGAACAGGGAGTGTACGTGAACGACGATGAGATTGGCCCCAAACGAAGGGAATGATAGGAATGGATGACGCGCAAGTAAAGTTGGAATAACGAATTGAATCATTGGTCGGAAGACTTACTCGATGATATTACGATACTTAGTCTCGAATCGGACGGAAATTACTTAGGCTTGGTCGACCCCGCTAAGAAGAAATCATACTGATTTCGTGGACAATAACGCTTGAGAAGCGAATCGAATCATCTCGAGGACCGAGATAAACGATATGTGATACACACACAAGTTCGGTTTTAAATCAAAGTTAGCAAAACGACCGGCAAATCAAAACTATCACGAGTAGCTTGTCCGACTTTGCTAATCGTTAAGCTTGGTTGAAATGTACGTATTCGGGGGACGCCTTGAATATGTGCACGATCCAAACTCAGCGATATGATGAACTCGAATGCAGCTGCAAGTGGATGTTGCGATGCGCATGAACGAATGAGTGAGTTAGCCTCAGCCTACGTCTCTCGTGTTTGAGAATTACAATGCACCTCGTACGACCGTTTCAGTCCCATGATATGTCAAAAAGCAACCGAGTCGAAGAAACACTTGAATTGAATAAGTGCCATCAACTCTAAAAGGAATGAAAAGTTATCCAATAAAGATCGACCAAACGTATGTGACACGGAACTTGAAAAGGTACCGAGCATGGTTCGATGCCATCGAACGATAGAGCCGATCGATAGTATTGTCTAAGAAACACGACGACACGAGTTAAGGAATGGTAGGATGACCTGCACTCAGGAAGTCTCGAGGACGAGACTTATTTTGAGTGGTGTATTATGTAATGACCTGCTCCGCCCTAGCGGAACGCCGATTCAAACGGCTAGTGCAACGACTCAAACGAGCCGTCGACCCGAAGAGTTGGCATCGACCTGATGAAGAATCGATGCAAGGCTTATATTGGCCCGTCAAGAAGAATCCAGACTTAGACTTTCGAAGGCGCGCTCGGAGTATCGCTCGGCCGATGCGAACATCGCTAAGGTGGGTGGCTCCGATGAACCCGTCTGTGCTTAGCCTAGACACATAATAATACGGACACTATCACTGAAATCGCTAGGCGATAATACCCCGCATGCTAATAAATGACTCAACGCACCTAGCTAAGGGAATAATCCCATCTTGTATGCTTGTATAGAATATGGAAAAGAACATGGAAAATACGAGAACTCTCGTACCGCGCTCCACGCTCGTGCTAAGGCACAAGCTTGCGTTCAACAATGAAACAATGAATGGTTTACAACAATGAAACGGGAAGACTATCAACATAGTCGTTCCGAGTAGAGTTTAGCAATATTGAAAGGCTATGGGACCAATGGGTCGCCAAGGCGACTCTCGTACAGGGAGTTGCAAAATGTATGAATGAATAAGTGAATGAATGAATCAACGAATGAATGAACGAATATGTGAAAGAACCAATGAACGAACGAACAAGTGAAAGAAAGAAAGAAAAGAAAGAATGAATGAAAGATAAGAAAGAAAAGAATGGTTAGCGACAGGTGTGACGGGCACGTGCAATGGGGCTCGCTACCCGCGCTGCACGGACGCCAACCTGGTCGATAACGTAAGAAGGCTAAGGGTTAGCCTACGGCTCTGAGACAGCCGTTAAGTTAAAAAGACAAGTTAATATGAAATGGTCGTGGACAAACGGCACGAGCGAGGGGTGGCGAATGTTGTACCGTGAAGAAAAAGGGATTCCGCGGCATGATCAAAGTGTGAAGGACTTGCCGGTCCGGACGGAATCAAAGGAAATAGCTTACGGATGTGACCTGAGTGCGGGCTTGGCCACCAGGGGACGTAAGGCCGGGTATTTCAAAAGACTATCAGGGTGTACCAAGCCGTACGCCATGATAGGTGAGAAATTACCAAGGGGGAATATGTCCAGGATGGCTTGTGATGCCAGCGACCGATACATATAGATTAAGTGGGCTTTGCTGGTGGCGATCCACGTGCAAGTCCTTGCATTGAAATCAAAGTAGTCTAAGTTAACTAAATGAAGTGCCTCCTGAATATGCTTGAATGTAACACACCAAATGATCTAGAATATTTGTACGACTGAGTTAAAGAACGCGCCTACGTTATGTTATTATCACATGAATTGTTGTCTAACTTGGTTTACTTTGAACAGGGAAGGCCGGACGGTAAGTATGGGTAAGATGTGCATGTATTTCCATACGACACTCTGAAATCGGTAACACGAGATAGGTTATGACATATGCCATGAAAATGACCCTAAGGCAAGATTAGAAAGACAATGAATGATAGATGGAGCACAAAAGTAAATGGAACGTATTCGATAATGATAGCATTGTGGGCGAGCTAGCCTCTCCACCAGTGCATAACAATGTACTGATAACCCTACAGTCTACTTGCAGGATGCAGGAGACGCTGGCGGGTGCGGAGCTTCCATCGAACGTGCTAAGGCGTGGAGCTATCTCTGGAGCCTTGGAGCATTGTAAGGAGCTGAAGCACCCTATACATGACATAATGTATCGGAACATCGCCATGAATCATTCCATCTTGTAAGCCACTTGGTACGCCTTTTATGTTTCAGAGAGAGAGCTTGAGCGACTTGTAATATCGGCCTAGCGCCGTTTGTAACTTCTTGAATATCAATAAAGAGTTTGATTTTGTATTCAACTTGTGTGTTCGTTTACTTTCCGCTGCCAATGGGGACACTCTGTACGACTCTGTGGCCTAGCATCAAATCGGCCGTTTCTGGACTTGGCCTTGCACGGGCGCAACCTAGGCCCGTGCGGCATCACGCCTTAGCGAGGACGATCACTCCTACGGGAGCGGGGCGTGACACCCTTCATGGGCCTTCATGCGGAATTCATGTGCACTCAGTTTCTGAGCCCTCATGTATACTTTATGTACACCCATCTATGGGCTTTCATATGAAAATCATGTACGTAACACTCGGCCGATCGAGAAATAGAGTTCACCATCGACACATTCCCTGACACCCGGCCGATCTCGAAAGCTCCGTACAGAATGGCCCCCACATAATTGAAAGAACTGAAGGCACAACTACAGAAATTACTTAACAAAGGATTCATCCGTCGGAGTGTCTCGCCGTGGGGTGCGCCTGTGCTATTTGTGAAAAAAAAAGATGGAACGATACGCTCTGCATCGACTATCGAGAATTGAATAAGGCCACCGTCCGGAACAAATACCCCTTGTCCCGCATCGACGACTTGTTCGACCAGCTCTAAGGTGCAACGGTATTTTCGAAGATTGATCTGCGATCGGGTTATCACCAACTCAAAGTCAAGCCAGATGACGTGCCGAAGTCTGCCTTCCGCACTAGTTATGGCTACTACGATTTCTTGGTAATGCTGTTCGGTCTGACAAATGCCCCTGCCGTCTTCATGGATCTAATGAATCGGGTGTTCCGTCCGTTCGTTGACAAATTCGTAGTAGTCTTCATCGACGACATCCTCGTCTACTCGAAGGATCGAGCCCAACATGCAGAGCACCTGCGGACGGTACTCCAAACCCTTCGAGAGAATCAGTTGTATGCGAAGATACGCAAGTGCGAATTCTGGCTGAACAGCGTCTCATTTCTTGGGCACATCATCTCCGCCGCGGGCATCGCAGTCGATCCGAAGAAAGTCGAGACAGCTGCTGATTGGAAACTGCCCGCATCAATTAGCAAAATTCAAAGCTTCTTAGGCTTGGCGGGATACTACCGATGCTTCGTGAAGGACTTCGCGAAGATTGCATCGCCGTTGACTCGCCTCACCCAGAAAGAAGTCGCATTCAAGTGGTCAGGCGACTGTGAAGCTTCCTTCCAGGAGCTCAAACAATGGCTCGTTTCGGCCCCGATACTTGCTCTTCCTGAAGGGACGGAGGGATTTCAAATCTTCAGCGATGCTTCTGGCCAAGGCTTGTGGTGTGTGCTCATGCAGCGGGATAAGGTGATATCTTTTGCTTCCCGGCAGTTGAAGCCGCACGTGAAGAACTATCCCACGCACGACCTAGAACTAACGACGATTGTGCTTGCGTTGAAGCTGTGGCATCACTATCTCTATGGCGTGGCGTGCAGGATTTATACGGACCACAAAATCCTCAAGTATCTCTTCACCCAGAAAGAATTGAAATTGCGGCAGAGGCGATGGCTCGAACTGATCAAAGACTACGACTTATAAATCGACTACATGCCGGGCAAAGGAAATGTTGTAGCGGATGCGCTGAGCCGGAAGTACTTAGCTTCATTTTGTATCAACGATCGACTGCTGCGTGACTTATAAGGAATGGACATTGAACTCCGAGTTCGCTTCAGAGACATGAAACTGTCACAACTGCGACTGGAACCGAGCCTATTGGAGAGAATTAAGTCTGCTCAGAAGGACGACCCATATTTGGAGAAGATATGGAAGCTAATATCGACAGGGAAAGCGTCCGACTTTGCAGAGGACGAGTCGGGAGTGTTACGAGTGAGGTCGAGTATGCGTTCCGGATGACGCAAAACTTAGAAATGAGATAATGTCGGAGGCGTATTATGCAAAATATTCTTTGCATCCTGGTAGCACTAAGATGTACATGGACCTCCACGTTATCTTTTGGTGGCACGACATGAAGAGGGATGTAGCGCTCTTTGTATCAAAGAGTATGGCCTGTCAGCAAGTCAAAGTCGAGCACCAGCGACCGGGCGGGAAGATGCAGAACCTTGCCATTCCAGAGTGGAAATGGGATCATGTCACTATGGACTTCGTTGTTGGCTTGCCGAGGACGTCGCGGGAAAATGACGCTGTCTGGGTCATCGTCGATCGACTAACCAAGTCAGCACACTTCATCGCCATCAAAGTTACTTGGAGCGTCGACCGCCTTGCTCAGATATACCTTGATAAAATAGTTTGGCTGCACGGGGTCCCAGTATCTATCGTCTCGGATCGGGATGGACGGTTCGTGGCACGCTTCTGGAGTAGTTTTCATTCAGCGTTGGGGACCAAGTTGAAGTTTAGCTCAGCTAGCTTATCATCCTCAAACTGACGGACAAACAGAGCGGGTGAACCAGATTCTCGAAGACATGTTACGACTCTGTGCGATCGACTTAAAGTCAAGCTGGGACGTTCATCTACCGTTGGCCGAGTTTGTATACAACAATAGCTACTAGTCCAGCATCCAAATGGCGCCGTATGAATCTTTGTACGGCCAGAAGTGCAGATCGCCCATTTGCTGGGATGAAGTCGGGGAGCGGCATATACTTGGTCCGAAGCTGGTGGAGCAGACTGTGTAAAAGGTCAAGTTGATACGGGAGAGATTGAAGATAGCACAAAGCCGGCAGAAGAGCTATACCGACATACACCGACGCACCCTCGAGTTTTCGGAAGACGACCATGTATTCCTGAAAGTGATGCCCATGCGTGGAGTTTTCCGGTTCGGTGCGAAAGGAAAGTTGAGCCCAAGATTTGTTGGTCCGTTCGAAATATTGAAGCGAGTCGCCCCAGTAGCTTACCAAATTGCCTTACCGCCTGCATTGTTGGAGGTACACGACGTCTTCCACGTCTCACAATTACGGAAGTACGTGCACGATCCGAACCATATAGTAGATTTGGGTCGGCTGGATCTGAAGGTGGATTTGTCATATGTTGAAGAGCCTGTACAAATCTTAGAGCGCAAAGATAAACTTTTTCGCAACCGTGCTATTCCCCTTGTCTGCGTCCTCTGGAGAAACCATTCGATCGAAGAGTCGACGTAGGAGCTTGAGTCAGAAATGAAAGAAAAATTTCCTTCATTGTTCTCGTAGAGGTAGGTGTCATGCCCCGATTTCGTAGAATCGATAGTCGTCCCCCGGGCGTGATGTCGTGCGAACCTAAGTTGCAATCGCACAAGGCGTAGTCATAAGGTTATCCGAAACACAACATGAAGTTAGAGCACGCAGAGAAATTGATTAACACATTTTGAAATAGAAGTAGACTTTTTCATTGATAATAAAACTTCATTTACATTGACTCAATTACAATCATTGCAGCGCGGGCTACAACATGACTCAACTTACAAAACGAACATTGATGAGATAATCGTTCCATACATTACATCCCTTTTTACAAACAAAATTGTTATACTTTCCACATGCGATCGAGGGAAGCCGAGTCGTCATTTCTTTCCTTTGTACTGAGCGCGGAGTCTTCAAAAGGATTCAGGAACAAGCCTTCAACACACGGACTAGGCTTCAAAAGTGTTCACGCCGCCTTGAGATTTAAGTGGCATACCGTTCATGGTTCAGGGTACCTGCGTGGAGTGCGATGATCAGTACATTACACTTTGTACTGGTGCGTGGCAAATTAAGTTCCAAGCTCTAATTTGGTTGAAGAGTTTATATGACTTAGTTCATGAATGTTTCTAACCATCCTAGCATAATGTAAAATACGTTGGAACTTACCCACGGCGGACCGCACCGCGTCCTATGAAACTTACCATGTTCTTCCCTGTCAATTGTTATCATTTACATACCAAGTGCAACATTATGTGTGTTTGGTCACTGACATCACAAGCCATCCTAGACTATAGCTTTGTTAGTCGGGGCCCTTGCAGCGCAAGTAGCGAGCCCCACTGCAAGTCCCCGCTTAACCCGTGCTATCATCCAGCACAGCTATACCGTGTTTCCTCCTAGACCGAGTCGGTCCCGTGGCCTCGGGTTGTCGCTCGAGGAAACTCTCTCCTTGTCGACAAGTTGTCCAATGACCGAGTTAAGACAATATTTAGTTATTAAGGTCTAGCCTACATTCTCTTTGAAAACTTGATCATTTTACCGTGTCCGTGCCCTTGCATTCATTCTTTCATCCGCAACAACACTATCGATTTACCTAAGAAGGGGGTCGAGAAGAGAAGGGTTAGCCACTCACCTTGAGTTTACTTCCGGCGAGAGAACTTGTTGGTCGCTCTAGACGTCGCCTACGCGATTACCTAAAATCGTACAAGCAACCGATTAGAACACTGCATTATTTAAGAAGTTTGATAGGAAATGCAAGTTCAAAATGTAAGCCATGAAAACCATCAAAAACATTCACGAAAATGCATTCAAAAAATAAAGCCAAAAGCAACGCAAACGGCGTGAAAAGCAGAGCAACGGGAGGTCTCTCCCGACTCAGCCGCAGAGTCAATCCTTGAGGCGCAACCCGCTGAATATGGGACTTGGTTCCGAAGAAGCCATTCCATAACGGGGAATGGATCTTAATTCAACCGTTCCCGTTCGATCGATTCGATCGATCCCGACCTATCGGTCCCGACCTAATCGATAGCGACATTGTTCCTTTCTCGCGCACCCCGTGGAAGGAGAACGGGGCACGATGTAGGGACGGGGCACTACACCATAACCAACTTAGAAAGAGTTTCGTTCCCGAAACTTAAGAATAGAACCTACCTCTACGAGAACAATGAAGGGAATTTCCCCTTCATTTCTGGCTCAAGCTCCCACGTCGACTCCTCGACCGAATGGTTTCTCCAGAGGACGTGGACGAGAGGAATAACACGGTTGCGGAGAAGTATATCCTTGCGCTCCAAGATTTGCACCGGCTCTTCGATATATGACAAGTTCGCCTTCAGGTCCAGCTTACCCAAATCCACCATATGGCTCGGATCATCCACGTACTCTCGCAATTGTGAGACGTAGAAGACGTCGTTTACCTCTGACAATGCATGAGGTAAGGCGATTTGGTAAGCTACCGGGACGACTCATTTTAATATCTCGAACGGACCAACAAATCTTGGGCTCAATTTTCCTTTCGCACCGAACCTGAAAACTCCATGCGTGGGCGCTACTTTCAGGAATACATGGTCGCCTTCCGAGAACTCGAGGGGGCGTCGGTGCGTGTCGGCATAGCTTTTCTGCCAACTTTTTGCTATCTTTAATCTCTTCCGTATCAACTTGACCTTCTGCACAGTCTGCTCCACCAGCTCCGGACCAAGTATCTGTCGTTCCTCGACTTCATCCCAGCAAATGGGCGATCTGCACTTTCGGTCGTACAAAGCTTCATACGGTACCATTTAGATGCTGGACTGATAGCTATTCCTGTATGCAAACTCGGCCAACGGTAGATGGACGTCCCAACTTAACTTCAAGTCGATCGCACAGAGTCGTAACATGTCTTCGAGGATCTGGTTCACCCGCTCTGTTTGGCCGTCAGTCTGAAGATGATAAGCTGAGCTAAACTTCAACTTGGTCCCCAACGCTGAATGAAGACTACTCCAGAAACGTGCCACGAACCGTCCATCCCGATCAGAGACGATAGATACTGGAACTCCGTACAGCCGAACTATTTTATCAAGGTATATCTGAGCAAGGCGGTCGACGCTCCAAGTAACTTTGATGGCGATGAAGTGCGCTGACTTGGTTAGTCGATCGACGATGACCCAGATGGCGTCATTTTCCCGTGACGTCCCCGACAAGCCAACAACGAAGTCCATAGTGACATAATCCCATTTCCACTCTGGAATAGCAAGGTTCTGCATCTCCCCGCCCGGTCGATGGTGCTCGGCTTTGACTTGCTGACAGGCCATACACTTTGACACAAAGAGCGCTACGTCTCTCTTCATGCCGTGCCACCAAAAGACAACGCAGAGGTCCTTATACATCTTGGTGCTACCAGGATGCAAAGAATATTTTGCATAATGTGCCTCCGATCTTATCTCCTTTCTAAGTTCTGCGTCGTCCGGTACGCATAGCCGTCCCTTCACGCGCAACACTCCCGACTCGTCTTCTGCAAAGTCGGACGCTTTCCCTGTCGATATCAGCTTCCACATCTTCTCCAGGTATGGGTCATCCTTCTGAGCAGACTTGATCCTCTCCAGTAGGCTCGGTTCCACCCGCAGTTGCGCTAGTTTCACATCTCTAAAATGAACTCGGAGTTCAATGCCCATTCCTTCCAAGTCATGCAGCAGTCGATCGTTGATGCATAACGAAGCTAAGTACTTCCGGCTCAGCGCATCCGCTACAACATTTCCCTTGCCCGGCATGTAGTCGATTGATAAGTCATATTCTTTGATCAGTTCGAGCCATCGCCTCTGCTGCAAATTTAGTTCCTTCTGTGTGAAGAGATACTTGAGGCTTTTGTGGTCCGTATAAATCCTGTATGCCACGCCATAGAGATAGTGACGCCACAGCTTCAATGCGAACACAATTGCCGCTAGTTCTAGGTCGTGCGTGGGGTAGTTCTTCTCGTGCGGCTTCAACTGTCGGAAAGCAAAAGATATCACCTTATTCCGCTGCATGAGCACACACCCCAAGCCCTGGCCAGAAGCATCGCTGAAGATTTGAAATCCCTTCGTCCCTTCAGGAAGAGCAAGTATCGGGGCCGAAACGAGCCGTTGTTTGAGCTCCTGGAAGGAAGCTTCACAGTCGTCTGACCACTTGAATGTGACTCCTTTCTGGGTGAGGCGAGTCAACGGCGATACAATCTTCGCAAAGTCCTTCACGAAGCGTCGGTAGTATCCCGCCAAGCCTAGGAAGCTTCGAATTTCGCTAACTAATGCGGGCCGTTTTCAATCATCAACTGCCTCGACTTTCTTCGAATCGACTACGATGCACGCGGCGGAGATGATGTGCCCAAGGAATGAAACGTTGTTTAACCAGAATTCGCACTTGCTCATCTTCGCATACAACTGATTCTCTCAAAGGGTTTAGAGTACCATCCGCAGATGCTCTGCATGTTGCGTTCGATCCTTCGAGTAGACGAGGATATCGTCGATGAAGACTACTACGAATTTGTCAACGAACGGAAGGAACATCCGATTCATTAGATCCATGAAGACGGCAGCGGCGTTTGTCAGACCAAACGACATTACCAAGAACTCGTAGTGGCCATAGCGAGTGCTAAAGGCAGACTTCGGCACGTCATCTGGCTTGACTTTGAGTTGGTGATAACCCAATCGCAGATCAATCTTCGAAAACACCGTTGCACCTTGGAGCTGGTCGAACAAGTCGTCGATGCGGGACAAGGGATATTTGTTTCGGACGGTGGCTTTATTCAATTCTCGATAGTCGATGTAGAGCCGCATCGATCCATCCTTCTTTTTCACGAATAGCACGGGCGTACCCCACGGCGAGACACTCGGACTGTTGAACCCTTTGTCAAGTAATTCCTGTAGTTGTGTCTTTAGTTCTTTCAATTCTGCAGGGGCCATTCTGTACGGAGCTTTCGAGATCGGTCGGGTGTCAAGGAATGTGTCGATGGTGAACTCTATTTCTTGATCGGGCGGTATGCCGGGTAGCTAGTCCGGGAACACGTCTGGGAATTCTGCCACAACGTCGGTCTGACCCGCATTTGCACCATCCTGTCTCATGTCATGAACGGACGCCAAGTAGCCTTCGCATCCGGAATGAAGCAGCTTCCGAGCAGAAATCGTCGAGATCACCATACAGGACGGCGATGCTTCACCACACGAATAGCAGAATTCGGGCACTCCAGGTATGCGGAAGGTGACCCTCATTCCTGTGTAGTCGATTGTGGCGTTGCAAGGACTGAGCCAATCCATACCCAATATGATGTCGAAGTCCTTTATATCTAGAACTATTGCATCATGACCGATCTTTTGTCCCCCAATACATATGGTTCCTCCCCCGCAGACTAAGTTTGTGAGTAGTGGCACCCCGGAAGGCATACATACGCTAAGATCAAGGTCTAACGACATTACAAAAAATTTGTGCTCGACGGCGAAGTCCACCGATATGAAAGTATGCGTAGCGCCTGAATCAAATAACACACGAGCAGGTACATTATTGAATTCAATATACCTGTCACAACAGTGTCAGAAGCGAATACCTCGTCTCGAGTCAGGGCGAAGACGCATCCTTGAGCATTAGGACGTCGGGCTTGGTTGTTGGATTGAGTGGGCTGAGGAGATCGGGGCGCCTGTCCTCGATTCTCTTGACGGTGTTGTTGTAGTGGTGCGTTGGGATGATTAAGTTTTTGAGCCGGGCAATCTCGAAATTGGTGCCCCCTTTGTCTGTAAAAGAAATAACCTCCTTCGTGAACAGAACAGTCATTGGCATGGTGGACGATGTTGTGATATTTGGTACAAAGAAATGGTGGGGTTCTCCCCCTGTTGCCGCCATGGTTTGGGCGCTTTGATGTGTAGTTATTGCCTCCCGTATAGCTAGGACGTTTGTGATTGGAGTGACGCACAACGTCGGCAGCAATGGAAGGGTATTCACTCTCAAGGCAGAGAGCGTGATTCAGAGCCTTGCCCGTGGTCTTGTAGACCCACTTCGAACCGTCGCACACGGCACTCCTCTGTAGGCAGAAACGCACTAGCAAATTTGGACAACTTGTTTAATTCTGCAGCGTACTGTTCTACAGTCCGGTTCCCCTGCCTCAACTGCATGAATTCATTCTCCTTCGCTTGACAAACGGCTGACAAAAGGTACTCGACTTCAAAAGCTTTGTAGAACGTGGCCCAAGAGATCGGCGTTGTGTTGTTGTCACGTCGGATCGCTCGCTTGTGCACGGCCCACCAGTCGTGCGCGTTCAACCATAGCTGAAGTTGTGCGCAGGCGACATGCTTTAATTCTTCAATGCCGAGGAGCTCGAAGTGATCTTCCAGCTCTTCCAACCAGTCGATTGCCATGGAATGGCCTTCGGTACCGCAGAAGGAAGTGCAACACACTTTCTTGAATTCTGACACTTCAAAGTTGTACCTTTTCGGTGTCGCCGGTTGATGCTCGGGCTCCTCCGTGTTAACTTCAATGGGTTGGACCGTCGGCACGGTGACAGTAGGCGTGGTAACGGCAGGCACAGTCGCAAAATTTCCGTTGGCCACGATTGTCTGGATGATCTGCTGCAGAGTATCCAGCTGCTTTTGTTGAAGTTTAGCTTGTGCGTCTAAACAAGCTTCGAACTGGGACTGTCATGCCTCTGTCTGCTGATGTCGGTTCTCGGACTGGTTCCGCTGGGCCTCCATCATGCGTAGCATCCTTTCGATGGTACTGTTAAAAGGTCCGGCCCGCAAACGACGTGAACTACTAGAGCCGCTAGAAGTGCTCTGCTCTTGCTCGGCCGTGGGTTCCGACACCTCTGCAATACGAAGGCAATACATCAGTCACAAATTATTAAAGGCTCATTGTATGGAACAACTTATCTCATCGATGCGAGGTCAAAGGTTTGAAACTCTAAACGTGAGGCCAAAGTATGTAAAGCCGTGCTCTGATACCATTATTTCACGCCCCGATTTCGTAGAATCGATAGTCGTCCTCCGGGCGTGATGCCGTGAGAACCTAAGTTACGATCGCACAAGGCGTAGTCGTAAGGTTATCTGAAACACAACATCAAGTTAGAGTACGCAGAGAAATTGATTGACACAATTGAAATAGAAGTAGACTTTTTTATTGATAATAAAACTTTATTTACATTGACTCCATTACAATCATTGCCGCGCGGGCTACAACATGACTCAACTTACAAAACGAACGCTGATGAGATAGTCGTTCCATACATTACATCCCTTTTTACAAGCAAAATAGTTACACTTTCCACCTGTGATCGAGGAAAGCCGAGTCGTCATTTCTTTCCTTTGTACTGAGCGCGGAGTCTTCAAAAGGATTCAGGAAGAAGCCTTCAACACACGGACTAGGCTTCAAAAGTGTTCACGCCGCCTTGAGCTTTAAGTGGCACGCCCTTCGTGGTTCGGGGTACCTGCGTGGAGAGCGAGGATCAGTACATTACACTTTGTACTGGTACGTGACAAATTAAGTTCCAAGCTCTCATTTGGTTGAAGAGTTTATATGACTTAGTTTATGAATGTTTCTAACCATCCTAATGAATTTCAAACGAGCAATGACATGCATAATGTAAAATACGTTGGAACTTACCCACGAAGGACCGCACCGCGCCTTATAAAACTTACCATGTTCTTCCATGTCAATTGTTATCATTTACATACCAAGTGCAACATTACGTGTGTTTGGTCACTGACATCACAAGCCATCCTGGACTATAGCTTTGTTAGCCGGGGCCCTTGCAGCGCAAGTAGCGAGCCCCGCTGCAAGTTTCCGCTTAACCCGTGCTATCATCCAGCACAGCTATACCGTGTTTTCTCCTAGGCCGAGTCAATCCCGTGGCCCCGGGTTGTCGCTCGAGGAAACTCTCTCCTTGTCGACAAGTTGTCCAATGACCGAGTTAAGACAATATTTAGTTATTAAGGTCTAGCCTACATTCTCTTTGAAAATATGATCATTTTACCGTGTCTGTGCCCTTGCATTCGTTCATTCATCCGCAACCACACTATCGATTTACCTAAGAAGGGGGTCGAGAAGAGAAGGGTCATCCACTCACCTTGAGTTTACTTCAGACGAGAGAACATGTTGGTCGCGCTAGACGTCGCCTACGCGATTACCTGAAATCGCACAAGCAACCGATTAGAACACTGCATTATTCAAGAAGTTCGATAGGAAATGCGAGTTCGAAATGCAAGCCATGAAAACCATCAAAAATATTCACGAAAATGCATTCAGAAAACAAAGCCAAAACCAACGCAAGCAGCGTGAAAAGCAGAGCAACGGGAGGTCTCTCCCGACTCAGCCGCAGAGTCAATCCTTGAGACGCAATCCGCTGAATATGGGACTTGGTTCCGAAGAAGCCATTCCATAACGGGGAATGGATCTTAATTCAACCGTTCCCGTTCGATCGATTCGATCGATGCCGACCTATCGGTCCCGACCGAATCGATAGCGACAGTGTTCCTTTCTCGCGCACCCCGTGGACGGAGAACGAGGCACGATGTAGGGACGGGGTACTACCGTAGGTTCTATTCTTAAGTTTCGAGGAGTCTGGACTTATATGGGACATAATGTATGGACATCGCCTATCTGAAGCATCCGTTGGCTCGTCAAATTGTACTGGAAGATGAGAGAGAGCTGAGTGACTTGTATTGCGAGAAGAGTGAGACTGAGTGATTGTAATCATGGCCTAGTGCCACTTTTGTAATCCTTGTTCAATATCAAATAAAGAACCTCTTTTGTTGACTTGTGTTTTGGTTCTAACCTTCTGCTGGTTTATTCAATATTTCTGCTTCGGGACTTTTGTGCGACGATCCCGTCGCTTAGCTTGTAATCGATCTTTATGGAGCCCGCCTTACGTTAGCACAATCTAGGCTCACGCGGCATCACGCCTTAGCGAGGACGATCGGTCCTACGGGACTGGGGCGTGACACCAAGCCCCTAGCAGCCACATAATGGATACTAATTCGGAGAATAATTCCTCGTTAAATGGACGGTTAGAACGGTAACCCCCACTAAGTGGTCAATTACTGAAACTGAAACGCCCACACAGAAACACACAAAAGCGACTTTGGAGCACAAGTCCAACGGGAGCAGACTCTCTGCTGAAACTAAGGTCCAGCGGTAGCAGCCTCCCGGCTAGAACAAAGGTCCAGCGGAAGCATACTTCCCGTTAGAGTCACGGAAGAATACTTCCCACTGGAGCCAAGGTCAAGTGGCAGCTGCATCCCCGCTGTAAACAATGTCTAATGGGAGCAAACTTTATGTTATCCTACAAAATATTTGTAGGTTACACCTTGACAAATAAGCCTATAAAATATTTATTTACATTTCTTTCAGTTATAGGATTGGCTGTCCTAAAGAATCTAGGAAATAGAATATCTACATACTTTAGTTCTTATTTAAATATTTAATTCCTTTTATTTGTATACTCTTTATTTAATTATCCTAATAAGTTTGAAATCTAGTTATTGGACTTATGAGTAATGTTATTCGTACCTCCAAAATTATTCCTCCAAATTATGTATCTCCAAATTATCCCTCCAAACTATCCCTCTTTATGTGGTAGTTGACGTGGAATGTATCAGGTTCATATGACATGGCATGTGACATGAAAAGTTTTAGACCAAAAATTAATAATCCAATTTTTTTAATGTTAATGTTAACTTTAATTTTAATTTTAATTCTAATTTTAGTCTTAATTTTAATTCTAATTTTAATTTTTAAATTTTGCCATGTCAGCTGCCACATTAACATGTCACGTCAGCTGTCACATAAGGATAGATGATTTGGAGGAACAAATAATATTACTTTTAAACTTATTTATTTACTTAAATATTTAATTGCTCGTTCCTTGTCAAGCCTAGCTTATTGATAATTTGAAAATACATAAAAATTTAAAAATTTATGACGTAGGCTTACACGCTGCCCCCTTGACCCCATTAATAGATAGGAGAATACTGTAGTGGGTTGATGGTGTCCATGCTCCTAAATTGATGGTTACTTGGATCCTAACTAGAATCATACAGATAATTTAGGATTCAAGACATACTCAAAATATATATTTTTTTATATATAAAAAATAAAAGTGTAAAAATAAATAAGAAGAAAATAAAAATTGGATAAGGGATTAGTAGGTTTTTTTATTGCAAAAACTAATTGTTATAGGGATATTTTCAAGTTCCTCGTACTCCCTCTACAGAATTTTTTTTTTTGGGGTATGAGATTACACTTGGTTGACAATTGTGCAAGCTCTCTCCATAATCCACATGACACTTTCAACCTTTCTGAATCTCACGTATATAATTTTCTGAATCTCACGAATATAATTCTTCTTCAAATTTATAACTTTATATTTTAACAAATTGGATAATTGAATACACTAAATCTGGACTATCTTATCTATACTATATAAAAGTTTAATAATTTAACATCTAATAGGATATTTCGTCTTATTTAATCTAAAATTTTAAATCTCACGTATATTTAAATTATAATATGTTATATTTAGAATCAAATCCATAAGCTAATGCTATTGTATTTTAAAATTAAGTGATATCGTTATATCAAATTAGATTACTTTTATATTAAGTTTTAAATTGAGAGAAAGAGAATGAGTAAAAAAATTAAATTCAATATCTTTTACTCCGCAAAAAATCAAAAATCAAAATCTCCAACAAAAACAAGATTCGGGACATTTTTAATCTTGTAGATTATATTAGATGATTTAAAGTAACTAAAATTAGATTAAGTTAGAGTTAAATATAAGATAGATTTAATTGGATTAAAATTATAAAATATTTTGGATTTGGACTTTAATTTGACAAGATTATATGTTAAGTAAGCTTATGATTAAAATTTTGGATTAGATGAGAGCAAATATTTTAAGTGCGCATTATTCAGGTCCTTGGGTCGAATTTTTCTTTTCAGAGTGAAGCTCCCTCTATGTTAGCCAAAGCTCCTTCGCTCAACATCCCTCTATGTATGTTAGCCAAAACTCCAGTTGAAAGCTCTTTAAAAGCTGTAATCACATTTGTTGGGTCAATTTTCTTGTAACTATGAAACTTCCAATCTTCCCAAAGATGGCATTTCAGACATTTCTAGTGTTGTATATAATTAAACCATACAATTGCATCCCTAAAATATTTCTTCTTCTAAGAAAAAACCAATATATATATATATATATATATATATATATATATATATATATATATATATATATATATATTGTTTATATATATATATATATATATATATATATATATATATATATATATATATATATATATATATATATATATTGTTTATATATATATATATATATATATAAACAAACAAACAAAAAGACTCCGTCCTAAAAGAATAATGCAACAACACCAAAAACAAAAAAAAGACTCCGTCCGAAAAGAATAATACAACAAATTTTCTCTTTAGCAACCGAAGGTGACACCACCCGTTGATCAGTTAACCTTGAGAAGTATAATAAGTTCCACACAAGAAGTTGGTTAGCCCACGGGATGACCCAAAATTGCTATGTAAGTACTGAACAAGGCGAATGCCAAACCGATAGAGAGAAGGAAGTAGTCCACAGCCCTTTGCCAGAGAGCAAGGGAAGGGCCCATGAGCTTGAGGTGGAATGACGCCGGCAACACGAAAGAGATCAACGCGCAAACGGTGCCTCCTGAGAACGACATCAGCTGCGCAAAGCCCGGAACCGAAGTAGCTAACAGAGCCAGCGCTGCCACCACAGCCACGCGAGCCGCCTGAGAGCCTAACCACTCCCTGGCTTGCGATATGTTGCAGAGCTTCTGGAACCATCTGCTGGACTTCAGATTCGATTCTATGATCTCGTGTATCGGGTGCACTGCGATCGGGAAGGTTAGTGCAAGAGCAGCGCAGAGCCCAACCTGTGTTGAGTAAAGAAGAACGACCCCAAGAGCAAATGATTTCTTAGTAATCAGATGATCATGCATGAGAAAGGAAGGATATAATTGTAGGAGCGTAAAAAGTGCTTCATAAGAATGAGTCAAAGATAAGGATCATTCCATTCAAATCGATCCACTTTACGCCAAAGAGCGGCTAATCACTTTACGCCCGAAGCAGGTTAATCATTTTACGTCTGGGTCAAAGCTAATGATTTTACACCCAAGACAGGCTAACCACTTTTACGCTGGACAAAGCTGTCAAGTCTTGCATTTAATGCAAAGTCTGACATGAAGATTTAATGATGGCATATATCACAGAAATCAAAGGGATTTGTTTTACACAGAGGCCCATTTGTCGTTTAGTATATGGACTGAGCCACTTTACGCTCATAATATGGCTTCTTTTACGCACGGAGACTATACGAGTTTTTACGCTCAACGGTTGACGTGTGCGTAAGGTTTATTTGCGCTACTTTTACGCTCAAGGTTATTTAACAACCACTTTACGCGGGAAGTCTACATCAGGGCTATTGTACGCCTAGTCTGCTACTTTACGCTCAGGGTATATTTGGGTTGTCTTACGCCCTATTCCAATTCAGAACGTGGTTTGCCTACATGGCTTTCATGCCACACATTTCGACGAAAGTGTGTACGTGCATCCTATTCTTATTGAAATGGTAGGACACGTGTCAACATATGCTGAGGATGACTTTGGTCATGGGTGGCAGTTGTCAGGGTAAAGACGAAACTTTTGCTGAGTTTTTACGCACAAGAAACCAAGTCTATAAATAGACTGATTTTTCTCATATAGACGGACAGAGAGAAAGGAGAGAATACATAGAGATCAGAGCCCAGAGACTTTGATTTTTCGGAGCATTCTTCTTCAACTTTTCTTCCAGAACAGAGTGAAGCAAAGCAGGAAAGCATTTGGCCTCGCCATCAGTGCCCAAGTGCGTCGATACCTTTCTGGTGACTTAGTTCTTCCAATTGTTCATCTTCTAGCAGTGATCTTCATCATCATCGTATGGTCCAAGGAACAAAGTGATCATTTACAGATCAGACTTCCATAGCAATACTTCCTAGAATCAAATTTGTACTTCGTGTACTTTTTCTCGTTTTATTTCAAAATCCAACTTCCAGGCATTTTGTTAAGTGAAACAAAAATGGCGACTCTGCTCGGGAAGACCTTCTCCTCTGACGAGGAGGCAATTGCTCAATACGATGATGTGTCGATTGGATCGACAAAGAAGACTCTGGTTGTACACTTCGACCAGACTGCTTATGAAGAAATGCTCCGAACTGGGGGTGGTTCTCGCCGCTCCAATGTTCAAAAATCTCGCAAAGCACGAAAAGTTTGGATTCCTAAATCCAAAATAATTTCTGATCTCTCTGTTGCTTCTGAGGGCAAGGGAATTCTTCCCACTCCTGTCGTAGGGGCTCCCGTTCGTAACGAGGCAGTCCTTACTTCAGCGTTGCACTCTAAGTGTGGCAAGTTATCTCCCGTCTGTGACGGTGAAGATAATCAGGTTTTACGCCCAGCGGGTAAAAACCAAATTTTACGCTCAGTGCATAAGAACGAGTCTCCCATTTGTAATGAGGCATACTCTAATGCTTATGCTTCGAAGTGTAAAAATAAGTCTCCCGTCTGTGACGTAGTAGACACACAAAAAATATGCTCTTCGCGTAAAGGAAAGTCTCCCGTCTGTGACGTGGTAGATAATCAATTTTTACGCTCTACACATAAAGGTAAGTCTCTTGTCTGTGACAGTGTAGATAAAATTCGCAACGATATTTTTACATCTAATGTGAATGTACCTAAATACATACAACATAAAAATGTTGTTGGTAAAGCTTCAGTTCTACACCAACAGCCTTCCTATACTACTCTACGCAAAGTACCAAACCTACAAATCACACGCAATGAAAATAGAGTTCTTCGTGCTCAAAAATCTCAAGATTTGCGTACACAACCCCAAACACGTAGAAATGTACAGTTTGGTTCTGTGAATGCAGCCAGTAATCTTCTTTATACACAAGGGACTAAACGTTTTGCTACCCCAAATGTAATAAAGAAGACTACTCCTTCTACTCCTTCTGATTTACGTGAATTGCTAATGCAAAAGCGTAAAAATAGACAATCTCCCATGACGCTCCCCCAAGAAAATTATCACTGTGAGTGTCACCAAATTGTGATCAAATGTTGTTGCTCGGCTTCCAGACGGTCAGTTTTTGATCGATTGAATTTTAATGCACCCCAACAACAAGCTGATGAGTTGTCATATGCGTCAGTCAACATGGCATCTCACACCAACAGAGGGCGACGTCCTAGACGGAACACGTCCCAAACCCCAGGTCAACAACAATTCAACAGACTTCTTGATTCCTTTGAAGGAGTATATCAGAATACTCGACCAAGAAGACAAAGACAATTGTAAACTTCTGATTCTGAAGCTGGGGGTACTCAATCTCTTGAGTCCGAAACTGATAGTGTTGATTCATACTTTTATACTAACCCTTCTGTATCTTCAAGAGAGGTTGAATCCTACGCTGTTGGAGATGAACCAGAGACGTCATCTGTTAATACAGAACAACGTCTCACTGCTGTTGAGCAACCATTGAAAGACATGCTTAACATGATGCAAAGCATGCACCAGATAATAACGGCTCAGCAAACTGCTCAACCAGCAATTGTAACATCGGTTCAAGCAGCAGCACCAACTCAAGATAGCCAAGGGATTGATATACCTTTGAATATCCAAAAGCCTGCTGTTAACCAAAATTCTGCATCTCCAGATCCCATCATTCCAGAAGATGTACCATCTCCGGTGGGGATTACGGTACAACCAACAACTTTTCAATCAAATGTGCTTCCACAAACCAGTGAAGCCATTCAAGCAGTGCGTGAGCTCAAAGCACAGTTTGAAGTTTTGAAGCAAAAGGATCAACTCCAGAGGTTAGGGATTAAGCAACCTTATCCTCCTCATTGGAATGGTGTACCTTTTCTACCGAAATTCAAGCCACAGTCCATGGTATTGTTTGATGGAAAGGCTTCTCCTAGTCAGTATATCAATTACTTTGATATTATGACTGTACATTTGCAGAAAAATGATGCTCTTCTCACTCGAATATTCATTGGATGCTTGACGGGTTCAGCTTACGACTGGTATCGTAGTTTACCCGACAATTGCATTTCGTTTTTTGACAAATTTAAGGCAATGGTTCTCTCCCGTTTCTATGAAGGAGGTATGGACATGAACATGTCCTCCTTAATAGAAATCAAGCAAAAGGAGAAAGAAGATACTCGGACGTTCATTGAATATTTCCGACAGGTGACTTTAAAGATGCCCCCTGTTATGCCAGATTCAGCGCTGATTGATACATGTAAGATGAATCTGCGACCATCCATCGCTGTCTTCACGGGTTCCCAATTCACAGATTGGGCTTCGTTTATCATAGCAGCAGTTTCTGCCGAGACCAATGGTAGGTTGGCTCGTGAACATGGGATGATTTTCGCCTCTGAGGATAAAAGAAAGAAAAGTAATCCTGGTAATAATTCCGGCAATCGTAATATGAAAGGAAAAGACACTCTCATGGTCAATCTTTTCAAGAATAAAACGACGCCGAATAATCAAGAATCTTCCAGGTCAAAAGAAGAATACTCTTTTGACGAAAGTGATATCCCAGGGATATTCCAATGTCTGGTGAAGAGTGACAAACTCCAGATTTCGGAGCCAAAGAGGCCCAATGAGGTGAATCTGACTGACAATCCCAAATATTGTATCTATCATAGATACATTAATCATCCTACCAGTGCTTGCTATGTTTTGAAGAAGAAAATCCAAGAGCTGATAAATGGTGGTGCCATTGCTTTAACCAATGATGACCATACGGTTACAACCAATATGGTTTCTCTTCAATTTGGAGATTTTCCTCCATAACAAGTACCAGATGGAATTGTCCCAATTCCGAAGGCGACGATGAAGATTTTGAATATCCCGCCTGCCAGGGAGGAAAATAAAAGATTGTTGCCTCTTACATTAAAGAATGGTGAGATTATGTGGGTACATGCTGACTTAATACCTGAAATGGAAGATGAAGGTAAAACTTCAAAATCCAAGAAAGGTAAGAAAGTCAAAACCTGCAACATGATTTCTCATGTTATTCCAGATCCTGATGATTTGAATCATCTATGGGATGGCATTCCTTTGGAAGATAGACTGAGAGGATTGAACATATGTCCTCCAAGTCTGGCTCCTCCTGCCAAGCTCAAGCTTACTCATCAGCAGTGGTTAGCCATGAATAGTATTCCCTTATATAGGGCACAACAAGTCTTCGCTGCTTATGAAAAGGCTCCTACAGGGATTTTTCCTCGTATCTCGAATCCTTTTCCTCCCGTAGCTGCAGAGACGGTTATTCCTCATTCTCCCATAAGTACAGGGATCTCTTCTTCTTCCTCTATGGAACCACCTGTTGAAAGTCCACTGCCTACTCACTTGTACGGTCAACAATCCATCCTTCTCATGAAGAAGATGGGTTATGATTTTCAAAAGGCAGAAGGTTTGAATTATGATAAAGGGATACGACTTCCTTTACAAATTCAAAATCAAAAATCTACTGTTGGATTGGGTTCTGAGGTTCCTCATAACAATCCTCACAAGAAGAAGGCTAAGGAAAGGAAGATTAAATCCTGCAATATGGTACTTCCTTCTTCTGAGTCTGAAGAAGAAACTTTTGCTGGTACAAGATCTGGAAAAGAGTACCACAAAGATTATGAGAGATCCTCCAAGGAAGCTGAGAATGTTGAAACACCATCAACTCAACCGTCTCTTGCTCCTGCTATGGTTGAAAAGGAAAAACAGAAAGCGGTACGCTTCGATGTCCCGTTGAAGTCTACTTCCAGTCAGGGGGTGGTGATGAAACCCTATAAATTTGATATTTTAGCCCAGTTAGCTAATACTCCGGCTAGATTATCTATTTTCGAGTTGCTTCGCCTTTCTAGAGAAAGCCGTGAAACTTTGAGTGAAGCTTTGCTGTAAGTTGATTCCTGCTTAGCTCAACTCAAGACTCCTAACAATATACCAGTATCATGCCCGCAATGTCATAGTGTGATGGAAGCAATTCCCAACATTACCTTCACACAAAAAGATATGCTGTTGAAGCATAACAAGCATGATAGGCCTTTGTGTTACACTGGGTATATCGAATCCATTGAAGTTGACAGAATTTACATTGATCCTGGGTCTTCCATTAGCATAATTCTTCAAAGTATGTTAAGACCATTGAGGATTCCTACTAGTGATCTGACTTACACTAGTACCACAATAGTTGGTTTCAACTCTTGAAAGAGTAAACCACTGGGGAAGATTCGTCTGAAGATTCAGATTGGTGATCTTCGAACTATGGCAACATTTTATGTTATTAACTCAGACGTATCCTACAATATTCTTCTTGGAAGACCATGGTTACATGAGCATAACATCGTGCCTTCGACTCTCCACCAATGTTTCAAGTATGTGGATCCCCAAGGGGTTGTGAAGACTGAGTTTGCTGATATCAATCCTTTCAAAGGTGTTGAAGCCTATTTTTTTGACTCAAGGCTTTACAAACAAGAACATGTGAAAGAGATATCAGATTTGGCTGAAGATCAATCATCTGCTGAAGATCAGTCTATTAACGAAGATCCACCATAAGAGAAACCTTTGAATATCAAAGTCAAAGGGCGAATCCAACCCCAATCTGTCAACAATCAACCTTTGATGATCAAGATTAAAGGAAGAACTCATGCTTCATCTGAGGAATCAGTAAATGTTCCTGTTAAAAGCCAAGTTCAACCTCTTGTGATCAAAGTCAAAAGGCGTACATTTCGTACGAATGATCCAGAACCTCCTCTGATTGTCAATCTTGGCAAATCTACGTAGAAGACGGATGATAATCCACTAGTGATTAATCCGACGCGTAGCAGTCAAATTGTAAATGATGTAAATATTGATCATTATGTACTTTTTGATATCAATGAAGATTTTCTTTTCGAGTATATGGCTGTCAAGTTTATTGAAAGAATGACTTTATCTTCTGATAATCAAAGTCATTAATATAAAGACGACATAGAGACAGAGGAAACCTTATACATTGACAATAAGGAAAATTCTTTTTCTCCTCATGTCGATGTCGGACCTTATGCTCAAAGGTTTCTAACATCTTTTCCCTATCTTCTTCCTGTAGCCGCTTCATCGCAAGCTTGTATAATTTATAGACGTCACAAAGAATCTTATTTCGTGGTTCCGTCTGGTAAGAAAAACAAGCGCCAAATTGTGTTTGACCTGGCTAGAAATATCCCTGTTGCTCAGACAGATGATTTGAGGGATAAAGATAAAGGAAGAATCCGAATTGACAGATATAGTCAACAATCTCTCAAAATTATCCAGAATATGGGATATGATTTAAAGACTATGCAAGGTCTCAATCAAGACAAAGGTAGACGACTACCATTATGTGGTGATCCGTTTTACCAGAAAACTCGTCATGGATTGGGATATGATCCGTCCCATATGTTTAATGACGATATACAAGAAGAATTCTCTTCTAGCTCTTCACAATCATCAGATTCAGAAGAAGTCCAATTCATTGAATCCGATATTTCTCACTCCTCGTGTGTTAAAGGAGACTATTATGATGAATCTGAGCAAATATTTTCAGCTTACATGGTTTAAATTGATGATGAATCCGAGCCATTTGAGAATCATCCTTAGGCCATGTTGGTTCATTCATTCTTTCATCAATATTGAAATATATCCTTAATAACATCTGTCCTCTTAATCCCCAGCTACCAATGTTTGGTTAAGCTGATTACTTGTCTCTTCGGAGAGAAATTTTAATCTTCTATCTTACCAGTTGATTAAAAAAAATAGATTTATTATTTATCATGTTCTCAAGACCTCTGGATAAATGGTAAATATACTTGCTTTTTCTATCTATCATGTTCCTTCGACCTCTGCATAGATATTAATCTACTTTTTTTTGAGTTCTTACATACTATCATGTCCATATTACCTCTGATAGTATTACATACTCTAAAACAGAAAGTAAGATTTGATTATCTATCATATCCATATTACCTCTGGATAGATACAAACTATTAAGTTTAAAAGACTTGTCATGTTCATATAACCGCTGATAAGTATTTTCCGCCTCATACCTATGGGGATCACAAAATAAATATTTCATTCATTCCTTGTGAAAACATTACAAAAATGAATGAGATGAAAGATGACAAGGAGTTCTTTTAAGGTGGAGTAGAAATATCTTGAAGCAACTTCTGTAGTTCTGCCAGTCGCTTGTCACGAGAACTCACAACCTTTTTAGTAGCTTCAGCACGTCGAGCTTCAGGGGTACAAATACGAGAAAGTCCAGCGAAACTGATTATCAGATGATCCTTGGCTTCATCAAGGGTTCTGATAGTTGATTCAGCCCCGAAGGCTTGTTCTTCTAAAATAGAGCTCTGAGCGAGGTGCAGATTTCGAGCATCGATCATCTTTTCTCTTTCAGCCTTCAAGCGAGCTAATTCAGCTTCAAATTCATGGATCTTATTATTTTTATTCTGAATATCTATGTTCAAAGCGTCGTAAGCTACTCTGTGACTATGCAGCGCGGGCTTTATTCCAGCCAAAAAAAAGCTTTATCTTTGGCAACTTTCAGACTATGTTCATGAAGAGTTTCATTATATGTAGTCTCCCGAGCAAGATAATCAGCCGTTAAGGCGTCATATTCCTCATGGATGAGACTTTCAACAGTCTCCCTTGATAGCTTAAGGTATTTATTGATTGGCTGTTCAAGGTCCTCTACAATTTTCTCCAATACTGCAGCTCTCCCAGCATCATCGAACATAGCAACATTCTTAATAGTCAGAGCCATCGCTGCCTTCAAAATCTCGTAACTGAGGCCCTTATTCAAGACCATTTTTATTAGGGTTGCTAGAGTTTTGTAAAAGGTCTCAGTATGAATCTCAACTAAGAGATTCATCTCTATGCTGGAGCTCGGTGTGGCAGCAATATCTAGTAGATCTCTTCTTTGGAGACCAGAAACAGATGTTGGTGGTATGACAGCCGGTTGAGATGAGGACGTTGTTGTTACTGCTGTCATGGCCAATTGATCCCTAGGAGCTTCAGGGATTATATCTCCAACACCAACAGATATCATTGGTGTAATAACAGGCTGAGATAAAATTATTGTTGTTACTGCTGCCACAGCCAATTGATTCCTAAGAGCTTCGGAAGCAATGTCTTCAATATTTGTTACTCCAGCCGTTTCTGGAGTTCTGATGGCGGTAATATCGGTGGATGTGGTGACAATTGCAGGAGCCGGTTCAGGTTCTGGCATTGGCTCGTCAGAAGCTGGTACTGAATCAGTAGCAACAATAGAAGATGTTATTATAGCTTCCCCAGTTTCAATTGGCGATTCAAGGATGTTTTCAGCATTTTCTTCAATGGTTTGCTCCACAGGATTTTTTATCACTTCAATTACAGTAAAATTTTCTACAGCTGCTTCTTTATTCAAATCCGGTTCTCCTCCAGCAGTTCTATCATCACCTACAGTGAGGCCTATTGTGGTCTCTTCTTTGTGCTGGTCTTCAGCAGGAGAGGACATTTCAAGTTGTGCTTGTTGCACCCCTAACGATGGAGGATATTCTTCTTGAAACTCCATCTCGGGTTGTTGAACTCTCTCCTCATTAGCATCTTCTTCTTTTGAAGAAGAAGTTTCATCCTCAGATTCCTCATTTTCCTCATAAATATCTTCTTCTTGAGGAGGAGGAGCTATAGGTTTTGGTGCAATGATGACATCTACAAAATAAACAAAATAAGTTAATATACAAAATCATGGTACATAATTCCATATAGGTTTTGTATGATACCTGGAATATGTGCGTTATGTTCAAGATATGAATCGTAATCGCCATCCCAATCATCATCATCAAAGTCGAGAGCCGGCTCATCTGATGGAATACGGTCTCGATCAACAGTAGATACAGCAGTAGCACCCCCTGTGACTTGTGCCTTGGTTGGCAAAGATAAACGGAGTGAGGTGCTAAGATGTCCAGGAGACAGAAGTGTTACAGCTTCTGATCCAATTACTGGTGGAGGGGCTGAAGATTCGTCTCCTGGATAAATTAAACAAGAACCGACAAGATGATCCCCTATAATCAAAGTGTCATCTTCTGGAGTGAGGGCTCTTGGTTTGGAAGGCCCTTTTGTGGTAGACTTCTTCTTCTTTTCTGGAGTTTTCTCTGAAAATGTGGCGGCTGCACTTTGTTTTCTTTTTCGGCCTTTGCCAATGATGATAGGTTCTGCAGCTGGTTCCCCAACTCCTGTTGGGATAACTTCTAAAAATGGATCTGGAATGCCAGTATCGTCAGGGATGTCTGCTGGTACCCTGACCTGCTCCTCAATATCTCCTTCTTTAGGCCACCTCAGACTACCCCTCATATTGTAGCCGTGGGCAAAAGAACGAATTGAAGCATAAAAGTGAGCATACGTATGAAGTATACGTAGCTCTGTAGTACTAGTGGCGGTTGAGACTCTAAATTTGGCGCCAGTACGAGCAGCATTGAAATCTCTCCAACCCCTAGCATCGTCGAGTAATTTTCCATAATGACGGAAGTTAGTAGAGGGGTTACCAACATGAAGTTGGTCATATCCAAATTGGCGAGAAAACCTACTGGATAGATATGGTTCAAACGCACAATTATCTTCATTTCTATATATCAAGTGAGAAGGTCTGATGCATTGAAGCCATCTGAAGACTGATGATGGCAATACCGCTCTTCCTTCGACTTCATCTTCAAACTGAATGCCAAAGCAATCTGCTGGAACTTGTGGCCGAGTGCAGAAGAAGTTCCAACCATAAGAATAATTCAGAACTGTCCGGGTATCCGCCACAGTCGTAGCGATCCATGTAGCTTTGCTGAATTTTTGGAGGAAGACCTCCGCATCATCACCCGGGCCTGGTGGCAACAATCTGCAGTTGTGATGCAACAGCCAGCCCATCAGATAAGTGTAGGGCATTTCTACCCTAGGGAAAACATTCCGATGAGGAGCATTGTTGATTAACTCCTCGCCGAAGGTCCTTAAAACTGCATTTATTCGACACACCATGGCTGATAGCAGGTTAATCCTGACTTTAAAACCAGACGTACTGCTGGCCATAGTACACTACGGTGGATTCTGTCAATAGTACCAATACCCGGCATAACCCATCTTCTCAGCCATAAAGAAAGAAAGCCTGCCATCAAAGCTCTCCGAGAGATTTTCTGACTACCATATCTAAGGAAGCTCACGGCTTCAGTTCCGGCAGGAAATTCCCCAGTCTTTGTAGACAGATATTTATTAGGAAATTTGTAGGCAATCGTCATATCCCTAATTTTGTTAGAAGGGATTGTCGAATCTATGTTGATTGCCGGAGCTTTGTTTTCCTGAAACCTTTCTTTGTCTTCCTTGAATATCTTATCCTTATGGAAGAATAGATAAGTCGTCCACTTGTTGATGTACGCCAAATGAGATATACTTTCATGCATTGTGGTACAAACCATGTAGTGACACATCAATTCCTCATATACCTCAATCAACTGAGGATTAGTCTCTCTGATTTCAGCTAGTTCTCTGTTGGAAGGAACATATTCCTCATATGGGGCTTCCCCCATCGGCAGTTTCGAGATGAACTGCATCTCATGAAGAGCAAGGCCCATTTCGCCTTTCGGGGTGGCAAAAGTTCCAGTCGAACTCATATATATTTCCATCAAGGCCAGAAATAGGTTTCCGTTCAAAGGAATACCCTGACTAGTGGAAGCTATCGCCTCATATAAACCAATGTCTTTCAACTCTGCTTCAAAGTTCTTCATTATCCAAATACTTATCTGGATCCAGTTTTGATTGAATGGAGTCAACCATCCCGGCAGCCTGGGGTTCGTCTTAGGATACAATACAGCAGCCCTCATAAATTCGTTGACGAACATCGGAGTTTGTACTGGTTGAATTAAACCCGAGTCTTCACTGGGATTAGTTCCTGGCATGAGGCCAAAAATAAAAGTGACACCACCATTGGGAACACTAGCAAAATACCCCATGCACTACAAAAAAAGTGGACTTTTGGGACGACACTGTAGTGCCCCGTCCTGCCAAGTCAATCGGAGGAATCGAAACGCCGATGGCGTTCGGACTTAGCCTTGCAACGGCTTGCTCGGAGACATCGCTCAGGTGGGGTAGTTTCGGTGAACTCTCCTCATCTTTGCCTTCACATAATAAATCGTGTTTTCAACTTGCACAAGTTAGGCTTGATAATAAAAGCTACGCATCCACATAGCTAAGGGAATAATCCCGACGGTTTGAATCGAGTTAGAACATGGAAAACGTCCTACGGTCGGCTTAGAGTTGGTGCACGGCGTGCTTTGAAAATGACACTCGGTCCTTCGTCCCGTGGCTTGGGAGAAGGAAAGTTGGTCTTCGGTGCAAAAGTTGAGAGTTAGCCTAAGTCATAGGCGTCGCCCGCACAAATGCTTGCTAAAGCATACACGGTCCTGTCCCGCAAGGCTTGGCGTAGCCTTTGCTCGTCCTTTGGGTTAAGTTGTAGGCTTGAGTGAGTTAGGCAAAGTTATGCCGGTCGACCTAAGTTATTCTACGTGCTGTCCCGCTCATTCTGCGGTTGTCAAGATAAATAGTCCCACGACCCCAAGGCCCATCATATGAAGTATGACTTGGACGATAGCGTTGCGTCAGACACGAGTCGGTTTAGAGGCACGAGCCACGGTTGGTTCAGTGGAAAGTTAGCCACGGTCGGTCGATACTTAAGGAAACACGTTATGTTCAAGGATTTCGAAGGCTATGCAGTAGCCGTTCCCTGAGTTCAAAGAACGTTAAGTCTAAGCGATGGTTAGTCGCCGAGAGAAAATATGTCGGGACTGTGGTTCAGTCGCCGAGGCAACCCTGGTTTGGGCTCTGCGAATGAAGTGTGAAAAGTGGAAAGAGTAAAGCAAAGGAACTGTGATAATAATGAGACCATGCATTACGTTAAGTCTAGAAGTTAGCGTAGGCGCGTGGTCATGGACAACTTGTCGACAAGGGCGATGGTTCTTCGGATCGGAAACCTTGGGCCAGGGACCGATCCGGCCTAGGAAGAACAAAATTATAGCCGAGCTGGGTATGAAGCAACCGGTATGTCGGGGACTTGCATCGAGGATCGCAACCGGCGGTGCAAGGGTCCCGAGTACCAGGCTATGTCCACGATGGCTAGTCAATGCCAGTGACCTTTCATATAGATGTGTCGGCACGGGCGGCAATCCGCGTGCGTGCCTTTGGATTGAGTTGAGTTAAAAGTGTGTGAAGTTAGTGAAAACAATGTCTGGGCCTAAGATTTGGCTACAGCGAGAAGGCGGCGTGCTTCGGCACTAGATGTGGCGTCGAGTGTTAAGTTGATGGCATAGAGTTGCATGAGTTAGGCTTGTGCTAATGCGAGTTAAGTCAAAAAGGGCCGTAGGGCAAGTTGTGTGAAGTTACTTGAGTTGTTGGGCTCGGCCTCGAGATATGAGGCACGGCCGCGTTGTCACAACACAAGTGTAGGCGAGACTAAGCAAGGAGGCACTACCTCGGTAATATTGAGGCACGAATCGAGTTATGGCACGACCGAGTCATTACGTCCCAGAGTTTGGCACAAAAGATAAGTATAAGTCGGGCGTCAACAATGCAAGCACGAGAAAGGTCTAGAGGCAAGGAAGTGGAGTCCTCCGTGTAGTTGCGTCTCTGATTATGGCCGTAAGGCAAACACGACCTGATAGGTTAATGTTGTTGGCACGAGGAGTGGTCTAGAGGCAAAGTATAAGTTAACGTTGACATTGCAAGCACGGGATGGTTCCGATACACAAGTTGCGCTAAGGCGCCGGTCCTAAAACTGATCCTAAGGCAAGAATAGAAAAGACAATCGTAAAAAGGGTTTATGTTGCACAAAGTAAATGAAACGTGTAGGTTTTGTATGGGTGGGCGAGAAGCTCACTCCACCAGTACAGTGGTACTGACACCCACACAGTGTTTCATGTGCAGGCACAGGTAGAAGCTCGTGGCGCGGAGCTCGCTTGGATGCGTCGAGGCACGGAGTTCCTTGGCGATTCGAAGCTTGCGGCCGCGGTGATTGAAGACTTATACGGGACATAATGTATGGACATCGCCTTTCGAAGCTTCCGCTGGATTCAAGTATTATATCGAGAGAAGAGAGAGAGCAGAGTGACTTGTAAACGAGAGAAAAGTGAGCCTGAGAGACTTGTAATTTGGCCTTGCGCCCACAGATGTAATCTTGTATTCAATATCAATAAAAGAGATTCTTTTGAATGACTTGTGTTCATGTGTTCTTCTTTAATTCCGCTGCTATAAATCAATGTCTCTGCATGGGACTTCTGTGCGACGACCCCGTCGCAGCCGCTGTAATCGGCCGTTATGGAACCCGCCTTGCACGAGCGCAATCTAGGCTTGTGCGGCATCACGCCTTAGCGAGGACGATCGCTCCTACGGGAGCGGGGCGTGACAGACACTATTAAGAACACTGGTCTACAACGTCCTAAAAAAAAGTTTTGGAGACGACTTTATTTTTTGTAACAAAAAGATAGTTATATTTGGGACATATTAAAAAAAATAGATATCTTATTTGGGACTACTAAAATTTACCGTCGCAAATAAATCCTAGGGTTGTCCCAAATAATCTCGGCGGGAATAACAAATATTTGGCGGCTCATTACCAAATTTTTTGGAAAAGTTTTCCCTCTCTCATATTCTCTCACATCCGTTGGATCTTTGAGCATAAATCCCCACCGCATGTTTAATTTTTTTTGGGTATCACAACCTCAAAAAATATGGGCATCAAAACCTTAAAAAAAATTGGGCATCCCCAAATTCCTCCTCCCTCCTTCTCCTAACCTTCCTCACATCATAACCCTAATCCCAGCAGAGGAGCTTGGAGTCGAGAAGACTGGGCTTCTCTCGAAGGCGGCGGAGCTCGACGTGCTCCTTCTAGCACCTCGGATTCCAATCAAAGGCCGAGGGAGCTCGGGCTCCTCCGTCTCCCTCCCTCTCTTCCTCACCACACTTGTCGACGTCGTGGTCATCCCCGATGACAGTGCGACGCTTGATGCTGTTTGAGGTTTGCTTCTAAGTGAACTCTGCTAGTTTTTTTGCTCTGTGGTGTTCCTATTGTTCTGTGGAGAGAACAAACATAATGGTTGATGATACATGGTCTATTCTATATCGTCTGTTGTGGGTAATTCTGGTGATGTTTTGGTATTTGTTTCATTTACATAGGATTGATTGATCATCTATCTATGTTAGATAGGTCTTTGCCAAAATTGACACCATGACCAAATCATATATGGGATGGGTAATACGCTACACAATTGCTTGTTATGGATGAGAACTCCAAAGGCAGTCATATATGTATCAGTGGGATAGAGGAGTATGTGTTATTGTATGGGTTCAGTACAAAAGGGGGATTTTTGACTGATGGGAATAACAAGATTTTCCTGCATCCTAGAGGCAGGACTGCAATACTATGGTTATGGCAATTGTTAGACATGATAGATCATATTAATAGAAAAATGTCAGTATCATTGTTCAAGTATTCAACCAAACTAGTTTGGAGTTCCAAAAACTATAAAGCATGGACTTTTCAAAACCTAGTGTCGTGACCATTTCACAATGTGTCACACGCGATATAGATGCTCCAAGATACACTAAGACACCAAAATCAGTTTTGTGTTTGTGTCTATATTGTATCGTATTTGTGTATGTAATATTATATTGCAAGAACATGTATTCAGCATGACACATTTCAGATACGAGAACACAAATTCGGGACCTAATTTGATGTGTCATATGGTATTTTAGAGTATCCATCGCGTGTCCGCTTCGTGTGTCCAATACGACAGAGATATCGGCATAAATTTTTGAGTATCTGTAGTTCATCTTCTTAGCTGTGATATATAGCCCTTAGTTTCCCATGCACTCCTACATATAAATAAAGACATCTTAAATAAATAAAAAAGACGTTTGAGTTAACTGTTGAAATCCTCGTGTACGTGCAATCTATGAGTATGTCAAGGTCATCAAACTTCGATCATCTACCAAATAATAAGCTAGGCACTGACATTCTTTCGTCTCTGGTTGTGTTGGACACATATGTCTAAAACAATAAACAACGCCAAAATATGTATGGTGTCCTTGTCTCTGTGCAGTTTTCACGTCCATGCAACATAGGCATAAAATAATCCAATGTAAGAGATTAGATTATACTTCCTTGGACTTCGAAAGTCCTTACAGTCCAAAATTGCACATAATTCTAGAGAAGCTCAGCATCAACAACTTTCAATTAGCTCAATGTCAACTACTTGAGTAGATAACCATCTCTTTTTTTTCTCAATTATTCCAACAATCTATCTAACTGATCCTTAAATTCGCAAATAATTTGCACAATTCAGAAATCAAGAGCCAGACATGAATTAAGGTTACATGCTCTTGATTCAAATAACTGATGTAAATTTTTTGGAATAGTTTCTCTTGTTCTAGAGAAACTCCAGCAATGTCAGTTTAGTGGGCCAAGTTTCCAACTATTCGTAACAGAAATGCTTAACAATTATTTAGGAAAGAATGTTTTCCAAGAGAACATGTTACATTTCTTCACATAAATAGCACAGCCGCCAGTGTACAGTGTGCACATCACTTTAGGATTAGCAATGCATGTGCAGGGCATTTCAGATTGTGAGCATTAGATAGCAACTGCAGTAGCAGCAGTACTAGCTGCAGCTTATCATAGATTGGGAGAGGGGTGAGCCTTGTGCTTGTGCAGGGGCAGTAGCAAGATATCTGAAAACTGTAGTAATCGGGTTTCAGTTTATATAAACTATTGCATGTGTACATACTTGTGCTCTTCCTAAGTTTTGACTCTACTTCAACGCCCTCTTTCAATCCCCTTTGCGATGACTACGCTAGTCTCACTGTCTCTCGCTCTATTTTCTCAATCTTTTCTCTGTTTTCAGCACAGGCTGTTGGCCTTTGAACTCTGGTAGGTATCTTTCTCTTCCCTTTTATATTTTTTTTTTATGACTCATAGATTAGGCGAATGTGGAGATGATGGGTAACATAAGTCTTTTATGGAATATGTGACACCAATAAACAGACTCCAGAGGATTAATTGAGTACAAATAAATGTTTAGAATCCCATATGACAACACTCTACATGTTCATCTTAAGTTAACTACTCGTTCCCCAATTGAGACCCATGCCTCGCCATCTTGAAGCCCCACCTAGGCCTTTGGGGCTTTGTTGCCTTATGCCGCCTTAACAAGGCTGTCCTCAGAGTCATCAGATTTCTCAAAGAATGAATATGAATTTGAGCTAGAATATGTTTGACTTTAAAGTATTACACATGTCGACTTGTAGCAAACAATGTTATATACGTAACTTGTAAAGTCAAATTCTGAAAAAATAACGAGTTACTGGTTGGATTTGGATTCTAAAGAGAAATACTCCGGTAACTCATACGAGTTGGATTTGATTTCTTAATGGTCTTACATATGGGTTGTTGACCTTATAACATTAAAATTGATAAAAGCTTATCATCTTTAGCAAACTATATATAAACTTGACAATAATCTACAAACGCATTGGAGTTTATGAAAATTTTCTTACCTTCATACATATTTGATTCATTATATGATGGTAGAATATTTTTTTTTCTTTTTTTTGAAAAAAGGTGGTACATTAGGTATTATCATTTGTCTTTTGATAATTTCTAAACATATCATTTTCCATGCATTGTACATATGTATATAATATACAAGTGTTTTGTTACATCTTAATTTTTGTCGAATTACTACTTTTCGATTTTGCCAAACTATTCCTTTGAGTGCTAAACTTGTGACCAGATTGGAAGTAGTATATAAGAAGAGATGTAGTTGGATTATCGCTTAAGAAAGGGTTTGTTGCTCCATGATGAGGATGCCCCTAATTCATCTTTCCTCGTTGATGATTGATTACCACATTTACCTTCTTTCTTTTCGTGTGATAAACAGGCGATGATGATGGCTAACCTTGTACCTCATTTACCCTAATTCTGTTCCTATCCCAACTTTTCTGCTACTCTTCTTCTGATGGCGAGGCAACTCCTTCGCAGCCATTCATTACAATGAAGAAGTGGAGAAATGGATGTCATTCCACAATCTGATAGATTAAAGGTGAAAGTAAGCATCCTCTAACTTCTTTATTTCTTCTCTTTATATATGTATGTGTGCATATGCCGCTCTCTCCATCTATTATGGTGATTGGGTTAGGTTGCTAGGGGATAAAAGGGAATCCCCTTATGCATTTTTCCAGTAATGGCGCATGTATATTTTGTCCGGATTTGTTGTATTATGCATGGCCTTTGAAATGGCAGCCAACAGCTTAGGTCAAGACAGGATTTTATTATATCCCCTTCGGCCTATAATTATCCCCTATCTATGTGTGTAAGGCAATGGTCTTAAAGAGGCGATGATGATAAAGATGTCAGATGAGGGATAAACTCTAAACCCTGCCCTTGACTTCTTTCTTCTAACGATGGCGAGGCAGTTCCTCTGCAGCCATCATTGGAAGAAGGAGAAAACAGGATTGAATTTCCAGAATATGATGGATTAAAGGCGAATCTGAGCCTCATCTTCCTCTATCTTCTTTTATTTTTGTTGTTGTTGTGTGTGTGTGTGTATACATATATATCATTATTCAAGCATATGTTAATTAATACATAACTTATATTAAGTCACCAGTTCTCTTATGAATCCAAACTTTAGTTTCTCCGCTCTCTCTATAAGTTATTATTTCTCTTATGAAGTATATATCATTATTCAAAGACTATTATCTAAACTTATTGTATTTGAAGTAGATATTATTATTCAAACATAACTTAATTAATAATTAACTAAACTTATATTAAGTCATCAATTCTCTTATGAATCAAACTTTAGTTTCTCCAAAACCTTTTAGATGTGATCTGTAGTCATATTTGTTTGATCTATATCCCATAATTGATATGACTTAATTTGCTACCTCATAATTCATAAACATGTCTCTATTATTCATATTCCTTTAAATATTATCAGGAAACTGCTAGTGTGCATATATCTCATAAGCAAGCCTTGGCCTGATCCAGAGGGGCACTATTAATAAATTGAAGTAGAACTGAATTATAATTGGAAGAACAAGCAAGAGCATTTGAGAATCGAACACAATGTACGCACAAGTTAGCCTAGTTCTCAACAGTGGAATGCCCTTGGCAGCCCTATCCGCCAGATAGGCACACGGCTTGAAACTATCACCATAAGCCTTTGACCATTCTTCCAATCTCGTATAAATATATTTTGCTTCAAAAGTGTCAGCCCAAAACATTATGTCTCCCTGGTGATGATAATGAATACGTAAGTTTGGAGGAAACTTCAACAAGATCAATAGTATATATTATCTGCAAAATTGACCTGTAGGGAGGGAAACCATGCCCATGATAGAAGCAATGTTGAGGTCTGATGCCTTGACAGCGATTCCCTCATCAAGCACTCACAAGCCTCACTCACAACAGGAAGGAAGACCATCTACACTATATCCTTATCTTGCAACTTTATAAGCTGCACACAGGAAGGAAGACCATCTCCACTATATCCTTATCTTGCAACTTCATAAGCTGCACTAGGTAATATCAATGACATCATATTTTTAGAGTCCCAACTCTGGATAAAGTAGACTGATATTATAAATGTGCCTATTGGTGAGTTCATATAAGTTTATGGTAGTATCTTACAACAACATATGGAAATTCAGTAATCGTTATGTTCGATAAATACAATTTACTTTCTTTGCAATTGGACAAATAACAAGTCTCTCCTCTAAGGAGTTATATTTCTGGAGCAATTTTGCTTTGCTACAAATGAATTGCATCTAAAGACAGATAATCTGACACATCCCCAAACTCATAGAAGGATATGTATATTTATTTGTCACAGGTCATCATGGATGCACTGCTGCAAATGCTATTTTCAACTCATGGATATCTCTGGAAAATCTTAGGGTATTTTGTTTCTTACAACAACAGATGTAAATTCATGTCTAGTTGCTATTTTGTTTCTTCCAAATTGACCATGCTAGCATAATATGCTGCTCAGTTTTAAATCTTGAACGACATTCCATTCAAAGTTTACAAGTTGATAGTGTCATAATCAACTATTCACTATTGTTGATTGTTGATTTTATGCTGAAATTGGCTCCAAATATGACTTCTACAGTATTGTAGCCTCCAGGTATATATGTTCAATATTTGGAATTGGGTAAAACTTTTGATTTCAAAGCTATTCCCCATATCTAATTGAATGTCGCACAAAAATTAGTTAAACATTGTAAAAGATTCTTTTTTATTCTCTTAAATTGGTGGTGCTTCTTTGCCCACATAGCTTGTCACCGAGACCACCTAAAAGTTTTTGGCAAGGTAATGATAGGCATAATTTAGAAGTAATATTATGTTATGGAAAAATATCCACAAGCATTATGATTATATTACCTGCAGATTTTATTTTAATATTTATCGTCCTGGTTGATCGTGTCCTTTTTAGCAGTTTGATATATGGTTCTTTAACTAGTTTAACCTCAGCAACTTGACTTATTTGTTCTTTTTATTTCTTCCCTTGTTGTTACAGGTAACTGCAAATAAAAGTCCAACTGGTACTATTTCCCAGCCTCCCATTCTCGTTTAATTCATCCAGATCATCATTGTAATGATGGTAATAGGCACATGGCAATATTCATGCATCAAAACAAGTTATGAAGACTGTTATGATCATTTTTTTGCTTTATAGTTGTGAAGACTGTTGATGATCATTGTGGCCTTTGGCTGCTTGGAAATATCTTTCAGAACAACACTGCCTACCATTACATTCATTATCAGCCCCAAGGTACAAAATTCAACTACTCACATTCGTTTTTCACGATATGGAACAAGATATTGGGAACAGTCATGCCATATAGCTTAATCACCCGATCCATTGAGTACGTTCATTCAGAACTTGTATGTACGTTCATTCAGAACTTGTATGAGTTAACTTTGACATAGATACATTTGAACTTTCAAAATCAACTACTACTCTTGATTTTGGTGTACGGATTAGGAAGCTAGAATTATTGAAAATACTTACAAGTCTTATTAGTTTTTAGCCTATAATTCTCTTTTAAATGCAACATTAGTTTTTAGCCTATGAGTTTTTAGCCTATAATTCTCTTTTAAAGAATATTTAATCCTGCAATAAAAAATTAAATCAAATCTGATGTGTTTACAAATGAAAAAAAGGGACCAAATTATTCAAAGTCGTATCCCCAAAGAGAGAGAGAGACAACATTTACTGAGTGCATACCAACCAATATATCAAAATATGGCAACCGAATTCATCAATTTTGAACAGAGACATTATAACAAGCATCATTATTTGCATGTTTTTGAGAAATACCTACATGCTAATACAATGTTTACTACTAATGAAGATTCAAAGAAATTTAGTATCATATAGAACTAAGTTGAACGGTACTATGTTTATGTTGATTAAGTGAGGGAAGGAAAGGAAAAGAAAATGAATCGTGAAGAAAGAGGATCCCATTTCTACATGTCTGTTCTGAATGAATGTACTGAATGAACATCCGGGGGCATGCAACTATGTTGAAGTCTCATCTGGTGTACCTGAGCCATTGAGTACGTTCATTCAGAACTTGTATGTGCTTTTTTGTAGAAGCAATTTCTTGTTTGGAGTAGTTCATGTCACAACAATGAACCGTTTTGACTCCTTTGGTTTCTTGGAGATTGTTGGTTATCAAAGTTGGAGTGAGTGGATGATTAGGTGATAGAATCAGAGCTTATTTAGTCGGCCATCTTGCAACCTCTTCGCACTATTGAGTATAAAGAAATTCAGCTTTACTAGGAGTATATCCTTAAATGGAAGCTTTCTGAAAGCTGAAGACAGAATAGCTGAATCAATCCATGGAAGCAGAACACTTCAATTTCAGGTTACTTATATCGGTATGAAACTTTATATAATTTTTCTGAATACTTATTGAGAATCTAAACTTATTGAGAATCTAAACTTATTGAGAATCTAAGTAATATATATGTATAGATTTCGTTGAAATGTCCTAATTTGGTTTTTTATTGCAGGTTAGAAGACCTGATGCTCAATTACCTAGTGCAGGCTCTATTTCCAGTCTGGTAGTTACAATAGTCCTAGAGGTAACATAGGGACAATGCCATGGTTTTTTTGCTAGTGAACTCTTCCCCACTTTACTTTTTACTGTATGTTATGTCTTTTCATGTTAAATTGTATCTCAGAAGCAATTATAGAAGCCATGGTTTGCTGGTTTTCTCCTTTCCTCCTTTTATTTACCATGATTTAAGGTATCTCAGAAGCAATTATAAAAGCATCACTAGGTGCATCTTATTTTTGTTAACCATGATACTAAGAACTAGAGGAGAAATTTATAAGGTTAATGAAGAAACATCTAAAATCTGAGTGGCCATGGCAAAATTCCTGAAAATAAAATCTGAGTGGCACCATCATTCCATGTAGCCAGTTGAAACCTTCAGCCCTCTCCGTAAACAATTTCTTATGCCTTGTGTAAATTTACTTGTTTGGATGATTGCTTTTATATTTTGTATTAATTATTTGTGGTACACTCATACTTGAACATCACCTAGTCATTATTTTGAACTTCATTAGCAGCTTAATTTTGATTTCTTCGCCAATATGACCTGGGAAAGTGCTATGCATTTCATATAGCTCTTGTTCACACAATCCAGTTTACAAGGATTTTATAGTTGAATTGTGCCCCTAAATTTTTTTGATGGTTGTGTTGGAATTGCTGGAGAAATTTGAGGTTAAAACCTTTAATAATGTATCATCTGAAGAACTTTTTCTTGGTAAAGAATGAAAAGGATAGGGAAGAAAATGGATCCATGAAGTATTGGATTTGACTTAGCTTTTATGATATGATTCATTTTTTGTAATATATTGTCAGGAGCTTTTTCGGGTGGCCAGTTTGCCAATGGTTGAAAGTTGTATGTCTGGATACAATAGTTGAATGTTTGCGTATGGCCAGGTAAGTGTTATTATGTGCAGTTTATATATTTTCCAACATCTTAATTTTAGTGACAATGGTAGGAAATACTACTGCAAACATCATCCAATTAGTTTGTAATGAGCCATGATCCGAGTGCATAAAGAAAATTGCTTAATATAACATTTGTCATTGGTATCATAGTATTTGTAGGGGAAGCTCATGAATAAGACTACAATACTCAAACTTTGAAATAAGAGATGTCAATACTCAAGCATTTGTAGGGGAAGCTCATTTTTTGTTTCCTATTAATGCATGCTAGTATCGGTCGTGGAAGAAGTAGTATGTATGTCAGTAAATCTCAGGGCATTGTGATATGTGCACTAGTCAAAGAAAGATGTGGCAATGGTGCTCTAATAGGCCAAATACTTTTAGCATATTCTGCTTTAACTCCTCGAACATTAATAAATCACTTTAATGAACTCCTCGAACATTAGCAAATCTATATGATGAATGCACCTATGTGTAAGTTATACCTATATTGATAAATTTCCATAAAAAGCTATAAAGCAGTAGCAACTATAAATTAGTAGTAATCTTATGTATCTTAAAATGGTATGTTGTGCAATTTTGGTTATTGTTGCTTAACCTTCTAATTGATTAATTAAACCATATTTCTGGCTTATTCATGTACCAAGGGTCCCAATTACTTATAACTAACCATATTTCTTGCTTATTCATGTGTTTCCAGGTAGGCAATGCTGCTGGCAGCCATGGATGTGTGGATCGTTTTGTCAATGGATGTGGAAAATCAAATATATATGTTTTGGACTTGTGTAAAAAGTTGTAGATTTTATTTTGTAAATTAAGTGAATGCTTACTAATGTAAAACTTGATGGGAACACTCTAAGTGATGTAAGACTTGGATTTCATTTTGTGAACAATGGGATATTACCTTTAAATATGTTTTATAGAAATCATTTTGTTAATGTTGTGGCTACGCTTTGTTAATGTTGCGGCTACCATATGCATTTCCGATTAAATAAAATAGTTCTGTATGAATTTTATTGTATATAAAATTCAATTATATATTTTATATATAAACAGGAATTTAGTAATTCCATAATAATTTAAACAATTGTTAAGTTTTTTCACACGATTACAGTACTTTCTAAAATTTCGTCCCTTATTTATTAGGACGAAATATATCTGTTACAAAAACTTGTTTTTTGGGACAAATTAATAAACCGTCACACAAAAGCATAAATTTGAAAACTTTTGAGACGTTTTGCCTAACCGTCCTTTAACAGTAATTAGGACGGCAATATCCGTCCCTAAAGTTTTTGCCACGCCACCCTAATGGGACCGTCCATTCCCGTCCCAAAGGCCGTCCCAAATATTTGTTGGGACGGTAATTGCAGTTTTTAAGACGGTTTTTTGTTGTCCCAAAATGTCACTTTTTTTGTAGTGATGTCATTAGCATGCTCCCTCTTGAAAACAATTCTACCTGGTCTTCCGTAACTATTAGGAGTCAAATTCTACAGCATTTGTCGATGGTGGATAGCATGGAAAAATGCTGGCAAAGGATAATCTCTGTCCATATCTGGGAGATACATGGCTCTATCCCCAAATTTGAATACCCAAGACTCCTTCTTGGGGTGTGTCTGGGATTTACAGTCAATTGCGTCCCCAAACAAGAAGGCCGGTTTTGCAAATTGTTGTGCATCTAGTGAAGTCAACAAATCTCCATTCATCATGGATAGCAACATCCTATCCCCTTGAGCTGCTATCAGTTGTGCTCTCTCTACTGGGTATTCAGGGTTCGATTGAGAAAATTGGACATGAGATAAATCTTCCAGATAGTTCGAACCCACCATGCCAACTGACGAGCCAAAGACTTCTGCAAGAGGGTGGATTTGCAAGCCCACTACAAAAAGAAAAGAAAATCAAGTTAGAGAAAATCTAATTTGATGTCATTTATGCAGATAAATGGATCTGAAAAGTAAAAAAGTTTTCTAAAAAAGTCTTTTGTTTTTATACAGTCTTTTTATTTTTGGAAATTTACGCTGGCACATTAGATGTGGGCGTATTTCAGTTTTTACGCTGGCACATTAGATGTGGGCGTATTTCAGTTTTACGCTGACACGTATAAACGTGGGCGTATTTTTGAGCTTTACGCTAACACGTATAACGTGGGCGTATTTTGTTTTAATTTCTACGCAAACACGTATAACGTGGGCGTGAAACAAAAGACCTCCTTCTTCTCCGATAAAGTTCTACGGCCATAAGGGAGTACTTTACCCCTCATAGGCGGAGCCACGACTGGGTTGGGTTGTCGGTGTGATGTTGATGATCGAACGGGAGTTTTCACATGTTCTGCCGATGACGAATCAATGGCTTTCTTCCCTTTACCACTGCCGGCGACGGACTTCTTGGGGGCCATCGAATGGAATGCAAGAGGAAGAAGAGAGTTCAAGAAGGATCGGGATTACGAGAGCAAGGAAACAAAGTAATGTTCTTTCTCTCTCCGAAAAAGACCAATTTATAGGGAATTTTCAAATCGGTTCAAATTCCAGATTTTACGCCGACTATTGGATATCTCCACTTTTACGCGGATGACTGTTGAGTATCCCGAATTTTACGCTGACTGGTCAAATCTCAACTTTTACGCTTCTGTTCAAAGTGTTTCAAATTTTGAAGATATTTGAAAACTTTGAAGGGGGTCTTGTAGGAGCGTAAAAAGTGCTTCATAAGAATGAGTCAAAGATAAGGATCATTCCATTCAAATCGATCCACTTTACGCCAAAGAGCGGCTAATCACTTTACGCCCGAAGCAGGTTAATCATTTTACGCCCGGGTCAAAGCTAATGATTTTACGCCCAAGACAGGCTAGCCACTTTTACGCTGGACAAAGCTGTCAAGTCTTGCATTTAATGCAAAGTCTAACATGAAAATTTAATGATGGCATATATCACAGAAATTAAAGGAATTTGTTTTACACAAAGGCCCATTTGTCGTTTAGTATATGGACTGAGCCACTTTACGCTCATAATATGGCTTCTTTTACGCACGGAGACTATACGAGTTTTTACGCTCAACGGTTGACGTGTGCGTAAGATTTATTTGGGCTACTTTTACGCTCAAGGTTATTTAACAACCACTTTACGCGGGAAGTCTACATCAGGGCTATTGTACGCCTAGTCTGCTACTTTACGCTCAGGGTATATTTGGGTTGTCTTACGCCCTATTCCAATTCAGAACGTGGTTTGCCTACATGGCATTCATGCCACACATCTCGAAGAACGTGTGTACGTGCATCCTATTCTTATTGAAATGATGGAACACGTGTCAACGTATGCTGAGGATGACTTTGGTCATGGGTGGCAGTTGTCAGCGTAAAGACGGAACTTTTGCTGAGTTTTTACGCACAAGAAACCAAGTCTATAAATAGACTGATTTTTCTCATATAGACGGACAGAGAGAAAGGAGAGAATACATAGAGATCAAAGCCCAGAGACTTTGATTTTTCGGAGCATTCTTCTTCAACTTTTCTTCTAGAACAGAGTGAAGCAAAGCAGGAAAGCATTTGGTCTCGCCATCAGTGCCCAAGTGCGTCGATACCTTTCTGGTGACTTAGTTCTTCCAATTGTTCATCTTCTAGCAGTGATCTTCATCATCATCGTATGGTCCAAGGAACAAAGTGATCATTTACAGATCAGACTTCCATAGCAATACTTCCTAGAATCAAATTTGTACTTCGTGTACTTTTTCTCGTTTTATTTCAAAATCCGACTTCCAGGCATTTTGTTAAGTGAAACAATAATTAAGAAGAATAAGAAAAAAACTAGGAGATTAAAGGAAAGTTACGAAAACAAGAACATCAACTGCCAAGGTTCAAATCTTGATACAATAATAGTCTCTATATCAGGTTATCTATGTAAGATATCTGTCCATATATTACTTGTGTTTTCCTCTTTGCTTTTGTTAATTAAGATGACCCACAGATATCTTCTCTATAAGCTAAATTCTTTTAGTACTTAAAACTTGTGAACATTGTGAAGTTGATTAATTGGAACTAGGTAAACAGTCGATCATAAAACTGTGTCAAATCTTGTATGGACTTTCTTCAAATAAGATTAAACATGTTATTACCGGGGCACAATTTTTGATGGAAAACTGAGAAAATAAAACAATTGTAAAAATAACGTTTCAACGCAACACTTCAAACAAGGTGCACAACCGAGATCCTAGGAGGATTCTTGATTACGATCATCTAAAAAGATTTTGTAACAGTAGCAAACGACAGTAGCACTTCTAAACAGAAGGTACGAATCGAAATGCTAACAGCAGCAACGATGACAGACGAAAGATGGAAGATGGTCGGCTGAGGTGAATGATCACCGTTGCTCAAAGCTTAATTCGTCCCACACGAATAGCTTCCAGGAACTAGCAAGTTCGTCGGAGAACTCTGGAACACTCTCACTACTAAAATATGCTATATTAGCGACGTTGTTTAGCGACGGAACAAAATACCGTCGCTAAATATGTAATATAGCGACTCCCTTCTATTGACATCGCAAATCGTCGCTGAATAGCGACGTTCAGCGATAGTAGATAAATTACGTCGCAGAATAGCGACGTTCAGCGACATATTATTAAAATATGTTGCCATATTATTAAAATATGTCGCCATATATTAAAAGGTTGCGACGTTTAGCGACGTCAACTGTTGACGTCGTTAATTTTTTTTACTTATGGCACAGTTCTGTTTCCTTTTTCCCCCTCACTCGAAAATTTTATATTTTTTATTTTTCCTCGAGCTCTCGGCGACTCCCTCCTCCCCCCCCCCCCCCCCCCCCCCCGGCGACTCCCTCCTCCCCCGGCGCCCCCAAACCCCCCCCCCCCCCCCCCCGTCGAGCTCCTCCTCCTCGAGCTCCTCCTCCCCCAATCCGAGCTGCTCCTCCTTCTCTCCGGTAAACCCTAACCCTCCTCCTCCTCCTCTCCCACACACACACACACACACACGGACACAGACACACACGGACACACACACAGCTATTGTGTGTGTTTTGAATCCATAGGTTCAATTTTGAGGCTCTTTTGAGTCCTCATTAGGAAGTTAGGATGGGTTTGATATCACCCATGGAGAAATTCCGAGAGTGGCTAGGATGGGTTAATGCCCAATAGGCTTTTTTTGGCCTAAAAGTCACTTTTGTAGGTGGATACATGAATTTTGGTATATATTATATATGTGGATTGATTTGGGGGTTATTGTATATATATATATATATATATATATATATATATATATATATATATATATATATATATATATATATATATATATATATATGTATATATATATATATATATATATATTGGTGTGTGTGTTGGTAGTGCCTTGAGGTGGTAGTGTGCTTGAGAGTGGTGTTAGTTTGTATGTGTGTTTTGTTAGTGAGAAGTGAGAGAGTTAAGTGTGTTGTGTTGTAGAGAGGAGTATGTGTGTTTGAGTGCTTGTGAGTGTATGTGATGTAGGGAGAATTTAGATATGGGATGTGAGGGTGTTAGTATGTGTGATAGAAGGGGGGATCATAGCATAATGGCTGCAGGATGGAGCAGCAGCAGCTACAAGTAGCTGCAGTGGCAGCTGCAGTACATGGCAGCAGGGTAGCAGCATGCAGGGTGCACCTGCGGCAGCGGCTAGGCAGCAATTGCAGCAGTAGCAGCTGCAATAGGCAGCGGCAGCGGATAGTTCCTATATATATGTGTTAGAGATAGATGTTAGAATATCTAGGATACATAAGATGTTAGAGGATACGTTTAGTATCCTAAGTTAGCCAGTTAATATGTTAGAGTTAAGATAGTATCCTAGGATTCTAAGTAGTAACTTAGGATATTGGTTGATATTATATTCAAGTCTTGTCAATAATGTCTTTGACTTTGTCATGGGGTCTTAGATATCGGTTGTAGGTGACATTATATATATATGGTCTGGCGATATCGAAACGAATCTAGTGTGTCTGAATGAGATATCGGTTGTAGGTGACATTATATTCATGGGGTCTACTTGACTTTGTCATGGGGTCTTAGATATCGGTTGTTGGTGACATTATATTCAAGTCTTGAAAATTGATGTTAATTAAGACAATTTTCAACTTGACCCTGGCGATATCGAAACGAATCTAGTGTGTCTGAATGAGATTGGCATCAGTAAGAATATAGCGTATATGTACACGTTGGATGCACAAGAACTTATGTGCGATATAGCATGGTTATTAGTAACTGTCCGCTACTAATGTGTGTCCTATAATAAGACATAATATACGAATTTGTGCCTATTGGATAATGTGTGTCCATCTTTGCAGAATTATTTCCAAATGGATATGAATTACTACTTGCGAAATCGTTCATGGATGTACAATCGTTGTCCTGATGATATGTGTGGTGTGCGGGATGAATACATAGCGGGAGTAGAGCAGTTCCTGCAGTTTGCTAAGGCGTTCCCTCAGTACATGGACGGCACCAACATTAAGTGTCCGTGTGTGAAATGTCATAACGTGAAATATTATCCAGAAGTGGAAGTGACATATCATTTGTACTCGAGGGGTTTCACGTCTAATTACTATCAGTGGACCGCACACGGAGAACTTGTGTCTTTAGCATCAGAGCCGGAGCCTTATGTTGAACCGTATATGCATGCGGGACCTAACTTTGTTTCAGATAATCATGCATACGACGACGGGTGCGTGAACATGGTTTTCGACGCTGCGGGGCCTAGTTTCGTTCATGATGCAGCTGAGGAGGCACCGAATGTCGATGCTGTAAAGTTCATGGAGTTGCTAGAGAATGCAAGGACTCTATTATATCCTGGTTGTGAGGATCATTCACCGTTGGAGGTGGTTACAAGACTGTTGAGCATTAAGTCAGATTTTAACATGTCGCAAGAATGCTACAACCGAGTGTTGGAGTTGATTATAGAGATCTTGCCGGCGAGTGCTAAGTTACCTAAAGACTTCTATCGGTCTAAGAGGATGGTGAGATCGCTCTGGATGGGATACGAGAAAATCGATTCTTGTCGCAATGGGTGCATGCTGTACTACAAAGACGACAAGGACGCAGATGTGTGCAGATTTTATGGTGCTGATCGCTATAAGACAACTAGTACTGGAAGGTCTACCAGTGCAAGAAGATCGACCGATTCAATACACTACTTGCCTTTAACGCCGCGGTTGCAAAGATTGTTTATGGTGAAAGAGACGGCCGAAAATATGAGTTGGCACATGCGAGAACAGATTGAAGGAGTTTTGGATCACCCATCCGATGGAGAAGCGTGGAAACACTTTGATTGAGTGTATCCTGATTTTGCTTCAGATCCGCGTAATATCAGGTTAGGGCTATCTTCTGACGGTTTTACTCCTTTTGGTCTTTCGGGATCCCAGTATTCGTGCTGGCCTTTGATTGTCACTCCGTATAACCTACCGCCTTGGATGTGCATGAAGACTCGGTACATGTTTCTAACCGTTATAATTCCTGGTCCGAACAATCCCAAGAGGAACATTGATGTGTACTTATAGCCTTTGATAGATAAGTTGAATCAGTTATGGGAAGTAGGAGCTAACACGTACGATGTTTCCAGGAAGCAGAATTTTCAGATGAAGGCAACCCTTATGTGGACCATCAACGACTTTCCGGCCTATAGAATGTTATCTGAATGGAGCACTCATGGCCGTCTCTCATGTCCGTATTGCATGGACCGTAGTAAGGCTTTCCGCTTGAAACACGGAGGAAAACCGTGCTTCTTTGATTGTCATCGACAATTTCTGCCAAAAGATCATCCGTTCAGAAGGAACAGGAATGTATTCCGTGCCGGCGTTGTAGAGAAGGGTGATCCACCGCCAAGGTGGTGCGGAGCCACGATATGGGAGGAGGTTAGAAATTTTTCAAGTGCTATCGAAGATCCTACAACTGGGTACAGTGTGATGGATTTGGTAGAGATCATAACTGGACAAAGATGAGCATATTTTGGGATCTGCCATACTGGAGTACCAATCTGATCAGACATAATCTTGATGTCATGCATATTGAGAAGAATGTGTTTGATAACATAATTAATATTGTGATGGACGTAAAAGAAAAAACGAAAGACAATCCCAAGGCCAGGTTGGACTTAGAAGAAATATGCAAACGCCCTGCGTTGCATTTGATAGAGCAGAATGGAAAACAGTTCCTGTCGAAGTCAATTTTCTCGCTGGACAAGGAGGATAAAGTGAGACTTTGTCGGTGGATCCAGGGCCTAAAATTTCCAGACGAATATGTATCAAATCTGAGAAGATGTGTCGATCCGAAGGAAAACAAATTGATGGGTATGAAGAGCCACGACTATCACGTATTCATGGAGAGGTTAATTCCGATCGCATTTCGGAAATTCTTACCGCAGGCAGTTTGGGATCCATTGACGGAGCTTAGCATATTCTTCAGGTTGTTCTAAGAAATTGCTCGTTGATCGTCTAGAAAAGCAAGAGAAGGACATTGCGGGAACACTGTGCAAGCTAGAGAGGGTATTTCCTCCTGGATTCTTCGACTCTATGGAGCATTTGTCGATTCATCTATCCTATGAGGCACGTGTTGGTGGACCCGTCGAATATCGATGGATGTACCCGTTCGAGCGACATATGAATCACCTAAAAAGAAAGGTGAAAATAAGGCACGAGTCGAGGGTTCTATTTGTGAAGCCTATGTTCTCGAGGAGATTACAAACTTTTGTTCGATGTATTTCAAGCCTCATGTTCCAACTAATAGAACGAGAGCTTCCAGAAACGACGACGGAGATCATGAATGTAATGATACAAAAGTGAAGGTATTCAATGCTCCAGGAAAGCCATCGGGTAAAATGAAGAAAAGATATCTGAACGATGATGAGCTAAGAGCTGCTCAGGTGTATGTATTACTCAACTGCGACGAGGAGGAAGTAGAGAAACTGGAGGGGTAAGTAATTAATATGTCTACATTATTTTAATAGTGTTGATTATTATACTATTATATTAATTGAACGATGTTGTTTTCAGCATATTTAATGATGATGTGAGGTCAGGTAGGCCACACATAACAGAAGAAGAACTAGAACAAGAAATGAGACATTATTTTCCATCATGGTTGAGTGCATATGTAAGACTTGAGAACTCTGTAATTACCTTTATGTACATGCACTTGATTGAGAATGAGCTTAATTTCTTTTTTCGTGGTATTTAGGTCGATCGTCCATATTCAAGACTTGAGAATGAGTCTATTAGAACGCTAGCCAAGGGACCAATTTATGCTGTAAAAATATGGCCAAGCTACTGTGTTAATGGGTTTAGGTTCAAGTCAACAACTTGCCCGATCAGAGACAACTTTGTGGATCTCGACTCCACCAAAAACAGCTGTTTGTGTATCAGATCTTCGAACTACAAAGATGTTGATGCGGGCAGCGATTTCTATAGCGTGCTACGGGAGATCGTGGAGCTGGCATATAGTTATGGAATAGAGCCTGCTAAGATTGTGTTATTCAGGTGTGATTGGTTCGATCCAATTGAAGGTCAAGGTTGGAAAGTAGACAAGTACGGTCTTGTGGATATAAACTATCGGCGTCGATATCAAGCCTATGAACCATTTGTCCTATCAAGTCAGGCTCATCTCGTGTACTTCACAAGTTATCCTAAACGGGGAACAACAAGGTCGGACTGTGGGCAGTATGCAAGACCAAAGCTAGAAATACCTTTGAGGTTGACGATATAGCTTATCAAGAGGATGAACTACCTCTTGTAACAAATATTATAGAAGTGGACACGACGAAAGTTCCTCATTACACATCTAATTGTGTAGAAGAAGTAGAATTATCTGAAGAGGAAGATGCAGATGAAAGTGAAGATGTAGAGGAAGAAGAAGAAGAAGAAGAAGATGATGATGAGCTAAACGAACTAGATGAATTTTCAGAAGAGGATTAAATCTGTACGTTTGTTTTATCATCATATTTGACACTTTAGTGACACTTTTATCATATAAATCTGTGACACTTTAGTGACACTTTTATCTGTGACTATGATATTTTTCAAAACTCTGTGATGTCTATCATATAAATATGTATTTTTGTTTTATTGTCATATGTTATTATCAGGTATGACTAGACCATCTGGACGACGCGGAGGATTTTATATTAGGCAGTCCCGTCTGCCTCGCGCTGGGGATGGAGATTCTGTACCCTCATCCTCATCTCCGAGTACGCCATTGTACCGTTCTGTTCCCGGTCCATTACCGGGACATGACAGTTCCAGCAGGTTGGCGACTCCTACCTCGTCGTCCAGCGTTCCTGATCCCGCATCCAGCATTCCTGATCCCACGTCCAGCATTCATGATCCCGCGTCCAGCATTCCTCCTGCCGACGGCTCTATCGGGGGAGCCGACGTCGAGCATATGAAGGACGGCGATCAGACTGATCCTGCCCAGGCAGGAGGTGAGAGCGACCCTCTATGCGCTCCCCCGGGCGAGACGCGTATGGAGATTTGGACGGACGGACCTACGAAGTAAGTTAATTAGTTAATATATATTTCTCAAATGATTATATGTACATATATATTCATGAAAATTATTATTGTATAGATATCGGCCTCCTGCAGTACAGAGACAGCTGGGGGTATTTCTGAGGCAGAACTATGGTGGGCCTTGGATTAACTACTCAGATGCTTCTGTCGTACCATACTTTGTCAGGCACATCACCCTGCAAAGAAGCACTAGGAGACAAATTAATAACATAAGCAGCTGTGAGAAGAGCCTCACCCCAATAACTGCCCGGCAAGTTTGCTTCTGACAGAAAACACCGCACCCTCTCCATCAGTGTCATGTTCATGCGCTCCGCTACACCATTGAGCTGAGGTGTCTTAGACGGAGTCTTCTGGTGTCGTATCCCCTGCTCTATGCAATAAACATCAAATGGACCGATGTATTCGTCGCCGTTGTCGGACCGAACACACAATAATTTCTTGCTCGTCTCTCTTTCAACAGAGGCCTGAAACTCTTTGAAAGTAGGCAGCACATGATCCTTAGTCTTTAAGACATAGACCCAAACCTTTCTGGAACAATCATCAATAAAAGTTACAAATTAAGATGCACCACCAATAGATTTTACATTCATAGGACCGCAGACATCCGAGTGAATCAACTCAAGCAACGTCGGCTTCCTCGAACTTGGGTGACTTTGGAAAGACACCATATATTGCTTTCCAGCTAAACAGTGCGTGCACTTCTCCAACTTTGTAGACTTGAGCCCTAGAATCACCTTCCTGTTCACCAAGTAGCTCATCCCCTTCTCGCTGATATGGCCGAGCCGCCTGTGCCATAACTCGGTAGACGCATCACTGACTGCGTTCACCTCATGTGCTCCCTGTGCGCTCCCCTCCATATAGTAGAGTTCGGACTTCTTGCTTCCTTTGGCAATCACCCATTTCGAGACTACCTTATGTCCACCCCAACTAATTTGATCCATCGGGATCCAATGGTACTGTCTGTGCCACCATCAGAGGTCACCATGTATAGTTGTTGCACCGAAGTCGCAGTTCATGCCAGCTTGATTATCGCAGCACACCAGGCGCTCTACCAGGCAAGACACCTTGTCATTTGCTGTTTAATTATTTTAGCTCATATTTCATGCATGTTCATTATTTTTTTATGCAAAATAAACTATGATACATGGCATAACCTGTTAGAATTTACTGCTTAGTTTCTTGCTATGTATTATTTTCTTACACATTAAACTTAGATTTAAGGGACCACCTTGTGTATTGCATTCATTGGCCTTGACACGTAACACGAAGTTGTGTGTCGCATGTAGAACACGAAAGTGCTTGATTTGCTGGCCACCAGTACGTACAAGCCGTGCGGTAGGAATAACCGCTAATAGAATTGAACCTCTAGAAAGCTTCCACTGACTGTTCCCGAAGAGACTGAAGAATCCCTCGTCATCTAACCTTCCAACCGACACCAGGTTGAAACGGATATCAGGGATATGACGAACATCTTTGAGAACAAGAACCGCACCCATCTTCGTTCTCAAATGCACATCTCCAACGGCAACCGCCTTCGACACATCTCCATTGGCCATCTTCAACACTCCACAGTCGCCTGTTGTGTAAGTGGCAAATAGTGCCCTGTTGTGAGATACATGCGCCGAAGCCCCTGAGTCCACCAGCCAAGAATTGTCATCGCAGGCGAGGTTTGTAATGACCTCATCACCTACGACGATCACATCGCCTCCATGTATCGAGGCCGCTGCTGTAGTGTTCACATCTTGCTTTCCCTTGTCGGCCTTCTTCTCTCTCTTCTAAGCGAAACAGTTCCGCTTGATGTGGCCCTTCTTGCCACAGTGGTAACACTCTGAGTCCTCGTACCGACCTTTGGACTTTTCCCTGCTCTTGTCTCTGCCACCACCTAGACCCCTGCTTTTGCCCCTTCCGCGGCTCTTTGAAACCAATGTCTCTGAGTGGTGGGATGTGGATGAAGTGCCCTGAGAACGTCTCCGCATCTCTTCATTCAGCACCCCGTTCTTGGCAAACTCCAGACTAACCACGCCCTCTGAGCAGAAGCGATCATAGATACTCGTACGGTCTCCCACGAGTCTAGCAATGTACACAGCAGCCAGAGTCCCTGAACTTCGTCGTCGAACTTGACTCCCATTGAAGACAGCTGGTCAACCACGTCCTGGAAATCACTCAAGTGGTCCGTAATAGACGCCCCATCTTTGTACCGCAGACCCATCATCGTCCGGCTCAGGACCAACTTGTTTACCCCGGTCTTCTTCGCGTACAAAAACTCCAGCTTATCCCATAACGTCTTCGTGTGCTCAATATTGGCAACGTGGTTGTATACGTTCTCGTCAACGAACTGCCTGATATATCCACACACCTGTATATGCTCGAATTTTCAGTCCTCCTCGGATTTATCACTGGGCTTCTCGGATGCAAATACGGACAGATGCAGCTTCTTGACAAACAGCAAATCTTTCATCTTGCTCCGCCAATAGTGATAGTTGGTGCCGTTCAGGTTTACCATGCGCACCGGCTTCGCTTCCATCTCTCCTCTCTAGTTTTCCTGTCAACTCCTGACACCCTTCTGAATTCCAAAACCTGGCTCTGATACCACTTTGTTGGAAAAGAAACGCGAAAATATTTCCCCAAACTAGAGAGTACCTGCGAGATAACCGAGCAAACAACGCACGAACCAAAAACACCAAAACAAACCACACAGACACAGAGAATTTTTGACGTGGAAAACCCTTGCGGAAAAAACCACGGGACGATCGGAGTCCAACCCTGAGAAGCCTCCACTAATGAAATAGAAGAATTACACCCTCTACAAACTTCTCCCGATCCAAATCGGATCCCCACAACACTTGGAAGCAAGAACAATGATTACAAGGCTACGAAGAACAAGAACGATGAGTAGAGATTACCCGAATCCGATTCTCCTCCGAAAAAGACCTTCAATCCTCCGTCTTCTCTCCCAAAGTTGCAATGGCACTCTTGCCTCCTTCCTCTATCTTTTCTTATGTTGTCTACAATGATTAGGGTTAGGAATAACCTAATATTAACTCCCCTAATCCGCAGCAAAATCTGGACCATCAGATATGATCCAACGGTGAGAAATCACCCCAGAAATTCGCTTCAGCCCCGACACACAGAGTTCGGCCAGAACTCTATGTTCTGACTCCAGAATGGTTCTGGCACAGGGAGGCAGAGTTCGGCCAGAACTCTCCCATGGGGCAGAGTTCGGCTCGAACTCTCCCCCCTTACTTTCAGCAGTTCCTCTGGCAGCTCCCGAGTGTCTCCGTCGACTCCGATTGGTCTCGTCACCTCCCCGAACTTCTCTGACACACAGACGGCGCTCGTCGCACTCCGGGATCTTCTCCACATAGGTTGGGAACCCCACCACTCCAACACAATGGTGACTTGGAGTGGTTTCTCCCCGTTCTCCTTCACCTTGGTATATTTAGCACTGCCAAATTTTGATTCTTTGATCCAAAATGGAGTGTGCGACTTTTACATGGCTGGTCGAGCTCGATTTGCACTCCTCCACCAAATGCTATTGAATGGTGAACAATTACATTTGCTAAATTAAATGGCACTCACCAGCAACAAAAGCAAATTCAGGAAATATACGGCAGAAGAAAAATATTGTGAAACTCCACTAGTTTTGTTCCATGTGTGGGGGCTCAAACACACTCTGTGAAGAAAAGCAACAAAATAGATTTTATCCACCAAATGTCAGATGAAACATTAGTCCTTCATGAAATTCAAACTATAGTTATAGATGCTCTCTTGTTGGAATAATTTTGGTTCCAGAAATACAGATTTCTCAACAATAGAATAAATACTAATAAAAAAAGGTTCTACAGTACATGAAAAAGGGCTCGAGATTAGTTCAAGACCATGTCATCTCAGAGGCAAGAATTTGCTAAGCTTAATCATTCTGCAGTTATGCTACACCAATTTCCTATCATCCGAAGGCAATGCATGCATGCATGCCGCCATTAACCCAAAATCTTCTGCCATCTCCAATTTTCCTCTGAATTGGTGTCAAAAGCAACTAGGCAAACATCAAGAGGATATCAGCTTTTCCTTAAAAGGATGGCTGCCCAGAATGGATCGAATATGACTTGGAAGCAGTGTGCACATCTCAGCGAAATGAGGATTGACTATCAAAAGGAAGTTCAATAGATGTCGCATTGCCATAGAATTCTTCCAAGTTATAGAAAGTTCGCTGTTGTGGGAGAAATATATGGACAACTACATCACCTGCATAGGTCATTAATGTATGGTCTTCAAATTTGAAAGCGAGAACCTTCAAAGGTTAAAAGGGAGTGGAATATGGATAATCAAAATATAGTAAAGCAAACTGAAACATACCAACACTTGGATTTTCCTTGTAAATATAAACGAATTCAAGAGAAATATGGCTGATTTGTCCCGAAAATGCCAAAATGGCGGGAAAGAATTCTAGAGGCAACAATTATCTAATAGAACACTAATGAATAGAATAAATAATCGACCATGAGAAACATATAATGGATAATGCAAAGCTATAGTGGTCACTGGTGAAAAGAAATACTTACCAAAGTCTAATAAAGTCCACGAGTTAGGTTTGCTGTCTCCGGATGCGACTCTCTTAAACTGCTCTTCAGCTGTATCTCTCATTCTGGACCTACATGACAGCAGAAAAATTCATCTAAATGGGGCTGCAAATATAGGTCGACAAAAGGTGCTGATTTGCTTCCTTGACATATTAACTATATACAAGCAAACGAAGTTAACAAAAAACATAAAGACAATATTGAAAGACAAAGTACGTACCCGATAGCATCAATTTGAGGGCGAGAAAAGGCTGTCACGATAATAAAAAATCGAGTCCAGTAAACTAGAGGTTTCACAAAGAGGACACGGATATCCCCAGCCTTTACATCACTTGCAACTTTCGCTAAAGCTACAGCAACTACAAAATGAAAATACCACAACAGTTACTAAATGTACAAAATGAAAATACCACAACAGTTACTAAATGAAGCAGGATTAGCATGCATATCGTATATACTGTTGGGAACGAAAGGCGGAAACCGTTCCCCCCAACCAAAGAGACTGCAAGATAACCGAAGAAAAGCACACAAAACCAAATCGCCAAAATCACACAAAAAGCCAAACGCAGACACAAGCAATTTTTGACGTGAAAAATCCTTGCGGAAAAAGCCACGGGACTATTGGAGTCCAACCCTGAAAAGCCTCCACTATTGGATTAAGAAATACACCGACTCCTTACAAGCTTCTCACTAATCCAAACGGATCATCACAACTCCTTGAAAAAGAAAACACAATTATAAGCACACGAAGAACGAAAATGACGAGAGAGAATTTCCGAAACGATCTTACTCTTCGATGTAGCCGTCAACCCCTTTTTCTCTCTTCAATAGTTGTAAAGCACTCTTGCCTCCTTTTTGCAATTTTCTTGAGATATATTTTAGGGTCAAGAAACACCTGATATATATATAGCCTCAAACCTACAACTATCTGAACCATTGAGATATTCCTTTTATATGTAGGAATACTCAATCCAAACCATTGATTTATTCCTATTATATATATATATATATATATATATAAATATATATATATATATATATATATATATGTATATATATATATATATAGTCTACATGTACGTGCTTTGTACATATTTTAATTAGAATATTATAAGGTCAGTTGTCGTCTTTTCGTCTTTTCCAGGTGATTATTCATATGTGTATGTTTTGTTTTTACAATGCCAAGAGATTCAAAGTACAAATTTTGTTCTTTTTTTTTTTAATTTTTTATTGAGAATAGTAATCTTTGAAAAATGGTAAGGATAGAAAAGTTTATTACCATTAGAACATGAAAAGTTGTATGGAAAAAGAAAACTTGCATGCAAACTTTATTGCTTTGACTCTTAAATATAAATCACATGCAAGTCGACATAATATCATGTTTATAAAATACTCAAGGGTACTTTAGGAATTCAAAAGTTTCACCACCCAACTTTTCCTATATATATATATATATATATATATATATATATATATATACCCAATCCAACTCCAGTGAGATACTTCTATTATATATAGGAATACCCAAACCAAGTCCGGGGTATTTTCCACATAGGTTGGGATATTCTTGTACACTACCCAAATTTAATAGTTATTTATGTTTGCAAAATACAAAAAAAAGATTCAAAAATATTACTTTATTTGAAGTGACCCAAGGCTTTTACAAATACACTGAAACCCAGCGCAAGTATCAATACCTAGGAGTGTCATGTTCCCCGAGTATCCAGTATCTTGAACTATAGAGTACTTGTTGGAAATTTCATCTAGTACTGAGACTTGCTTCTTATGGAGTATCAAGATTTTCAAATAAGTTGATGATCCTTGCTTAGAGTTGCAAGAAACTATATAATATGCTCATTCCAAAAAGTATTCCAATTTCTTAAGTAACGTATTTCTCTCCACCTCAATGATCTGAAGAAGCCTATCCCCATTGTTTCCCGTTTCATACCAAGTGGCATACCGTGTTCCCCTTTTCCTCCTTGTTCCATAACATTCCCTGTTCTAGGCAACCTTGCCGTGAAAACCATTCTTTCAAGCGGCAGCTAGGCATAACAAAAACCAACCAAGTCAGAACCACCGCCAAGCAGTATCACATGTCTCAACTAGCTAGAGCATGCAGTTTCATGTGTGATCTTCCTTGCTTCAATTTCACTTTAAATGGAAGCTTTCACCATTTGATGGAGAATGCAATTTCTTTGGTTCAATTCCATTGTCCATGCAGAAACTTTAATTAAAGTGATGAAGGAGGGGAGCATAGTAGTTAAAGGGACTCATAGATTTAATAGACTCGTCAATCAAGTATCACTGATGGAACTTTATTATAGAGAGATACATAAAGATTAAAGACAAAGGGCTGAGCTGGGCATGGCAAGTCGCTCAAGAAGATTTAATAGACTCATCAATCAAACTATCATTGGTGGAGATTCCAGTGCAATGTATGGAGTTAACTTGTTCTTACTGCCAGGAATGGCAAAGCAAGCAAACTGATGGGTATTAGAAGGTTATCCAAACCCATGGTTAAATGGATAAAGGAGTTCAGATAAGAGTTCAAAGCCAGAAAAACAATGTGAGCAAGAAAGATAATAGTGGGAAAATGGAGGGTAAAAGAAGCCTGCTCCAGGAAGAAGATTATGAGAACTCTGGAGGACTAAGAAATAGGATTATGGGATCTATGTTATATTGGAGACGGATAATGAAATAGTCAAAGGAAATTGTATACGAGCATTGTCCACCAAAAAGGTAACATGAATCTTACTTGGAAACCGAAGAGAGAGTTCGCCATATCCGCCTGAATACTGAGAACATTAATATTCATCTTTAGGGTTTATCTAGAAAGCGTAAGATGGAGGAGTATAAATGGAAAAGATGTTCCCAGAGACCTATAGCGAACATTTGGTAAACCAAACTAGAGTAATGTAGTTTTGATCTTGTTAAAGTCTATGCCGCTGCACCAAAACTCTAGAGTGTGAGAAATGAGGATTACGTACTTGTACTATTCAACATCCTCAATGGGTCAAAGACATATTTTATGGGTCGAGACCTGGATTCCACATGGGTATTTTTTTTAAATCCACTAAAAATGTATGCTGACTTCCTCTTATACCCTTTTAAAGTCCCTGCCATTACTCCAAAACACTAGTGTTTGTGAGGGATGAGTTATGTATTTATATTATTCAACAGATCCCGAGAAAGGAATAGCCATTGCACTAGTATCGATTGAGTTGCACTGGCAAGAGCCGCAAGACTGTCAAATTTCTGTCATCATGTTAGACGGGTGGTTATAAAGTGTCACGCCCCGACCCAGAATCACCCGAATCATCGTCCTCGCAGGGGGCGTGATACCGCACGAGCCTGGAGTTGCGCTCGTGCAAGGCAAGATGACAAGTTCTCACATGGTTATCTTTTGATTCGATATTAACAACGAAAGAAAAACAGAGTATACAAAACAATTCTCTTTATTGATATCCGAAACTGAGATTACAAAGACTTTCGATAGCCTAACAATATATGCCAGATTGGCTACAACACTCAGGTTCTCTCGTGCCCACAAAGGATTTCACCGTTCCATACATCATGCCTTCTATATCTCGGCCGCATCAATCCTGTTGCAAGTCCGAGCGTCAAGCGATCGCACGCTTCAATACGCTTTGGCATTCCAAGCCTCAACGCGTTCAAGCAAAGCTTCGCCGCGAGCCACCCATTCCATGCACCCTGCATGAAGTTGGTGGGGGATCAGTACGTTTGTCCTCGCATGTACTGATGCAAAGATCTTCTTTCCAAACCGACATTGTAGTATTTATGTTGAATCATGCAACTTAGCTTATGATCTTGCTATGTTCTCCTTAGGGTCAATTTTATGGCATATTCGAAAGCGTAAAGCATGTTAGCATAGCAAGCATGTTATTTGAATTGAAATAGGCAAGCAGACAAACAATCTCGTGTTTGATTCGTGGCGCAACTTCTTACCAAGTCGACGCACTCGCCCTTGCACCGACGCAAGGTGAATGCGCCCCATTCCTTCCCTGTCATGTTATAAGTGCATCTCTAAGCAGGATCTATATGTGCGGAACACATACGCGCCTACACTTTCAACCCATCGTTCCTTAACTATATGAAGGTCGTGGGCGTATCCGCGCCAGAATGGACTAAAGGAGTTTCCTTAATTTCTTTTCTCTCCTTTTCTCGAATTTGGTTGGGTAGTCCGGCGTTTCACGGATTGGGTTGCTATCCCAAACAACCGAAACGTTACCGCTGCATACCATCATTTGCGGCTTTTCCCCATCTATAAGCGAGTGCTACTCGTCTTAAGGATGTGCGCCTATCAAAGATCACATTCCCTCCTAGGCCAAACGGTTCCGGAGTGCTCCGGCATTTAACCGTTCGAGGGAACACCCATGCACGGATTATTATCACATTTATCTCAAGTCCATCCCATTCGACCATGCAACGAACTATTATTCAAACAACCAAGCATAGTCTTGAGTCCGAGACTCAGACTTTATCATCTCGTATTTCTTCCGTTAACTTTCTATGTTCTTACGTTTCAAACTTCGTTTCAATGTTTAATGGCATCATGTCTCAACTCAATGCTTGTCAATCGAACGACCCGAAGGTCCCGAACACCTTTCGAGGCACCATGTCATATCCAACAGTTCCGCCACATTTATGCCACAACTGTATTCTTTCGCAACGAAGCCATCTTTTGTTATCTCGTGCACGTAGCCACGTTTCGACCGTATTTCCATGTTCTATGACTTGATATTCAATGTTCGTGGCTTGCGCGCTAGGGCGCTCGCCTATTGTCTTTCAATGTTCTATCCTTTCTAACTCGTGTGCGAAGGCACGGTATGGTTCGTGCACTAAGGCACTTGCCGAATACAGTTATCCCATGTTCTTGCGGCTTGCGCACCGAGGCGCTCGTCTTTGCGATATCCAATGTTTCATAGCGACTCGTGCATATGATGCACGTTTCATTTCAATTGTTCTAACTAGTGTTCGACACACACTATGACTTATCTTCCAATCGGACCACGCCCGTGGCGTCGATAGGTTAACTTAGCATACAATGATATAATTTGACTTGTCGCATGAAGGAGCAAAAAGAAGAGTCAATCCTCCCACCTTGAGTCGATACGTCTTTGTCGTTTCGTCGAGCCGATGCGGCTCGATTTCCTAACTTCGTTGCACGGCCAGCTCTCCTGACTTAGCCATTCGAGCACTTCGTGCTTCATTGAATTATACATCCGACTTAGCTTACCGTGCCAACGTCTCAGCCCGTCGCAAGGCGACGATTTGGTTTCGCGGACCCCTTACTGAATAAGGCAGAATGTCGACCTCTAATATTTCCGCGTCAACGTATAGCCTGCACACGAAAACAACTAAAATCAATACTTGCATCGATTCGGACTTGCGCCTTGGTCGATTCGATTTCTTAGAATCTTCGAGCCGATTCAACGCACTTATCCTTCGGGGCAACGCGGCGTTTCGCATCGATTCAGTCGATGCATTCTTTGGGACAAGGCAACTCTTCGCATCGACTTAGTTCGATGCGTTGCTCGGGACAACATAACTCTCGTATCGATTCGCATCGATACATTTCATTCGGTCAATGCGACTATGCGACTCTTTGAGTCAACGCCTCAGCGTAATGCGCCGTGCGGAGCGGGACATTACAGAATATACCACTCAAAACAAGGTTCGTCCTCGAACCAAAACCAATACTCCGACTAAGTATTTTATAGATCGTTTCACGATCTCGTCCCACCAATGTTGTTCAGTTTCACACTATCTCGCAAGCTTTTCATTAACATTTCAAAGTCTTTCCTGCAGCTCGATTTGAATTTGTATACAACTCGATTTGGATCCGTACCTATATTCAAGGCATCCCGAAGATATATGTATTTCGACCAAGTCCAGTGGTAGCAAATTGGAACGAAGCTGACAGGTAAATTTCAATCATATGCTTGCCATCTCGTACTCCCTATCAGACTTATCTTTAGCAACTGTTCTCGAATTTTCATCGCATACGTATATTCGATACATATGTGATTCATTCAATAAGGTTACTACACGCGACGCGATTCAAAATCGCATTTCTCGTTTTATATGTTTCGTAGGGACTACCAACTATATGCGTCGCGTCGAGCCGTCGCGCATTCGACCGCAACGATCCTTCGCAACGCCTTGCGTTCGAAGTTGCCACCCAACTATTTCCGAAGCCTGGCTATGCAACTTATCTCGATACGATTTCCTTTGTTGACTTGCAAATGCATCAACGTTCAGGACTACGCCCGCTAGGTTACTTACTTAGACACCGTGCTTAACTTCTTCCGACGCAACTCAAATTGACATTGCACAAAGACCACAATCTATCCGACACAAGTTTAGTTCCAGTCGACGATGCTCAAGGCAACGATCGTCTGGACACGAAGGTCTTTACGATGCATCTTACATTCGATTCCTACCGAGTAGGAATTCACTAGCCAAATTTCCAACTTATCCGTCTCGCAACATCGAATGTAAGTTTCGATTCACGCAAGCTCAATTGCAAGGTGAATCCGAATCTAACGACATGACTCGTAAGTCATTCCCTTATCGTTCCCTTTCGTGCATAGCACGTTTCTCGCAATCTCCTACTCGCATCACCAAGTTCGTTGGTGAATTATTCGTTCGATCGTCGACCAACATAACCATTCGAGCATTCATCCGACGAATACTCAAAATCTAACTATATCATTCTCAATCGAAAGTTGTTCCAACAATTCTCGATCGCCTAGACTTATCGTCAACATGCACCGCGTTATATTTGTTATCGGTGCAATCTCATATGCGATATCGCATGGGTCATCTTACGGTCTGCAGCATTCAATTTGATTTGACGGTCAAGTCTTCTAGGGTCAGCTGCCCTGAAGCTATGCTCGATAATTGTGGATCATCACCGAAGGACAGTTTACTACGAACCATGCTATATCTTATTTCGGAGCCAAATCACGTTCCGACGATTTCTATGCGACTATCCAATTTTGGACAAAATCATTTCTATCGGCGCAACTATCCTCCGAGTAAGGTCATACACTACCGTCGATGATTCTGCTATTCACGACGCATCTACTCGCATTGAGTTCGAGTCTATCTTATTTGCGGGTCGACACACGAGATGCTATACGTATCGAGCAATCGTCGATGACTTATAGTCTCGTCTTGATCAATCACAAGGTTCATGATCAACCAGTTTGATTCTTCTCGTATTGTTACTTACAAAATTTTGATAGTGCAAGGCGCACTCCATTTTGTATTCCCACATCGTGCTTACGTTTCCTTACGTATCGATCTCGATAGTCGTATCAAATTCGATAGCGTAAGGGTCAACTTTGAATCCGTTTCCACGTCGACAACTTGCATTGCATACGTCCAAGTTCGCAACGAACTTTTCCATACGCATCAACTCGTTTTTCGGTTCGCCGCATCCCGCTATACTTTGATCGCGTAACTGAGTTACCGATTATCCAACATCGAACCCTCAAGCCATACGATCTCGCCCTCTAAGTTTCGCGTGTTTTTCAGTCGTACTCAAATAAGTTTTGCCGTAACGTAACCAACTATTTCTTAGGCACTATTTACCCGCATCAACCAACTCTTTACCGAAGTCGCACATCGTGCGATCCGATTATAATTCGCATTGTCAAACTTTATATCGAGATCGCAAGTCGTGCGATTCGATTTGTCTCGCCCAATATTTCTATCGAGATCGCAAGTCGTGCGATTCGATTCGCGTCGCCTAACATTTCTATCGAGATCGCAAGTCGTGCAATTCGATTCGCCTTGCCTAACATTTCTATCAAGATCGCAAGTCGTGCGACTCATTTGTAAGTTCGAGTTTCCATTTCCCGTCGATCCGATTATTGCTTCAAGGCATAATCGTTTCGTTAGTCTCGGTCGTTCGACCAACTTATTATTTTCGTCCGACGTATCATTCATTGATACGAGTCTCGTCTCATCGTCCCAACCGAGTTTCGAAGAACCCTTGTATCAACATACCGTCATACAAATTTCCAATCGAGTCTCGGTACTCCCCCGTCTGTTGCGGACAAATCTTCCGCAATTCTCACAACGCGTCGATGTAATTCATCGCACAAGTGGTATACCATATACCACTCGGAATCGAGTCATTCATCGCCTACGTGGTATGGCATATGCCACTCGAAAATCAAGTCATTTCTCTCGCATTATACTTAGTATAAACCAACAATCTCTTCCGACTCACGATTTCCGCAGTGATCGTGCTTGATCACAACCGTAACTTTGATTAAATCAAATCCGACACAACTCGATCAATGTTCTCGTTTGCCAACATAAGTTTGGTGTGCAACCGAACGATTCGTTCTATCGATTTATAATTTCAATTCTTTTTCGTTGCATCTCGTGCAACGATTTATTTCCAATTTCCTTTGCACTCCGTGCAATGATTAATTTGATATGCGTTGCACCACGTACAATAATTTTACTTCTGACACGCGTTGCACATCGTGCAACGACTTATTTTCGATATCCATTGCACCTCGTGCAACGATTTATTCCCGACTTTCAAAGTCAATGTCCAAATCCGTTCAACACATTCGATATTAACTTATCACTTTCATTTTAACGCATATTCACATTAACTCGTTGCACTTCGTGCATCATTTTATTTCTCATTCAACATGTTACATTGCAACAACATCTCAAATCGTATTTCACAATTTGTTGCACTTGCAGCAACTAACATTTTTTTACGGCTCGTTGCATTCAATGCAATATATCCTTCGCGACTTTCTTAGCAAACATCATGTAATTTCCAAAACACATGCGACAAAATTACACGATTTGTATTAGACTTATTGTATGGAACATCCAGTGCGGCATCGAGTAGAGTCAAGAGTGATTTCGATTGGTGGTGGGCAACTTTTAGAATTGAAATGAAGTGAGCGTCCGAAGGAAATTGAACCTAGAGCTCTGATACCAATTTGTCATGCCCCGACCCGGAATCACCCGAATCATCGTCCTCGCAGGGGACGTGATGCCGCACGAGCCTGGAGTTGCGCTCGTGCAAGGCAAGATGACAAGTTCTCAAATGGTTATCTTTTGATTCGATATCAACAACGAAAGAAAAACATAGTATACAACAATTCTCTTTATTGATATCCGAAACTGAGATTACAAAGGCTTTCGATAGCCTAACAATATATGCCAGATTGGCTACAACACTCAGGTTCTCTCTTGCCCACAAAGGATTTTACCGTTCCATACATCATGCCTTCTATATCTCGGCCGCATCAATCATGTTGCAAGTACGAGCGTCAAGCGATCGCACGCTTCAATACGCTTTGGCATTCCAAGCCTCAACGCGTTCAAGCAAAGCTTCGCCGCGAGCCATCCATTCCCTGCACCCTGCATGAAGCTGGTGGAGGATCAGTACGTTCGTCCTCGCATGTACTGATGCAAAGATCTTCTTTCCAAACCGACATTGTAGTATTTATGTTGAATCATGCAACTTAGCTTATGATCTTGCTATGTTCTCCTCAGGGTTAATTTCATGGCATATTCGAAAGCATAAAGCATGTTAGCATAGCAAGCATGTTATTCGAATTGAAATAGGCAAGTAGACAAGCAATCTCGTGTTTGATTCGTGGCGCGACTTCTTACCAAGTCGACGCACTCGCCCGTGCACCGACGCAAGGTGAATGCGCCCCATTTCTTTCCTGTCATATTATAAGTGCATCTCTAAGCAGGATCTATGTGTGCGGGACACATACGTGCCTACACTTTCAACCCATCGTTCTTTAGCTATATGAAGGTCGTGGGCGTATCCATGCCGGAATGGACTAAAGGAGTTTCCTTACTTTCTTCTCTCTCCTTCTTTTCTCGAATTTGGTCGGGTAGCCCGGCGTTTCACGGGTTGGGTTGCTATCCCAAACAACCGAAACGTTACCGCTGCATACCATCATTTGCGGCTTTTCCCCATCTATAAGCGAGTGCTACTCGTCTTAAGGATGTGCGACTATCAAAGATCACATTCCCTCCTAGGCCAAACGGTTCCGGGACGCTCCGACATTTAACCGTTCGAGGGAACACCCATGCACGGGTTATTATCACATTTATCTCAAAACCATATCATTCGACCATGCAATGAACTATTATTCAAACAATCAAGCATAGTCTTGAGTCCGAGACTCAGACTTTATCATCTTGTATTTCTTCCGTTAACTTTCTATGTTCTTACGTTTCATACTTCGTTTCAATGTTCAATGGCATCATACCTCAACTCAATGCTCGTCAATCGAACGACCCGAAGGTCCCGAACACCTTTCGAGGCATCATGTCATATCCGACAGTTCTGCCACATTCATGCCACAACTGTATTCTTTCGCAACGAAGCCATCTTTTGTTACCTCGTGCACGTAGGCACGTTTCGGCCGTATTTTTATGTTCTATGACTTAGTATTCAATGTTCGTGGCTTGCACGCTAGGGCGCTCGTCTATTGTCTTTCAATGTTCTATCCTTTCTAACTCGTGCGCGAAGGCACGGTATGGTTCATGCACTAAGGCACTCGCCGAATACAGTTATCCCATGTTCTTGTAGCTTGCGCACCGAGGCGTTCGCCTTTGCGATATCCAATGTTTCATAGCGACTCGTGCATATGATGCACGTTTCATTTCAATTGTTCTAACTAGTGTTCGACACACACTATGACTTATCTTCCAATCGGACCACGCCCGTGGCGTTGATAGGTTAACTTAGCATACAATAATATAATTTGACTTATCGCATGAAGGAGTAAAAAGAAGAATCAATCCTCCCACCTTGAGTCGATACGTCTTTGTCGTTTCGCCGAACCGATGCGGCTCGATTTCCTAACTTCGTTGCACGGCCAGCTCTTCTGACTTAGCCATTCGAGCACTTCTTGCTTCATTGAATTATACGTCCGACTTAGCTTACCGTGCCAACGCCTCAGCCCGTCGCAAGGCGACGATTTGGTTTTGCGGACCCCTTACTGAATAAGGCAGAATGCCGACCTCTAATATTTTCGCGTCAACGTATAGCCTGCACACGAAAACAACTAAAATCAATACTTGCATCGATTCGGACTTGCGCCTTGGTCGATTCGATTTCTTAGAATCTCCGAGCCGATTCAACGCACTTATCCTTCGGGGTAACGCGGCGCTTCGCATCGATTCAGTCGATCATTCTTTGGGACAAGGCAACTCTTCGCATCGACTTAGTTCGATGCGTTGCTCGGGACAACGTAACTCTCGTATCGATTCGCATCGATACATTTCATTCGGTCAACGCGACTATGCGACTCTTTGAGTCAACGCCTCAGCGTAATACGCCGTGCAGAGCGGGGCATTACATAAGGTACGCGTAGGTAGATTATCAAAGTAGTCTCTTAGTTGGTAGATACATCCTGATGGAGTTTTGCTACTTAAGAACTGATTCTGAGTTTACTATACCGTAAATTCGATATCAGCTTAAGTTGAGTTCATGCATTACAAAATTACTTAACTATTGAGGCTTTAGAAGATAAGTGGCCGTAGTATAGCTACACTGTACTAAACCCACCAACCTCTCCAATGGGGACCAAATTCCTATGAAGACTTGGGCAAGAAGATTTTTTGTCATTGTTCATCTTTGTTTAGTAAAAGGTCAACATGAATGATTCAGAGGTGTAAAAGGAAGAAACTTCTTGGACTAGGTAAGAACTATGTAAGAAATAAGAAGGATAGACTCAACAACCTACATAATGTTGATGATACTCTATTGTTTGGCGTGATGTGATCCAGGTCAATCCAGGTTAGTAACTTATGGGTATTAGAGTTCTTCCTAGTGTGGTCTAGAAGGATTGTCTAGCCTCAATCTTCATATGGGAAGAGGATAGCGACCAGGGAAGGACCCACCTTAAGCCCATGGTGGAACTATCGATCTGAAGGCATTGCCCTTGCAGATGGTGGCAACTCTTCCAGAAAGAGTGACAAAGAGACTATCTCAAGGTCCATGTGCCACCAACTTAGCAAGAGGATTCAATCAGGACAGTCAATGCTCTGATGCAGAAATCGATGACAGAAGAGGAGGAAGTTTGAAAGAGACGATGGCATTGAAGCCTGGCACAGCTCACCAATGGTAACAGGAAGTCACTGGATGCTACATCACATCCTTCTGTTTAGCCTCCAACTGTACTCTTAACTATCTGCTTTTTACCATTTGTCTCGCAGCCTCCAATCAAACTATTGATCTGAAGGCATTCCCTTTGCAGATGGTGGCAACAATTCCGGAAAGAGTGGTGAGGTGACTATTTCAAGGTCAATGCGCAATTGCGCTGCCAACTTAGCAAGAGGATTCAATCAGGACAGTCATGCTCCGATGCAGAAATCGATGACAGAAGAGGATGAAGTTTGAAAGAGACGACGGCATTGAAGCCTGGCACAGCTCACCAACTTAGCTGGCAGGTTTGCCTGCCCCAGTCTGCAGGATAAGTTTATCTTGCGTGAAATATGTAATCTTTAGAAGGAAATTATTAAGTTGATTGTACAATTTACTATTTTGCTCAAAAAAAAAAAATGTACAATTTACTATATATTAATTTCTGATGCCTGTGGATATGTCATGCTACCTGACTTATGTTAAGATATTCTACTGTTGAAATTTAAACAAAAGTTCTTGTCAAAAAATGAAGGTGCATGATGTTCGGAAGATCAACTTCTTGTGTTGTGCTAATGATAATTGTAAGCAACTTTTGTGTACTGCATGACTCGATTTGTTCCGAATAGTGGACAGGAGTTTGTGTTTGGCCAAACTGGTATACATTGTAACATGTTTATCTTAGCATTTGATCCTAATCTGATCTTCCAAATACATAGGTACTTCGCAATCTCACTCTATTGATTGTATCAAAAAATCTTCAAACTTCTTGATTCGTCTCCAACTACAGAAGTGACATTGGAGGATAGGGTATGTAATGCCCCGCACCGCAAGGTGCATTACGCTGAGTCGGTTGAGGCGACAAGGTATGAGTTTGATTCGAGGAGGCATAATTTCAACTTGAAGAACTATTGATTGAGTTGGTTTCAATGTGCAGGTATCGAGCGAAGTCCCTTGCAACGAGCCGAAGCGTAGGCGATAGACCGAATCATTGGATAAGTGCGATGGAGCACGAAATGCTCGCATGGTTAGCTCGGACGAGATGATCGTGCAACGAAATTAAGGTGTCGGGCCGCATCGGTTCGGTGTAGCGATGGACGTATCGGCTTAAGGTGGGCGGGTTCAGACCCTTCTCCCCTATTCCTTCATGCCTAATAAAATGTACCCTTATATGCGAGCGTCGGTATTGAGTAAACGAGCGTGGCTCGAATGAGTAAAACCGTAGTGTGCATCGAACATTAAGATAGAATATTGAACATTGAACAATTGAGACGACGTGCATCAAGTGCACGAGTCGCGATAGAACATTGATGGTAGAACATTGAGAGGAAATATCGAGATGTGCATCAAGTGCACAACTCGAGGAACATTGAACACTAGGCCTAGAACATTAAAATATGGCGTTGAGCGTGCATCCGTGCACGGAGACTATGCGTCTGGTTTAATAAATGAATTGGACAAGTTGTGGTACAACGTTACGGAACTGTCGGAACATTGAAGAGTATGCTTCGCCCGCAAAGCATGCAGTTGTGGCACAATTGTCACGGAACTACTATTATGCGAATAACTTGAGAACCGTTGGTTGAGTAGATGTGCGTATTGGAGTATCGTGTATCAGTATGGATGTATTGAGGCATAGTGTCGTTGGGACATGAGATAGATTGAGTTGAGATAAATGATATATTGAGAACTTAAGATTTGGTTGGAACGATATGACTCTTGCTTTTGCGCGTATTGCATGGTCAATGGACTTGGTTAACCTATGCACAGGTTTTGGTATCCCTCGAACGTAGGATCGCCGGGGCACCGGGACCGTTCGGCCGCGGAGAGAATTAAGAACTATTCGTGGTGCACTTCATTCAGACGGGTTGCGTCCTGCTATTGATGTGATAAGCCACAATACTAGTAAGTCGGGCTCCTTTGGATACTGGGCTAGCAACCTATGCCAAAGCGACCTCCGGCTTAGACGTTGAGATACCAGTCCATTACGGCGCGGAACGTCATGACCTTTCATATAGATAGGGTCGGTAGCTTGAGACTAGAATTGGGTGCATGTGCAAGTCCTGTCACCCTTATGATTATGCTGGAAAAATTGGTTTGTTGTGTGAATTGTTGTCGGTTTGCAAGCTTACAATTCGAGACAGAGATGTGCACGATCACTATGCTTATGTTCATTATATGGCTAACAGCGTCTGTTGCAAGGACACGGTAGTGGACACATTCATGATTTAGTTGCTATCAATAACATGTTTTACCGCTTTGAAATCTTGCCATGAAACTGATCCTAAGGCAATACTAGAAAGATTACATAATGAGATGCATGTTTCACAAAACTACTTAATGTTGGTTTAGGCAAGTGGATCTTGATCGGTACGACGAGAGGATAAGTACTGATCCCCCCACCAGATTGCTTGCAGGTTCAGGAAATGGTCTACTCGTGGCGGAACTTCGCTTGGACGCGTTGAGGCATGGAGTTCCTTAGCGTTTCGAGGCGTGCGACCGCACCGGGTTCGGCATGCAACATGAAGATGTTTCGGCCGGGAGTCATTGGATGTGCTATAAAAGACATGATGTATGGAACAAGACCCTTTGTGAGCTAGAGAGATCATGAGTGTTGTAAACCAATTGACATATTGAATTGAGCTATTCAAGCCTTTGTAATCTACTTCATTATCAATAAAGAGATTCTTATCATATATTTTGTTTCCTTTCGCTGCGAATGTTATCAATTTGAAACACTATGTGAACTTGTCATCTTGCCTTACACGAGCACAACTCCAGGCTCGTGTGACATCACGCCCCAGCGAGAACGATTGATTTGGGTGAAATCAATGCGAGGACGAACGATTTCCCGGGTCGGGACGTGACAGATTGGTATCAGAGCGGTTCCATCCTTTGGACTGTGAATGAATCACTTTGACCCTCAGTTGCTTCCGCTATCGAAACCAGTTGGCCCTATGTTGTTTCCGCAACCGCATAGCTCATAGATATGCTTGATGATACACTGCATGCTCCATACAATAAGTCTAAATACTTGCGTACTTGCTGCATGTGTGTGGAATTTTACGTAATGTTGTTGGATAATATTGCGAGATGTTGGTTGCATCAAGTGCAACGAGTTGTGCGATGTTTGCATTGGTTCAACGAGTCAAGATATGGGATGGTAGGTATTATATGGCTATGTGAATAGACATCGAATGTGTTGAACGGATTCGAGTAATGGCTTTGAGTACCGAGAATGAACCGTTGCACGAGTTACAACGAATGGGATTGAGAAATCGCAGATGCGATAATTGCAAGTTGAGTTGGTCGCTAAGTCAAAAGTGAGTAGATGAATATATAAGTTGGCCGAGTTGAGTCAAGCTTGAGTAGGCGAACATGTATGTTGGCCGAATATTGAGTTGAGCTTTTAATAAGCGAATGTTGCGCGTGCGATCGGTATGATCACCGAGGCACGATTAGATTGGAATAGATGTCGGACCAACGCTAGTATGTTGCGAGAGATAGGACTCGATTTCGGAGTGATATATGCCATACCACTTACGCGATCAGTGTATCGGAATATTTGTGTCGATAAAGATATGCTCGATTTCTGAGTTGTATATGCAATACCACTTAGCAATAGCTATGTTGAACTGATTAGTGACTTGCAATAGATTGAGTCGAGACACTTGTGTGTATTTTGATAAGTTTGTCCGCAACGGACGGGATAGTGTCGAGACTCGAGTGGAAATGGTTTAATAGCAGTCGATGCGAGTATGCTTCAATGAATTGAGTTTGAACGATCAGGCGGACTCGCATCAATTGATGATGAGTCGAACGAGAATTCGTTGAGTATAAGCTGAACAATAGGCTGGAAATAGCGAGGGAATTTTGCGTTGAGAAAATAGTTGACTCGGTCGAATTTGAGTCAAGTTAATGCGAAGACTTGTTGGAACGAATTTGAGTAGGTACGAAGAAATTGTGCGAACGAATCGAGTAGATGTGCAAAGTTTGTGGCACGAGTTGGAAGTTCGATTGGGAAATACGAGAATGGATATAAGGAATTGGAAATTGTATCGCTTGATGATTATAGTTAGCTACAACGAGATGGATTTTGATGCGTGCGAGACTTGATTCGTATTCAAGTTCGGATGATAACAGTGATTGCAACGAATTGGAGTTTATGAGAAAGAAAGATTTTCAGATTATGCACATCGACGACGGTATTGAGGCGTATCAGAGACGATATGCAATAACTCGGAGATACTCTGGTCGAATGAACAAAAAAATTTGTTTAACATTGTTGTTGGATGAATAAGATGCAAGTTGAGTTTATGTCAGTTCGGATGGTAACGATGATTACAACGAATTGGAATTTATGCGAAAGGAAGATGTTCAAGTTATGTATATTGACGATGGTATTGAGACGTATCAAAGACGACATGCAATAACCCGAGGATACTCTGATTGGATGAGAGGAGACTGTATTTGACATTATTGTCGGAGGAAAGAGATGCAAGTCGAGTTGATGTTAAGATTGGGAGATTTTGCTCGTAATATTGAAATTTGACATAGCGTATCAAGACGCGGGCACGGGGAACACATAAGTACGAACAAGGATACAAAGCAGAGCAAGTTTACGATATCAAAATTTCGGTAGATAGCAGTACGAGAAGTCGGACGAAACGGTTAGAAATTCCGCGATAGATGCGATGCAAAAACGATTTGATTATTTGAGAATTGTTGCGATAAGAATATGTAGTGCCCCGTCCCTACATCGTGCCCCGTACTCTGTCCACGGGGTGCGCGAGAAAGGAACATTGTCGCTATCGATTCGGTCGGGATCGACCGAGTCGATCGAACGGGAACGGTTGAATTAAGATCCATTCCTCGTTATGGAATGTCTTCTTCGGAACCAAGTCCCATATTCAGTGGGTTGCGCCTCGAGGATTGACTCTGCGGCTGAGTCGGGAGAGACCTCCCGTTGCTCTGCTTTTCACGCCGCTTGCGTTGGTTTTGGCTTTGTTTTCTGAATGCGTTTCGTGAATGTTTTCGATGGTTTTCATGGCTTGCATTTCGAACTCGCATTTCCTATCGAACTTCTTGAATAATGCAGTATTCTAATCGGTTGCTTGTGCGATTTCAGGTAATCGCGTAGGCGACGTCTAGCGCGACCAACAAGTTCTCTCGCCTGAAGTAAACTCAAGGTGAGTGGCTAACCCTTCTCTTCCCGACCCCTTCCTAGGTAAATCGATAGTATTGTTGCGAATGAAAGAAGAAATGCAAGGGCACGGACACGATAAAATGATTTGAGTTTTCAAAAAGAATGTAGGCTGTCTTAATAACTAAAAAGAAGAAAAATGGTAGGGGCCATGGGACCGTTGTGGCCAAGAAAGGAAACAAATACAAAAGCTGTGCTGGGCACAAGTTAGACGGGAACTTGCAGCGGGGCTCGCTACTCGCGCTGAAAGGTGCCCCGTCTAACAAAAGCAAAAAGGAGTCAACGATGGCTCTGGGAGCCAGTGACCAAACACACGAAATGATGCACTTGATATGTAAATGATAGCAATTAACAGGGAAGAACATGGTAAGTTTCATAAGGCGCGACGCGGTCCGCCGTGGGTAAGTTCCAACGTAATTTACATTATGCTTGTCATATGCTTGTTTGAAATTCATTAGGATGGTTAGAAACATTCACAAGCTAAGTCATATAAACTCTTCAACCAAATGAGAGCGTGGAACTTAAATAGCCACACACCAATACAAAGTGTTATGTACTGATCCTCGCTCTCCACGCAGGTACCCCGAACCACGAAGGGCGTGCCGCTTAAAAGCTCAAGGCGACGTGAACTCTTTTGAAGCCTCGTCCGCGTGCGAAGGCTTATGTTCTAAAATCCTTTTGAAGACTCCGCACTCAGTACAAAGAAGAATAGATGGCGACTCGGCTTCCCTCGATCGCAGGTGGAAAGTGTAACTATTTTGCTTGTAAAAAGGGGATGTAATGTATGGAACGACTATCTCATCGGCGTTCATTTTGTAAGTCGAGTCATGTTGTAGCCCGCGCGGCAATGATTGTAATGGAGTCTATGTAAATGAAGTTTTATTATCAATGAAAAGTCTACTTCTATTTCAAATGTGTCAATCAATTTCTCTGCGTACTCAAACTTGATGTTGTGTTTCGGATAACCTTATGATTATGCCTTGTGCGACCGCAACTTAGGTTCGCACGGCATCACGCCCGGGGGACGACTATCGATTCTACGGAATCGGGGCGTGACATAATGGTATCAGAGCACGGCTTTACATCCTTTGGCCTCGCGTTTAGAGTTTCAAACCTTTGACCACGAATCGATGAGATAAGTTGTTCCATACAATGAGTCCGTAATAATTTGTGACTGATGTGTTGCCTTCGTATCGCAGAAGTGCCGGAACCCACGGCCGGGCAAGAACAGAGCGCTTCTAGCGGCTCTAGTAGTTCGCGTCGTTCGCGGGCCTGACCTTCTAACGATACCATCGAAAGGATGCTGCGCATGATGGAGGCGCAGCGGAACCAGTCCGAGAACCGACATCAACATGTAGAGGAACGACAAGCCCAGTTCGAAGCTCGCTTCGATGCACATGTAAAACTTCAACAAAAGCAGTTAGATACCCTGCAGCAGATCGTCCAGACAATGGCGGCCAACGAAAATTCTGCGACTGCGCCTACCGTTACCGCACCTACTGCCACCGTGCCGACGATCCAACCCATTGAAGTCGACACGGAGGAGCCCGAGCGTCAACCTGCGGCACCGAAAAAGTACAACTTTGAAGTGTCAGAATTCAAGAAAGTGTGTCGCACTTCCTTCAGCGGTACCGAAAAAGTACAACTTTGAAGTGTCAGAATTCAAGAAAGTGTGTCGCACTTCCTTCAGCGGCACCGAAGGCCCTTCTATGACGATCGACTGGTTGGAAGAGCTAGAAGATCACTTCGAGCTCCTCGGCATTGAAGAATCAAAGCAAGTCGCCTGCGCACAACTTCAACTACGGTTGAACGCGCACGACTGGTGGGCCGTGCACAAGCGAGCAATCCTATATCAAGGAGTCGAGTTGAAGGTGTGTGTACAAGTTAAAAACACAATATTGGGCCTAAGATTTGGTTTCAACGTAGGCGTCGTGCTTCGGCACGAGTTGTGGCGTCGAGTCTTAAAATGTTGGCATAGAGTTGCACAAGTTTGATTGAGTCATCGCGGGTTTAAGTCAGGAATCGCCGCAAGGCAAGTTGGTTACGTGACACTAAGTTCACAAGTCTCGATTTGGGTCAGTTGGTGATCAAAATAGGGCCGTTAGGCGGCAAGGGCCGCGAGGCGGCGATATGGTTAAGTCTCACTGAATTGCTAGGCACGGCCTTAGCAAGAGTTTGTAGCACGGTCACACGGAAATGGAGCCTCATCGCATAGTTGCGTCTCTGATTTTGGCCAAAAGGCAAGCACGACTTGATAGGTTAACGTTGTTGGCACGAGAAGGGTCTGGAGGCAAAGTATGAGTTAACGTTGTTGTTGTGAGCACGGGATGGTCTAGAGACACAAAATAGACTAAGGCGTCGGTCCTAAAATAATCCTAAGGCAAGACTAGAAAGACAATTGATAAGAAGGGTCTATGCTGCACAAAGTAAATCAAACGTGTTGGTTTTGTATGGGTGGGCGAGGAGCTCATTCCACCAGTACAGTTGAGTACTGACACCCACATAGTTTTCATGTGCCGGCACAGGTAAAAACTCGTAGCGCGGAGCTCGCTTGGATGCGTCGAAGCACGGAGTTCCTTGGCGATTCGAAGCGTGCGGCCGCATGGAGTCAAGACTTATACATGACATAATGTATGGACATCGCCTTCCGAAGATTCCGCTGGATCAAGCATTTGTATCGAGAGATGAGAGAGGGCAGAGTGACTTGTAATGTGAGACGAGTGCTTTGAGTGATTGTAATCTTGGCCTTGCGCCCCCAATGTAACCGTTGTTTCAATATCAATAAAGAGCTTCTTTGAATAACTTGTGTTTGTTCTAAATTTCTGTTGCGTGTTCAATGTCTCTGCTTGGGACTTCTGTGCGACGACACCGTCGCAGCCGCTGAAATCGACTGTTATGGAACCCGCCTTGCACGAGCGCAATCTAGGCTCGTGTGGCATCACGCCTTAGCGAGGACGATCGCTCCTACGGGAGCGGGGCGTGACAAGCTCATTCCATCTGTACAGTTGAGTACTGACACCCACACAGTGTTTATGTGCAGGCACAGGTAGAAGCTCAGCTCGTGGCGTGGAGCTCGCTTGGATGCATCGAGGCAAGGAGTTCCTTGGCGATTCAAGGCGTGCGGCCGCGTGGAGTCTGGACTTGTACGGGACATAATGTATGGACGTTGCCTATCTGAAGCATCCGCTGGCTCGAGACATGTATTGAGAGATGAGAGAGAGCTGAGTGACTTATAATGTAAGAAGAGTAAGCTTGAGTAATTGTAATATTGGCCTTGCGTCCCATTGTAATCCTTGTTTCAATATCAATAAAATGCATCTTTTGAATGACTTGTGTTTTGTTCTAAATTTCCGCTGCTATTATTCAATGTCTTTGCTTGGGACTTCTGTGCGACGACCCCGTCGCAGCCGATGAAATCGGCCGTTATGGAACTCGCCTTGTACGAGCGCAATCTAGGCTCGTGCGACATCACGCCTTAGCGAAGACGATCACTCCTACGAGAGCGGAGCGTGACATAATGGTATCAGAGCACGACTCTACGTCTTTGGACTTCGATTGAATTCTTTAACTTTGTCGTTTCCGCAAACTCTGAAGTGTTGCTTCTGCAAAGTTGATATCGTTGGTGCGCTCTCTCTCAAATGTCCCACGGGATGTCCATACAATAAGTCTATATAATTTGCAAAACGTAGAAAAACAGTTTTTGACAAGAAACAAAAGATGGTTCATGTAGCACGGTTGGCTAAGTCGGACTGGGCATATACACCAAAATTGGGTCGACCTTAGCAAAGTCGAGTGCGGGATTCAAATGTGTCGAGCAAGAATGATTTGGACTTGATTGAGTAAAGGGGATGACTATCAATAGGGGTGCTATCGAGCGACGATAATGTTGGTGCGATATAGATGAGCGTACTTGAAATTCGAGGAATGGTTCGAACGGAAAATTTGAAGAAGTCGATTTTGATTCTAATGATGGTTTTGAGGATTTGTCGAATGACTTCATCCCTGAGTGGTGTACGCGATAGCTTCAGGGATGTCGATCGATTGATTGAGGATGCGGGGTGTCGATGAGTCTATCAGCAAGCGTCGCGTTATGCAAAGCCGTAGATTGAGTATCGTTGAATAAGTTGTAGTCTTGAAGATTTGGACGAGTCGATTCAAACAAATTAGAGATTGACGCACATGAGATAGTGATTGCGCGAGTATGAAATTCAAAATGATTGAGTAGGTGAAATCGAATCGAGGAAAAGTTAGGGTGTACGAATGGACGACTTAATCGAGGAAATTGATACGGATCGTATACGAAAAGTTAGCACGACGGAAAGATAGCGTGCATGAAAAGTTTGATTCGAATGTTTGAAAATGACTCTGAGGATTGGAATGGATGTTGCTCGATGATTTAAGTTAGCAAGGAATGATGTAATTTGAAAAAAAATGTTGCTCGATGACTTAAGATAGACGGATGAACAATATGTGAATTTGGGTTTAAGGAAATTGATGTTGTAAATGATTCGAGGGATAATAATCGAATGTTGATCTTGAGTGTCGAGGAGATTATCCAGTCAGACGCTAGCATCAGTCGCACGACTCGAAATTCGTTGCAAATGAAGATCGTCAGGTTATGCATATCATCGATGGTATTGAGGCGTACCAAAGATCGGTATGCGATAATCATCAGGTTATGCATATCATCGGATTCGAGGAATGACGGTCGTGCAAGTGTTATCGTCCTGACAGATACTATAGTTAGGATTTTGATTGAGATGAATGTTGGATAAAAATAATCGTGTCTTGATGGTTACGTTGATAACCACAATGTCGACGATCTTGTCTTGCGCGAGCGCAACTCCAGCCTCGCACATGCGTCACGTCGGATTTTGGGCGATCGTTCCGCGTAAGCGCTGACATGGTGATTCATGTCACGGGAATGATCGAACTCAGAAAATCCGAACGTGGCAATTTGGATTGCTTCGACTTGTGGTTTGAAGCGAAGATGACTTCGAGGATTAATCGGACTTGTTATTGACGATTGAATAAAACTTGAGGATTGAGTGGGTCCAATCCGCGCGTCGAGAACGAACTAGTCTAGACTCAAACAAGAGTTACGTCCCGATGAGAATGATTATTCCGCGGGAGCGTTGCATGGTGATTTCATGTACACCGTGGATAATCGGACTCGCGTGAGATTGGAGCATGACACATTGTTAACTCAGACGACCTCGTAATCGATTACGTGAGTTGGGATAAATGACTTAGGGAATATGGAATGCGAATTATGGTTTAGCGATGAATTAGTGTCGTAGCGTGCTTGATTGAGAAGGATTGATAGGTGAATTATATCGAACGTGTTCGAGGAGATAGACTATGCGGAATGGGTCGTTAGATGAACGAAATTGATATGTCGAAATGTTGGTTGAGCGAACTTACGATAGGATGGCTTTGTTGAATGACTCAGACCCCGTGCGACGAATGTTGGGATGTGTGTAGGGAATCGATACTCGAAGTTTAGAAATCGGAGTGATGCGAGCTTGGGTAGAAAACCCCGTACTATCAACTTGGTTTGACCTTAGGATGGGGTCAGGGTTGATATTGTTGTTTAGGAACTATGATTCCAATACTGACGGATTGACTATAGCCTGGACAGATAGCCTAGCGGTTAGCCAGACGTCCCAACGCGGAGCGATAGGAATTGTGGAGCACTGCTTACGAAGCTCGGTTGACATGCATGTATATCAGGGACGCTTGAATATGTGCACGATCCGACTCGAGTAATGATGGCGGATTCTCTATCACGAGGCTTGGCTGAAATGCATGTATTTCGGGGATGTCTGAAATATGTGCACGATCCAACTAAGTGATACGTTGAATCAAGTGAGACTAGAGGAATGGAAAAGGGTCAAGGATTTTGAAATCGTGTTTCAAGGAAAAGATTGGGGTAGTGCGATCATTAGAATGAGACGAACTTGAATGTTGGTTGATCGGATGGTTTGCCAAGAACTGAGTTGTCAGTGTGCGCGACGAGAATAAGTTACCTAAGTTGAGATATAGTTGTTCGAGGTGAAAGATAACCATAGCACGAGCGTGGCTCGAGTTGAAGAAACGTATAGGAGTAGTGTGTGCGAAAGGCCTTGAATGTAGAATAAAGTGATAAGACAATGAGTGAGTACTCAGTTAGTTTCGAGGACGAAACTTTTTCTGAGTGGTGTATGATGAAGTGCCCCGTCCCGCTCAGTCAATCGGAGGAATCGAAACGCCAACGGTGTTCGGACTTAGCCATGCAACGGCGACTCAAAGGCCCGCTCGGTCGAGGCGACTCCTCGCTCAGGTGGGTGGCTTCGGTGAACTTGCCTAAGCTTGGCCTTCACACTAATAAAACGAAAGTTTTCAAATGTACAAGTAGGCTTGATAATAAAAGAGACGAATCCACATAGCTAAGGGAATAATCCCAAGTTGGGTCGATTGAGTAGAACATGGAAAATGTCTCATGGTCGGCTTAGAAACGATGCACGATGGCTTTCAAAATCGACACCCGGTCCTTCGTCCCGTGGCTTGGGAGAAGGAAAGTCGGTCTTCGACACAAACTATGAATTAGTCTAAGTCATAGGCGTCACCCGCGTAAATGCTCGATAATGCATACTTCCACGATGCAAGGCTTGGCTTAGCCTTTGCTCGTCCCTTGGGTTAAGTTATAGGCTCGATTAAGTTTGGCAAAGTTATGTCGGTCGACCTAAGTCATTCCAAGTACTGTCCCGCTCTTTCTGCGGTTGTCAAGTTATTTAGTCCCACGATCTCAAGGCCCGTCATATAAAGTATGACTTGGGCGATAACGTCGCGTAGAACACGAGTCGGTTTAAGGCACGAGCCACGGTCGGTTCAGAGGAAAGTTAGCCATGGTCTATTGGCACTTAAGAAATATGTCTTGTTCAAGTTAAATAGGAAGGCTATACCGTAGCCGTTCCCTGAGTTCAAAGACTGTTAGGTCTGAGCGATGGTTAGTCGCCGAGGCGGTCCCTTGTTGGGAGTCTCGTGGTTTCGATGCATGATTTGCAAGTATGGTTCCAAAGCACGGTTTGCTAAGTTTGGTTGAGTCGTTCCACAAATTAGGTCTTGCATTTACGTGAGTCTAGATGTTCTCGTAGGTGGTGAGTGGTCATGGACGACTTGTCGACAAGGGGTGTTTTTACCGTTTCTTCGGATCGGAAAGCCTTGGGCCAGGGGACCGATCCGGCCATGGAGAAAACGGGGTAATAGCCGAGCTGGGTATGAAGCAACCGGTAGTTCGGGGACTTGATCGGAGATCGCTACTTGCGGTGCAAGGATCCCGTTGGCCAGGCTATGTCCACAATGGCTTGGGCCAGTAACCTTTCATATAGATGAGCCGGCATGACGGCAATCCGTGTGTGTGCCTTTGGATTTAGTCTAGTTGTATGTGTGCGCAGTTAGAACACAAAGTTTGGGCCTAAGATTTGGCTGCAACGAAGGCGACGTGCTTTGGCACGAGATGCGGCGTCGAGTGTTAGGCCCTCGACATAGAGTTGCGTAAGTAAGATTGAGTTGTTTCGAGTTAAGTCAAAAAGGGCTGTAGGATAAGTTTGGCGAAGTTACATTGAGTTGCCAGGCACGACCTCGAAATATGAGGCACTGTCGCGCTGTCACAACACAAGTATAGGCAAGACTAAGCAGCGAGGCACTGCCTCAAAGAGGTAGCACGGTTACATGGAAATTGGACACTATCGTGTAGTCGTGTCTCTGATTATGGGCCGAAAGGCAAGCACGACTTGATTGGTTAACGTTGTTGGTACGAGAAGGGTCTAGAGGCAAAGTATTAGTTGACGTTGTTGTTACACGCACGGGATGGTCTAGAGACGCAAAATAGGCCAAGGCGTCTGTCCTAAAACTGATCCTAAGGCAAGACTAGAAAGACAATAGAAAAGAAAGGAAAATGTTGCACAAAGTAAATGAACGTGTCAGTTTTGTATGGGTGGGCGAGGAGCTCATTCCACCAGTACAGTTGAGTACTGAAACCCACACAGTGTTTATGTGTAGGCACAGGTAGAAGCTCGTGGCGCGGAGCTCGCTTGGATGCGTCGAGGCACAGAGTTCCTTGGCGATTCGAGGCGTGCAGCCGCGTGGAGTCTGAACTTATACGGGACATAATGTATGGACGTCGCTTATCTGAAGCATCCGCTGGCTCGAGACATGTATTGAGAGATGAGAGAGAGCTGAGTAACTTGTAATGTGAGAAGAGTGAGCTTGAGTGATTGTAATCTTGGCCTTGACCCCCATTGTAATCCTTGTTTTAATATCAATAAAATGCATCATTTGAATGACTTGTGTTTTGTTCTAAATTTTCGTTGCTATTATTCAATGTCTCTGCTTGGGACTTCTGTGCGACGACCCCATCACAGCCGCTTAAATAGGCCGTTATGGAACCCGCCTTGCACGAGCGCAATCTAGGCTTGTGCGGCATCATGCCTTAGCGAGGACGATCGCTCCTACGGGAGCGAAACGTGACAGAGACGAATAATGTTGCTTGGTTAGCGATATTGTTAACGGTGGTGTATGAGTGATTTTGATGGTAGCGGCGCATCAGTTGCGCGGGTAGGATGACATTTTGGATTGAGAACATATTGTCAGATTAGGTAAAGTTCCATAGGAATTGTCGGAAATTGATTTGGCTCCGAGATAGGATATAGCATGGTTTGTAGTAACTATCCCCCGTTGATGATCTCCAATTATCGAGCGTAGCTTCGGAACAGCTGACCCTAGAAGACTTGACCGCCAAATCAAGTAAATGTTGAAGTCCCGTAGGATGACCCTAATGAAGTCACATAAGGAATTGCGTCGAGGATAAAATGATGATGTAGTGCATGTTGAGGATAAGTTTAGGCTATCAATATGTGTTTAAAGATCTGATGAAATAGCCTTGGGCTGGATGGATAGGGATAGACTTTGACGATTGATCGAATAAGTACTCGAGTAATTTGCTAGTCGACAAATGGATAGATGTTGAGGAACGCTTTTAGCATATCGATGTGGTTAGGCGATTGCAAGTATTCTGCAATGCGCAAGAGCGACGAATATTGTAACGACCCTAGAATTTGTGTCGTAGATCGGATTCGAGTAACGATTAGGCTATATGTGTTGAGCGTACGATCTATGTTGCGAAACAAACTAGTTGGGATGGGATTAGAATTTGGGTAAAGTATTCGTACTCGATCGAGAATCGAAGATGAACGTATCGTAAGAGACCTTGGGTCGGAAAGATTGTTGCCTTTGAGCATCATGGACTCAAGTTGACCTCTTATGTCGGGAGAGATTAAGCACGGTGTCTGGATAAGTTACCTAGCGGGGGTAGCCCCAGACGCGATGCGTAGATAGTTTCAAGAACGTGAACTATATTGGATTAGTTGCGTGCGAAGCATGGTGTGAATTGTAGGCGAAAGAAATTTGGACATGGACTTAGTCCATGTCGTTAACGCAAAATTTCACGAATGATTAGATGAAAGACTTGAGTTGTGCGAGAGAGAAAATGAACGGACGAGTAGGCGCTGCGGAGAATTATTGCGATCGGATGCGCAACGACTTAATGCAACGCGTTCGCTAGATGGTCGATATGAAATTTATGGAATCAGAATTTCGGTTTTGAATCATGTTGTATGCAAAGATGTTTAGGGGATGATCACGTGTTATGGAATATTGCATACGCGAAGGATTTTGGAATGGACGCTAAGACCTGACCAAGTCGAGTAGAAGATGGATAGTATTCAAGGATTCAAAGAGTTGCACCTGTTAGCTTTGCTCAAATTCTCTACCATTGTGCTTGGCTGAAATACATATATTGGTGGGACGCCTAAAATATGTTTACGATCCAAACTCGATGGTATACCGAATTCAATTGAAACTGTTGGGAGGATCGAGAAGTGCTAAAGAAAACGTACAAACGCTAGAGACGGAACCACGATAGTGAGTATGTGATGAGTAAATCACATGGATCAAAATTCGAGCAATCGAGAGAAACGTGTAGATTAAGTATTGGCTTCGGTTCGAGGACGAACCTTGTTTTGAGTGGTATATTATGTAATGTCCCGCACTACACGGTACATTACGCTGAGTCGGTTGAGGCGACAAGATATGAGTTTAATTCGATGAGGCATAATTTTAATATGAAGAAGTATTGATTGAGTTGGTTTCAATATGCAGATATCGAGCAGAGTCCCTTACAACGAGTCGAAGCGTAGGCGATAGACTGAATCATTGGATGAGTGCGATGGAGCACGAAGTGCTCACATGGTTAGCTCGGACGAGATGATCGTGCAACGAAATTAAGGTGTCGGGCCGCATCGGTTCGGTGTAGCGATGGGCGTATCGGCTTAAGGTGGGCGGGTTCAGACCCTTCTCCCCTACTCCTTCATGTCTAATAAAATATACCATTATATACGAGTGTCGGTATTGAGTTAACGAGCGTGGCTCGAATGAGTAAAATCGTAGTGTGCGTCGAACACTAAGATAGAACATTGAACATTGAACAATTGAGGCGACGTGCATCAAGTGCACGGGTCGCGATAGGAAATTGATGGTAGAACATTGAAAGAAAATATCGAAATGTGCATCAAGTGCACGACTCAAGGAACATTGAACACAAGGCCTAGAACATTGAAATATGGCGTTGAGGGTGCATCCGTGCACGGAGGCTATGTGCTTGGTTTAATAAACGAATTGAACAAGTTGTGGTACAACGCCACGGAACTGTCGGAACATTGAAGGGTATGCTTCGCCCACGAAATATGCAGTTGTGGCACAATTATCGCAGAACTGCGATTATGCGAATAACTTGAGAACCGTCGGTTGAGTAGATGTGCGTATTAGGGCATCGTGCAACAATATGGATGTATTGAGGCATAGTTTTGTTGAGACTTGAGATAGATTGAGTTGAGATAAATGATATATTGAGAACTTAAGATTTGGTTGGAACGACATGACTCTTGCTTTTGCGAGTATTGCATGGTCAATGGACTTGGTTAACCTGTGCACGGGTTTTGGTATCCCTCGAACGTAGGATCGCCGGGGCACTGGGATCGTTCGACCGCGGAGGAAATTAAGAAGTATTCGTGGTGCACTTCATTCACACGGATTGCGCCCTTCTATTGATGTGATAAGCCAGAATACTAGTAAGTTGGGCTCCTTTATATACTGGACTAGCAACCCGTGCCAAAGCGACCGCCGGCTTACACGTTGAGATACCAGTCCATTACGGCACGGAACGTCGTAATCTTTCATATAGAAAGGGCCGGTGGCTTGAGACTAGAATTGGGTACAGGCGCAAGTCCTGCCACCCTTATGATTATGCTGGAAAAGTTGGTTTGTTGTGTGAATTGTTGTCGGCTTGCAGGCTTGCGATTCGAGACGGAGATGTGCACGATCACTGTGCTTATGTTCATTATATGGCTAACATTGTCTGTTGCAGGGACACGGCAGTGGACACATTCATGATTTAGTTGCTATCAATAACATGTTTTACCGCTTTGAAATCTTGTCATGAAACTGATCTAAGGCAATAATAGAAAGATCACATAATAAAATGCATGTTTCACAAAACTACTTAGTATTGGTTTAGGCGAGTGGGTCTTGATCGGTACGACGAGAGGATAAGTATTGATCCCCCACTTGCAGGTTCAGGAAATGGTCTGCTCGTGGCGGAGCTTCGCTTGGACGCGTTGAGACATGGAGTTCCTTAGCGTTTCGAGGCGTGCGACCGCACCGGGTTCGGCATGCAACATGAAGATATTTCGGCCGGGAGTCATTGGATGTGCTATAAAAGACATGATGTATGGAACATGATCCTTTGTGAGCTAGAGAGATCATGAGTGTTGTAAGCCAATTGGCATATTTAATTAAGCTATTCAAGCCTTTGTAATCTACTTCATTATCAATAAAGAGATTCTTATTATATATTTTGTTTCCTTCCGCTGCAAATGTTATCAATTTGAGATAAACACTATGTGAACTTGTCATCTTGTCTTGCACAAGCGCAACTCCGGGCTCGTGCGGTATCACGTCCCAACGAGGACGATTGATTCGGATGAAATCGATACGAGGACGAGTGATTTTCCGGGTCGGGACGTGACAGGTAGTAGAACATTGAGGATTGAGTACATTGGTAAACTACCCATAGAGGCAACAAAATACGGTTATAAAGTACAAGACTACAAACTATATATGTTTTGAACTGTCAAACAACTTACAAGAAATCAGCTTTATAATCAAAGCCCATGTGTGTCAAATCAAACCTACAACTTATAAGAGTCGGCTATACCAATACCTACAAAAATGACTCGGGGGCATCATGGGAGCTTGAATTAAAACAAAATATGGCAAGAGTATCCTATCATACTTTATTCCGTTGGTATGTGAGGGAGCACCCGTCTATCTGTCTGTCCTATCCTACCCAAACTATGATACATTACCCAAACAATTATCAATGTATCATACTATCATTCCTTTTAGCACGTGCTCAACACGTTACAAATACCCATAGCAGCTGCACCGATGTAACCTACGCACTGTCACGTCCCGTTCCGGTAGGAGCGATCGTCCTCGTAAAGGCATGATGTTGCGTGAGCCTAAATTGCGCTCACGCAAGACGGGTTCCATAACGACCGATTACAGACTAAGCGACGGGGTCGTCCACAGAAGTCCCTAGCGGAACATTAATACAGCAGCGGAAATTTGAAGCAAAACACAAGTCATACAAAATACTCTTTTATTGATATTGAAACAAAAATTACAATGTGACGCAAGGCCAAGATTACAATCACTCAAGCTCACTCATCTCACATTACAAGTCACTTTGCTCTCTTTCATCTCTTAATACAATTTGAGTAGGCCAGCGGAAGCTTTAAATAGGCTATGTCTATAATTATGCCCCGTATAAGTCCAGACTTCACGCGGTCGCACGCCTCGAATCGTCAAGGAACTCCGTTGCCTCGACGCATCCAAACGAGCTCCGCGCTACGAGCATCTACATATTCCTGCACATGAAAACTGTGTGGGTGTCAGTACTCAACTGTACTGGTGCAATGAGCTCCTCGCCTACCAATACAAAACCAACACATTCATTTACTTTGTGCAACATAATCCCTTTACGATTGTCTTTCTACTCTTGTCTTAGGATCAGTTTTAGGACATAGACTTTCGGCCAATTTTGTGTCTCTAGACCATCTCGTGCCTTAACAACGTCAACTTATCAAGTCGTGTTTACCTTTCGGCCTATACTCAGAGACGCAACTACACGATAGTACCCAATTTCCATGTGACCGTGCTACAAGTCCATTGTGCCGTCAACGTGGTCGTATCATGAGACCTATTCGTGTGTCCATATTGAGGCCGTGCCTTGCAACTCAGTATGACTTAACCATATTGCCACCTCGCGACCCTTGCTGCTTTAATCACCAACTGACCAAATCAAGACTTGTGAACTTAGTGTTACCTAACCAACTTTGCCTTGCGGCGATTCCTGACTTAAACTCGCAACGACTCAAATCCAACTTGTGCAACTCTATGCCAACAACTTAAGACTCGACACCACATCCCGTGCCGAAGCACAGTGTCTACATTGCAGCCAAATCTTAGGCCCAAACATTGTCTTCTGATCGTGCACCTATTCAACTCGACTCAATCCAAAGGCACACCTGCGGATTGCCGCCCGTGCCGACCCATCTATATGAAAGGTCACTAGCATCACAAGCTATCATGGACGTATAGTTTTGTTAATCGGGGTCCTTTCAACGCAAGTAGCTAGCCCCGTTGCAAATCCCCGCTTAACCTGTGATATTATCCTTGTACGACTATACCCTGTTTCCTCCTAGGCCGAGTCGGTCCCGGGGTCCCGGGTTGCCGCTCGAGGAACCATCGCCCTCGTCGACGAATTCGACTCGAACTGACGTCTCACACAGTCATTCTTCTTCCAATGTTGCTATCCTTTCAGGACCAAGTTCAAGACTTCTAACATTTGAAACCGCCTCGATGACCTATGGTCGCGAGCATTCTTCCTTGTTGCCCTATCATTTTACTCAACTCAGTAACGCCTATTTGATAGCCCTTTTCCAAACTCATCTTGAACCTACTGTGGTTCGTGCCTTAAACACTAAGTCCGTGACATCGTGCCTTAAGCCAACTTGTGTTCTGTGCGACACTACCACCCAAGTCATACTTCATATGACGGCCTTACGATCGTGAAACCAAGTAATTTTGACAATCGCAGAAAACATGGGACAGTGCTTAGAATGACTTCGATAGCCTAGCATAACTTAGCCTAACTTAATCGCGCAACAACTTGACGAGCGAAAGCTGCGTCGAGCCTCGCATCGCAGGAACGTGTCGTGCACGCTTTCAACTTTGAACAACCAAGCTATTTGGGTGCCTAGAATTATGCCACAAGCCGTGCAATGCAACTTAACCCGTAGGGCGAGCAAAGGCTATGCCAAGCCTTGGACGATGGGACCGTGCACGCTTTATCAAGCGTTTATGCGGGCGACGTCTATGACTTAGGCAAATTCTTAGCTTTGTGGCGAAGACGAACTTTTCCTTCTCCCAAGCCACAGGACGAAAAACCGAGTGTCATTTTGAAAGCCATCGTGCATCGTTTCTAAGCCGACCGTGGGACCTTTTTCCATGTTCTAACTCAATCGACCCAACTTGGGATTATTCCATTAGCTATGTGGATTCGTCTCTTTTATTATCAAGCCTACGGTGCATTGAAAACTTTCGTTTTATTAGTGCGAAGGCCAAGCTGAGGCAAGTTCACCGAAGCCACCCACCTGAGCGAGGAGTCGTCTCGACCGAGCGGATCTTCGAGCAAGTCGTTGCATGGCTAAGTCTGAACGTCATCGGCGTTCCGATTCCTCCGATTGACTGAGCGGGACGGGGCACTACATCATACACCACTCAGAAAAAGTTTCGTCCTCGAAACTAACTGAGTACTCACTTATTGACTTATAACTTGATTCAACATCCAACGATTCTTGCACACATTCTTCCTATACGTTACCTCAATCCGAGCCACGCTCGTGCTTACCATCAATCTTTCTTTAAAACCCTCGATTTTTGAAATCCTCGATAAATTTTCGTTCTTCTAGTCTCCCTTGAATTCAACGTATCACTTAGTTGGATCGTGCAGATATTTCAGGCGTCCCCAAAATACATACATTTCAACCAAGCCTTGTGATAGTGAATCCAATCCTACTTATCCGATTCATCCACTCAATCCCGAAAACAAATCGTACTGATGCTAACTCTCGCAACAGGGACGTCTCGCCTAACCGCTAGGCCATCTCTATAGGCTAAAGTCAATCCGTCAGTATTGGAATCATAGTTCCAAACAATAATATCAATATTGACCCCATCCTAAGGTCAAACCAAAGCTGACAGTATGGGATTTTTCTACCCAAGCTCGCATCACTCCGATTTCTAAACTCCGAGCATAGATTTCACCTATTTGCACTCGCAACGTTCAGTCCAGGGGTCCGAGTCATTCAACAAAGCCATCCTACTTCAAGTTCTACTCAACCAAGTCTCTTTCATATCGCTATCGCACGTCCAAATTTATAATTCGCATAGTCTATATCTTTGGATCCGTTCGATATAGTCTACCTATCCATTCTTTCCAAATCAAACACACTATGACACAATTTGTCGCTAGACCATAATTCTCATTCCATATTTCCTAAGTCATTCATCACAATTCACGTATTCGATTACAAGGACATCTAGCTTGACAATATGTTGCGCCCCAATCTCACACGAGTCCGATTACTTACAGTGGGCATGAAATCACCATGCAACACTCCCGCGAGACAACCATCCCCATCGGGACGTAACTCTTGCTTGAGTCTAGACTAATTCATTCTCGAAACGCAGATTGCGTCTACTCAATCCTCAAGTTTACTTAATCATCTATCACAAGTCCAACCAATCCTCGATGCGAGTTCGATCATTCCCGCGACATGAATCACCATGTCAGCGCTCACGCGGAACGATCGTCCCAAACCCGACGTGACGCATGTGCAAGGCTGGAGTTGCGCTCGTGCAAGACAAGATCGTTGACATTGTGGTTATCATCGAAGAAATCAAGATACTTTCCTTTCATCCAACATTCCTTTCAATCAAAATCCCTAAGCATAACATCCATCGAAACAATAACATTTTACATGATCATCATTTCCTGACTCAGAGTACCCCCGAGTTATCGCATATCGATCTTTGATACGTCTCAATACCATCGATGATATGCGTAACCTAACGATCTTCATTGCAACGAATTCCGAGCCGTGCGACTATTGCTATTGTCCGAACTGAAAGACCTCCTCAATATTCAAGATCAAATTCGATCATTATCCCTGAACTATTCCCATGATCAATTCATTCAAAACCTGAAATCACGTATGCACATTCTGTCACGCCCCGATTCCGTTGAATCGATAGTCGTCCCCCGGGCATGATGCCGTGCGAACCTAGTTTGCAATCGCACAAGGCATAGTCATAAGGTAATCCGAGACACGAGATCTAAGAGAGCAAGCAAACAAATTGAATCACACATTAAGTAAAGAAAACTTTGATCTTTAATGATAATGGACATCATTTACAGACTCCAGTACAGGACTCATGCCGCGCGGGCTACAACATGACTCAATTACCAAAGAGTGCCGATGAGATAGTTGTTCCATACATTGCACACATCCCTCAATATACAACAGAGTACTCCAGTGACCTAGAATAGAGGGACGTTGAGCCATCTTCCTTGGACAGTTGAGAGTCTTCAAAAGTAGAGTTGCGGGACAAGTCTATGACGCGCAGCCGAAGCTTCAAAATCACGAACGTCGTCGAGCTAGTTGGCGCGTCCTTCCTGTTTCACGGGACCTGCAAAGAGCGAGGATCAGTACGATCACATGTACTGGCGAATGGCTAATTAAAATCCAAGCTCTGTATTTGATTCAAACAGTTTTATAAACATGTTAGCTAGCTATTTCTGTGATCTTTCTAACCATCCTGATCGATTTGCATGTTAACATGTTTTGAGGCAAGCATATGAAATTGTATAACATTAAGCAGCTATCATATTCATCCCGTGTCACGTGCATTTGTTAAGCAGTGAAAGGGTGTGAAGGTCACTGGCAATGTCAAGCCATCACGGACTATAGCCGGGTTAGACGGCGACCCTTTCGCGGCGGGTAGCGAGCCCGTAAGGCTGGCGCTTGTTATACTCATTCCTCCCGGGCCGAATCGGTCCCTTGGCCTAGGCAACCGTTCGAGAAAACTACACCTTGTCGACAAGTTGTCCAATGACCGTTTTGCAGAGTCTTGAAATATGCTCTCTTTTCTAGAACCTTAGCATTTCTCTTTTATGTGCGAAACTTAGCCTTTCTTTTGAACTTAGTCGATTTACTCACTTAGCCACATCGTTGCGATAAACGTTAATGGATTCATTCACTGTTTTGCATAGGTTAAGTGGAATTGCAAAAGGAAGCACGTTTTCCATTTTCAATACCAGCAGTTTGATAGCAAGTGTTTCGTGAAGAATCGTGCCACGATTTCTTGATTCTACACTATTATGTCAAGCATTCATTTAACTTTATATTGATTTTGAAATAGAGGGACGAGGCGAAGGAGGTCAGCCACTCGCCTTAGACTTGCTCCAAGCGAGCGACTGGTTGGCTGCGCTGAGTCGCCTACGCGATCACCTGCAATCGCATAGGCAACTGATTAGAACACTGTGTAATTCAAGAAATTTCGATATGAATGTGAAGCTCGAAAACGCAAGTCACGAAAACCCATCGGAAACATTTACGAAAAATGCATTCACGACAACCAAAGCCAAAGCCAAATCAAGTGCGGCATGAAAACCAGAGCAACGGGAGGTCTCTTCCGACTCAGTCGCAGAGCCAATCCTTGAGACACAACCCGCTGAATATGGGACTTGGTTCCGAAGAAGCCATTCCATAACGTGGAATGGATCTTAATTCAACCGTTCCCGTTCGATCGACTCGGCCGATTCCGGCCTATCAGTCCCGACCGAATCGATAGCGACAGTGTTCCTTTCTCGCGCACCCCGTAGACGAAAACGGGGCACGATGTAGGGACGGGGCACTACACATTCGTCTATCTCAAGTCATTGAGTAACATCTATCCCAATTCCTTATAGTCATTCTCAATATTCGAATCATTCCCATGCACGCTATCATCCAATCGTGCTAATTTTTCGTATACGATTCATATCGATTTCCTCTATCAAGTCATCCGTACGCTACACCTTAACTTTTCTTCGATTCAGTTTCACCTACTCAATCATTTTCCATTTCATACTTGCACAATCACAATCCCGTGTGTGTCATCCTTAGTTTGTTCGAATCATCTTATCAAACTTCAAGACTACCCTTTTACTCAATGATACTCAATCTAAGGCTTTGCATACTCGTCGCTTGCTGATAGACTCATTGGCACCCAGTAATCCTCAATCGATCAACATCCCCGAGGCTATCCCATATACCGCTCAGAGATGAAGTCATTCGACAAATCTTCAAAACTATCATTCAATTCGCAATCGACTACTTCGAATCTCCGTTCGAACCATTCCTCAAATTTCAAGCACGCTCTCCTATATCACATCGATGATAACATCGTCGTTCGATAGCACCGCTATCGAAACCACCCAACACTCTCTGAATCAAGTCTAACTCATTCTTGCCCGACGCAATTTTGGTGTATATGCCCAGCCCGACTTAGCCAATCGTGCTTACTTGAACTCTGTTCAACCAAATTTTTCCTTCGTGTTACTTTTCAAAATATATAGACTTATTGTATAGACATCTCGTGGGACATTTGAGAGAGAGCGCACCAACGATATCAATTTGCGGAAGCAACACAGAGTTCAAGAATTCAATCGAAAGTCCAAGGACGTAAAACCATGCTCTGATACCATTATGTCACGCTCCGCTCCCGTAGGACCGATCGTCCTCGCTAAGGCGTGAAACCGCGTGAGCCTAAATTGCGCTCACACAAGACGGATTCCATAACGGCCGATTACAGGCTAGGCGACGGGGTCGTCGCACAGAAGTCCCAGGCGGAACATTGATACAGCAGCGAAAATTTGAAGCAAAACACAAGTCATGCAAAATACTCTTTTATTGATATTGAAACAAAGATTACAATGTGGCGCAAGGCCAAGATTACAATCACTCAAGTTCACTCTTCTCACATTACAAGTCACTCTGCTCTCTTTCATCTCTTAATACAATTTGAGTAGGCCAGCGAAAGCTTTATATAGGCGATATCAATACATTATGTCCCGTATAAGTCCAGACTTCACGCGGCCGCACGCCTCGAATCGTCAAGAAACTCCGTTGCCTCGACGCATCCAAGCGAGCTCCGTGCCACGAGCTTCTACCTGTTCCTGCACATGAAAACTGTGTGGGTGTCAGTACTCAACTGTACTGGTGGAATGAGCTCCTCACCCACCCATACAAAACCAACACATTCATTTACTTTGTGCAACAAAATTCCTTTACGATTGTCTTTCTACTCTTGCCTTAGGATCAGTTTTAGGACAGACTCTCGGCCTATTTTGTGTCTCTAGACCATCCCGTGCCTTAACAATATCAACTTATCAAGTCGTGTTTGCCTTTCGGCCCATACTCAGAGACGCAACTACACGATAGTACCCAATTTCCATGTGACCGTGCTACAAGTCTATTGTGCCGTCAATGTGGTCGTATCATGAGACCTATTCATGTGTCCATATTGAGGCCGTGCCTTGCAACTCAGTATGACTTAACCATATTGCTGCATCGCGGCCCTTGCTACTTTAATCATCAACTGACCAAATCAAGACTTGTGAACTTAGTGTCACCTAACCAACTTTGCCTTGCGGTGTTCCTGACTTAAACTCGCAACGACTCAAATCCAACTCGTGCAACTCTATGCCAACAACTTAAGACTCGACACCACATCCTGTGTCGAAGCACGGTGTTTACGTTGCAGCCAAATCTTAGGCCCAAACATTGTCTTCTAATCGTGCACCTATTCAACTTGACTCAATCCAAAGGCACACCTGCGGATTGCCGCATGTGCCGACCCATCTATATGAAAGGTCACTAGCATCACAAGCTATCCTGGACGTATAGTTTTGTTAATCGGGGTCCTTTCAGCGCAAGTAGCTAGTCCCGTTGCAAGTTCCTGCTTAACCTGTGCTATTATCCTTGCACGACTATACCATGTTTCCTCCTAGACCGAGTCGGTCCCGTGGTCCCGGGTTGCCGCTCAAGGAACCATTGTCCTTGTCGACAAGTTGTCCATGACCATGCAAGACTCGACTCAAACTGACGTCTCACATAGTCATTCTTCTTCCAATGTTGCCATCCTTTCAGGACCAAGTTCAAGACTTCTAACATTTGAGACCGCATCGATGACTCATGGTCGCGAGCATTCTTCCTTGTTGCCCTATCGTTTTAATCAACTCAGTAACGCCTATTTGATAGCCCTTTTCCAAACTCATCTTGAACCTACTGTGGTTCGTGCCTTAAACACTAAGTCCGTGACATCGTGCCTTAAGCCAACTTGTGTTCTGTGCGACACTGCCACCCAAGTCATATTTCATATGACGGGCCTTACGATCGTGAAACCAAGTAATTTTGACAATCGCAGAAAACATGGGACAGTGCTTAGAATGACTTCGATAGCCTAGCATAACTTAGCCTAATTTAATCGCGCAACAACTTGACGAGCGAAGGCTGCGTCGAGCCTCGCATCGCAGGAACGTGTCATGCACGCGTTCGACTTTGAACAACCAAGCTATTTGGGTGCCTAGACTTATGCCAGAAGCCGTGTAATGCAACTTAACCCGTAGGACGAGCAAAGGCTATGCCAAGTCTTGGACGATGGGACCGTGCACGCTTTATCAAGCGTTTATGCGGACGACGCCTATGACTTAGGCAAATTCTTAGCTTTGTGGCGAAGACGAACTTTTTCTTCTCCCAAGCCACGAGACGAAAGACCGAGTGTGATTTTGAAAGCCTTCGTGCATCGTTTCTAAGCCGACCGTGTGACCTTTTACATGTTCTAACTAAGTCGACCCAACTTGGGATTATTCTCTTAGCTATGTGGATTCGTCTCTTTTATTATCAAGCCTACGATGCATTAAAAACTTTCGTTTTATTAGTACGAAGGCCAAGCTGAGACAAGTTCACCGAAGCCACCCACCTGAGCGAGGAGTCGCCTCGACCGAGCGGGTCTTCGAGCAAGCCGTTGCATGGCTAAGTCCGAACGTCGTCGGCGTTCCGATTCCTTCAATTGACTGAGCGGGACGGGGCACTACACGCACCCACCGACAGTGAAAGCGGAGGGGAGGGCAAGAAGAGTTTCATCGAGAATAGGAAGCTGGATTTAAAAAAGGAACCACGAGCTGGTGGGCAAGCCGCGTCTTAAGTTCAACATGTGCTGTCGTATATACTGTTAGTGCCGGGACACAATTTTTTCGATGGAAAACTGAGAATATGAAACAATTGTAAAAACAATGTTCCAGCACAACACTTCTAGGAAGGTTGCGCAAGTATAACGAAGATCTAAAAAGATATCGTTATGATATTACGAGAATCTAAAAAGATTTCGTAATCACAGCAGCGAAGAAGATGACAAGCGAAATATGGAAGATGGCCTGCTGGGATGAATGATCACCGTTGCTCAAAGCTTTATTCGCCCTACACGAACAGCTTCCAGGAACCAGCAAGTTCGTCGGAGAACTTGGAACACTCCTGCTCTTCTGATTCCTCGGATGGACACGAACTCCCGTGCAAGAGCAACGCTGGTGCGGCGCCTTTCCTCTCTCTCTCGAAGGCTGCAGATCAGAACTGTGTTAAAGAACACGTCTGAATACTCTGTTTACTTGTGCTAAAGAACACTTCGTAAACTTTCTGATGGCTTCTCTTTCTATTCTGTAATGAGCCTCGAGAGAGAGGATGCCTTATATAGGCCCTGCAGCAACTGGTCGGTTGCCACAAAGTTAGGGACGTGGTAATAACCACACCGAACATGTAGCAACCGCCCAGAACAAGCAAACGCACGTTCTGCTGCCAACTGCGCACACCCAGCGCTCCTTCCACTCTGCGCGACAGAGCGCGTACTGAACTGCGCACACTGCGCGCACTGCACGCACTGCGCAACCAGCGCAACCAGCGCAACCCAGCACAACCCTGCGCACCCCAGCACAACCCTGTGCAACCCAGCGCAACCCAGCGCACCCAAGCGCAACCTGAGCGCAACCTGGGCGCGCACCTGGGCAGCGCAACTGGGCATGCGCAACTGGGCAGCGCAACTGGGCTTGCGCAACGTGGCTGCGCAAGTGGCTCGCACAACGAGCGCAACTAAAGCGCACTATGCGCCTAGCTACGATGCTGACGTGCTAAGTGCAAAGTGCGCCAACAAAACGCCACATTACGTCCCATGAGCCCATGAGCCCGAGTCCGAGTCCGAGTCCGAGTCCGAGTCGCTAAGCCCCTACGGGGCTTAGCTCCTATGGAAATAAATTTCCCAAGAGCAAAAAGCATGAATGCTTTTATTGTTGATTTTACCCTTTTTCCCATTAGAAAAATAACCTCACATGGCAAGCCCATGTGCACCTCCACACCACATGTGCATCTCCAATAATAGCAAAGCTAATATATAGAGATACAAACCCTTTGGCCTATCCGATGTGGGACTAAAGTTTCTAAAGGAAAGGCCAAAACTCCAACAATCCCCCACATATCTCTATATATGGGTATAAGTGTTCCCCACAGTAACTGTCCATCATGCATTAGGAGAGATGTCGCTGACGACTTGAATCTTCCCGCATGGATCAAAAATCAAACTATAATACAAGAATGGACTAAGCCTTGAATTCTGCATCATAGCTGAAATTCTTTCCACTCACATAATGTAGTTACATGTGCTTCTGGCTACACATTAAAGGCCCTGTGTCGGCCTGGTTTCAGTGTATAATTTTGGACGTCTACAAGTTTACCCTCAAGAGACGGCCTGATATCACTTTGTCCATACACTATAGGTGAGTTCATTATAAAGAGACATGGCATGAAGCGCTTTGCGCTCCCCTTGCGGTGCTATGCCACTATGACATGGCTTAAAGCCGAGGCCTTACCCCGTACCGGGAACCGCATCGTAGTGTCATACTACTGTAGCATGAGGCAACCGCCTCTTTGTAGTGCCAAACTACCCAGCATGAAGCCTTAGGCTCCCTTGCGGTGTTACGCCGCAACGACATGGCTTGCAAGGCCGAGGCTTTATCCCTAACAGGGTACCTCATCGTGGTGTCGTGCCACTGTAACATGAGGAACTCCTCCTCTTTGTAGTGCTGACTACACCCCTCTTTATTTTTATCATACAGCATTAGGCTAACTGCCTATTTGCGGTGCTACGCCGCTGTGACTTGGCCTGCAAAGCCGAGGCTTTATCCTATTACTGGGCAGCACCCCACATATAGGAACCTCATTGTGGAGTCACTCCACTGTAGCATGGAGTTTCACTCCTTGTAGTACTGCTCTACCGTGCCTCCTGTAAAGCACACCAGGCATTCACTCTGCCTGAGAACTCATTAAGGCAATTAAGCCAACCTTCCCACAGGAACCGTTTTTCGCAGAAAACAACAGTAGACAACAGTGGTTATAGGTCCGTAACCTCTCCATGCCCAATAGAACATGTACCCACCGTTCCTGATATTCTTCTGATTAGTGGTCCTCCCTTGAACCAAAAGCTAGATGCCTAGTAGATAAATCTTTGAACTAATAGCATAAAACTTTATGGTAGGAATACAATATCAGAATGCCTTCAAGCCCATTTTACAAGCTGTGTCATCGACCAGCTGGCGCTTGAGGCCCTTGGTGAACGGATCCGCCAGGTTCTCCTGACTCCGAACATCAATAACTGCAATAACACCTCTTGATAAGTTCGTGTACTGCCCTGTGCTTCAACCGCACAGTCCTCTTCTTCCCGTTGAAGAGGTCATTTGATGCCACCGCCGCAGTCGCCTGGTTGTCGCAGTATATCGGTATCGCCGGTATTTGCGCCCCAACCATTGGAAGATCATACATGAGCTCCCGAAGCCATTCTGCTTCCTCGGCTGCGGTATCAAGTGCAAAGAACTCAAATTCCATGGATGACCGTGAGAGCATAGTCTGCTTCTTCGACTCCCACGATATAGCAGCTCCACCCATTGTGAAAATGAATCCACCTGTGGACCTCTCGCTCTCCACCTCTGAGCACCAGCTGGCATCACTGAAGCCTTCAACTACCGGCGGATCTTCGCTGTAGTACAGTGCATATGTCTGAGTATTCTTGAGATATCTCATAACCCGTTTCACAGCTTTCCAGTGTTCAGCACCTGGGTTGCTCGTGAAACGACTCAGCATTCCCACGGTAAAAGCTATGTCAGGCCTTGTGGCATTAGTAGCATACATCAAACTTCCGATTACGCTTGCATACTCCAGCTGCCTGACGCTTTCCCCTGAATTAGGCTTCAGCTTCATATCACACCTGTACGGCGTATCGATCCCTGGAAGATCCCGATACCCATAACGAGTGATCATTTTCTCAATATAATGAGACTGTGATAGCGCTAGTCCAGTGTCTGTCCGGATGATCTTGATCCCTAAGATCACATCAGCTTCCCCCAAGTCCTTTATACTGAACTTGCTTGAGATGAACTTCTTTGTCTCCGTGACACAGCTAATATCCGTACCTAAGATAAGCATGTCGTCCACGTACAGACAAACGATCACACCTCTTCCATCAGCGAACTTCGTGTAAACACGCTTGTCCGTATCGCTGACCATGTAGCCATTTGACCTTATAACTTTGTCAAATTTCTCATGCCACATCTTGGGAGCTTGTTTAAGACCGTACAAGGATTTTACCAACTTGCAGACTTTATCTTCAAGACCCCTGATGACAAATCCCTCTGGTTGTTGCATGTAAATCTCTTCGGTCAGCTCGCCATTTAGGAAAGCCGTATTCACATCCATCTGATGTATCACCATCTTATATATTGCTGCGAGAGCAATCAACATTCTGATGGTGGTCATCCGGGCTACTGGAGCATACGTGTCAAAATAGTCAATCCCCTGCTTTTGAGAAAACCCCTTGGCTACCAACCTAGCCTTGAACTTGTCAATAGTTCCGTCTGCTTTCATCTTCTTCTTGAAGATCCATTTGCATCCGATGGATTTCGCTCCTTCAGGAAGATCAACCAACACCCAAGTGTTATTTGAGGTGATGGAATCAATTTCATTGTCTATCGCCTCCTTCCAGAAAACCGCGTCTCTGGTCTTCATCGCCTCATCATAGGTAAGCGGATCTGCTTCCACATGATAGGTGACAAAGTCACTTCCGAAATCCTTCGGCCTCCTCACTCGCTTCGTTGACGGCTCAGCGAGATCTGGTTCAACCGTTGTTTCAACAACATCTTCTTGGACCACATCTTCATTGAAGACCTGCGCACCCTCATTGTTCTCCGGAACATCCGCAAGAACAATATTCTTGTGCCTTGCAAATTTGTCTTCAAAATATTCTGCATCGCGAGATTCAATGATATGATTTGACTCAATATCAAGAAATCTCCGAGCATCACTCTTCTCGGCATACCCCAAGAAGATCGTCTTAGTAGTCCTTGTCCCAAGCTTCTGAATCTTCAAATCTGGAAGCTTGACATATGCCAGACACCCCCACACTCGAATGACATTCAAGTTAGGTCTGACCTTGAACCAGAGTTCATGAGGAGTAACGTCTGAAGTTGCATGAGGCACTCTATTAAGAATAAAAGTGGCCGTCAATGCAGCTTCTCCCCAGTAGCACTTAGGAAGACCAGAAGTCAACAACATTGAGTTAATCATTTCTGTTAACGTTCTGTTCTTCCTCTCTGCTACTCCGTTTGATTGAGGAGAGTACGGAACCGTAGTCTCGTTGACAATTCCATGTTCTTTGCAGAACGATGCGAATTCATGAGACCTGTACTCCCCACCTCGATCACTTCTTATCCTTTTGAGTTGTTGTCCAGTCTGCCGCTCAGCTTCGGCTCTGAACTCCTTGAACTTCTCGAATGCTTCGTCTTTAGCCTTCAGCAAGTAGACGAACGCATACTTTGAGAAGTCATCGATGAAGGTTATGAAATACTTCATCCCGGCCTTTGTAGAGAACTATTTGAAGTCACAGATATCGGAGTGTACCAACTCCAGAAGATCTGTACTTCGATTAACCCGAGGAAAGGGTTTCCTTGTGATCTTTGTTTGAGCACAAACTTCACATTTCTCTACCTTACCCCCACACTTGGAGATAAGTCCTAGACTAGACATTCTGTTTATTCGTTTACAATGAACATGTCCTAGCCTATTATGCCACAACTCAAGAGTATAAGCAGAATGAGTGACTTCATTAATTACATTAATTACATTGGACTGATTTACAAGCTGAATTTTGAACATTCCTTCGGTATAAAAAGCTTTCCTGAAATATGTTCCTTTGATAGACATCACCATCTGGCCAGCATTGATGTCCATCCTGAGGCCTGCTTTGCAGAGTAGGCCTCCTGAGATCAGGTTCTTGGCGATAGCAGGTACGTGCTTCACGCCTTGAAACGTCAGAGACTTCCCCGAAGTCAGCTTCAACACCACCGTCCCGATCCCGAGCACTTCAGCTTGTGCCTGGTTCGCCATCATAACCACTTCAGAAGTAGGTGTATAGGTGGTGAACCACTCCTTACTGGAACAGACATGGCAGGAGGCTCCAGTGTCTACCCACCAGTCAGAGTCAGTCCTTACCGCATCAACCTGTGCAACCATAGCAACAACATCAGTGATCATAGATACCTTACTAGGTTCTCCTTGCTCTGATTGCTTGGTCTTTGCTTCGCACTCATTCTTAAAGTGGTCCTTCTTGCCACACTTGAAGCAAGGCATTTGAGACTTTGGCTTCTTTTTCTTGATAGAAGTTCCCTTGACTTTTAGATTGTCATGGTCCTTCTTCTTGCTGTGGAAAGCCGCCTGCTTTTCCCTTGGTTCCTTGGTCTGAACCAGATTGGCGTTAGCCAATTGCTTGGACAGTGTGTCCACCTTCAGTTGAGCCCGCATCTGGTCCTCAACATATATTTTCTGCAAGAGATCTTCAAGGCTGATCTCAAGCTTCTTCCTATGCATGTTTGCATAGAACTTGCTCCACCCAGCGGGGAGCTTTGAGACAATCCCTCCAACAACAAACTTGTCGGGGAGGGACATCGCCTCATCTTCCAGCTTCTGTCGCAGTTTCAGGAACTCCTTCACCTGCTGCAGCATAGACTTTTCGTCCTCAAAGAACCACTTGTGATATTTTTCAACCACAAATATTTTACTGCGGTTCTTGTCTTCTTCGTAGAGTTTTTCCAGAGACTCCCATATGTCTCTAGCGATATTCTTCTTAGAATAGGATTCTGCAAGGGAATCCTCCATAGCATTCAGGATAAGCAGCCTGCAAATGCTATTTTCTCTTCTCCACTTGGCCTGAAGTTTAGTAGCCGCAGAGGTTGCGGCAGCAGACCCAGTATCTGGAACGGTAGGTTCCTCTTCAAGAAGCACGTGATCCACGTCTCTGAGTTGAAGAGTAAGAAAAATCTTCCTTTTCCAGACTTGATAATGCTCTCCATCAAACTTTTCTAACTTGCAAAAGTCAGTATTGAGGAGTGAAGCATTAACGTTTTCCATCGTAGCAATAAAGCTTTGAGATTGTTAGTGCCGGGGCACAATTTTTTCGATGGAAAACTGAGAATATGAAACAATTGTAAAAACAATGTTCCAACGCAACACTTCTAGGAAGGTTGCGCAAGTATAACGAAGATCTAAAAAGATATCGTTATGATATTACGATAATCTAAAAAGATTTTGTAATCACAGCAGCGGAGAAGATGACAGGCGAAATATGGAAGATGGCCTGCTGGGGTGAATGATCACCGTTGCTCAAAGCTTTATTCGTCCTACACGAACAGCTTCCAGGAACCAGCAAGTTCATCGGAGAACTTGGAACACTCCTGCTCTTCTGACTCCTCGGATGGACACAAACTCCCGTGCAAGAACAACGCTGGTGCGGCGCCTTTCCTCTCTCTCTCGAAGGCTGCAGATCAGAACTGTGTTAAAGAACACGTCTGAATTCTCTGTTTACTTGTGCTAAAGAACACTTCGTAAACTTTCTGATGGCTTCTCTTTCTATTCTGTAATGAGCCTTGAGAGAGAGGATGCCTTATATAGGCCCTGCAGTCGCACTATGCGCCTAGCTACGATGCTGACGTGCTAAGTGCAAAGTGCGCCAACAAAACGCCACATTACGCCTCATGAGCCCATGAGTCCGAGTCCGAGTCCGAGTCCGAGTCCGAGTCCGAGTCGCTAAGCCCCTACGGGGCTTAGCTCCTATGGAAATAAATTTCCCAAGAGCAAAAAGCATGAATGCTTTTATTGTTGATTTTAGCCTTTTTCCCATTAGAAAAATAAACCACATGGCAAGCCCATGTGCACCTCCACACCACATGTGCATCTCCAATAAGGGGCTGTTTGGATAGATGTAACTCTTTGAAAGTGTGAAAGTGGCACTTACGTCATGATGAGTTGCAGTTGAAAGTGTGAAAGTGACACTTTCCAAAATGTGTTTGGATGTAGTACTTTTTGTCTCCTGCAAGTGAAAAAAAAATGGATTTGGTATTTGGATGGTTGTTGAAAGTGGAAAAAAACGAGTTCGGTTGTTTGGATGGTTGTTGAAAGTGGATATTGGGATTGTAGATATGAGAACCCATAATTAAATTAATTCTGGAATATTTTCAAAATAAAAATTATCAAATAACTATTAATTATTTTAATTGATATTTTAAATTTTATAAAATAAAAGAAAATCTCATAAATTAACAAAAAAATTATATTAAAAATAAATTAAATTAATTATCATAACTAATGAACAAAAAAAAGTAATTACCATAAGTATCATAATTAAATTAAATTAATTATCATAATTTAATGAAAAAATATATTAAACAAAATATATATTAACTATTAAATAAAATAATTACCATAATCAAAGATATCAAATTATAATTAGATTTTTATTTAATTAAAATTCAAACCATTCCCATTCTCTTCTTCCCAGATTAATGACCCTAATTAAACGAAAAAATACATTAACTATCATAATTAAAAAAATACATTAATTAACATAATTAAATAAATCAAATTACAATTAATTTATTATTGATTAAATTATTTAACAAATCAAAATTCATTAATTATTAGACAATTTAAACAAATTAAGCCAAATTAATTAACCCTAAAAATTAAATTAATATGGTATATGTATGTTTCTCTCTCCCCACAACCACATTTCCTCTCCCCCAAATAAATTAGCTCCCCATTCTCCTCTTCCCACCGCCACCGCCACCGCAACCGCCTCCTCTCCCCTCCATCGCTACCTGGTACTCCTCCCCCTTCTCCGCCACCGTCGCCACCGTCTCCTACCTCTCCTCCGTCGTCGATGGGGGCGCCACCTCCTCGTCTTCCCAGGGGTGGCCGTGGCCTGTGACGTACATCGGCGGCGAGTGGCGAGTGGGGTTGCCGTCTTCCAACAATCAATCTCCTCCCGGCCTTCAGCGTTTTTTTTTTCCTTCAATTTTTTGCAGGATTTTTGGAGAAATTTTGTTCATATTTGTTGTTTCTTGGACAGTATAGATTTTATTCAAAAAAAATTCTTGTTGTGCATGGGAACCCAGATCTCCTCCAGATTTGAGTTCGTAGAGAGTTTCATCCAAAATTTGTGGATGTCAAAAGTGAGAAATGGGAGGGGACAAGAACTGTAATACTGTCATATCATCAAAAAAAACCAGTTTACTTTCAGGAGAACCAAACAACTGAACTGAGTTCAGTTCCTCTACAAATGCAGAAAACATCTCCAGTTTCTTGCAGTTGCAAGGAACCAAACAGGCCCTAATAGCAAAGCTAATATATAGAGATACAAACTCTTTGGCCTATCCGATGTGGGACTAAAGTTTCTAAAGGAAAGGCCAAAACTCCAACATATACAAAGCTCGTTGAGGCGCTTTATCTAGTAAGAGTATTTGTAGTCCTCTCTCTAACCACATTAACCACTTTTCTCCATCAATTACTTGCATCTCATCTATCACATTAGGGTCCATCGCTCTACTTTGATAAATCGGGATCAGATTTGTTAAGTAGCAAAATCGACCTTATCAGTGTGGTCCTATCAGTAATGTCCACCAACTTCCTAGTGTACTTTGTACTTGCCTAAATTAGTATGCCTATGGTAGACAAAATTTCTACAAAAAAAGGGGGTAAAAGCGTGTTTAGTAACAGTTCAGGTGGCAAGAGGTCACCCCTTATTTAGGATGAGAGTTGGCTAGCTGGCAATAATGGTTGCAAATTACACATACACCAGTCATCAATTAATTAAGGCTATTAATTAAAGAAGAAGCAAAGCACAGCAAAACAAGGTGTGTATGCTCACAGGAGAGGCTTTCTGCGTCATCGTCGACCTCCGCAGTGGGGGACTTCTGATCGCCACTTCTGTATATAACCTTCCCGTACTTGTTGAGCAATTCGTCGAAAACCTCGTCCGTGGTGTCTTCTCCGCCGCCAACGTTCTACAAGAAAACATACAACAAGCCAAGTCAAGCCAAGAATGGACCAATTAATGAAAAAACAAAAGTAGCACAGCAAAATCACTGGTTTGTGACATTAGATTGCGTACGTAGTTGGGCTGTCTCTGGCAGAACAAGGGTGTGAAGCGACCACAACGATGGCGGCGCTTCGAGTTCGGTAGAGAAAGGGATGTACTACTCATCTGGCCATGAATCTTTGGACATGAAGGAAGTGATAGTGGCGGTGAAGCTGCGGCTGCTATTGTTAGGACTCGCATGGTGGGAGGTGGAGGTGGAGGTGGAAGTGAAAAAGAATCAGCAATAGAAGAGAGATTTTGGATAACATTCTTCTCGGGTATTATCGGATACGATACCGGATTCGGACCTAAATTTCCCGGTTTGGATGTATGAAAATGTAACCGATCCATTTCTTTCAAAATAAATTTTCAAGGAATTAAAAAAAAAAAAATTAAGTCGCACCCGCTTGTTTTACCTTGAATGTACCCTACTGCTTTACCTTACTGTAAGTTATCCCCCACTTTTGACGGATTCCATCCAAGACCAACGGTCAACAAGTTTGACCGATAATTTTGGATGAAAATACGCTTCACAAACCCAAACCCAAATATTAATCCTAATCCTTCCGCTCTACCCCCTTCCCCCGCCCCGCCGCTGCCACGCCCCGCCCCGCCGCTGCCGTGCCCCCCGCCCAGCCGCTGTCACGCCCATCACATCCACCACCACCACCTTCACCTTCACTTTCACCTTCACGATCACTACCACCTTCACCACCACCACCTTCACCACCTTCATCAACACCACCACTACCATCACCACCACCACCATCATCTCCGCCCCCCTCCCCCGCGGCGCCGCCCACCCCCTCCCCCGCAGCCCCCCGCACACCCCTTCCTCCCCGCGCGCGCAACCCCCCAGCCCACCCCCTCCCCCGCAGCCCGCGTTGAAGTAAAGTACTCATAGACAGGATCGATGATAGCACGATCGGAAGATAGCGTGCATGAATGTTGATTTGAACATAAAAGAATGACTAAGGAGTTAGAATTAGATGTTGCTCAACAACTTGAGCTAGCATGAAACAATGCGAATTGAGAAATTAAGTTGCATGACTCAGATTTTGTTGCAAAAGGAAGATCGTCAGGTTATGTACATCATCGATGGTATTAGGGCGTATCAAAGATCGATGTACGATAACTCGGGGGTACTCTGATTCGATGAATGATGATCGTGTGAAATGATAGTGTTTCGATGGATGTTGTACTTGAGATTTTAATAGAGAATGAATGTTTGGATGAAAGGGAAGTGACTTGATTGTTCAATGATAACCACAACGACAACAATCTTGTCTTGCGCGAGCGCAACTCCAGCCTCGCACATGCGTCACGTCAGATTTGGGATGATCATTCCGTGTGAGCGTTGGCATGGTGATTCATGTCCAGCGGAAATGATCGAACTCGAAATATCATGACATGACAATTTTGGTTGCTTCGACTTGTGGTTTGAAGCGAAGGTGAATTCGAGGATTGCTAGGACTTGTGATTGGCGATTAAGAAAACTTGAGGATTGAGTAGACCAATCTGCGTATCAAAAATAAGTAAGTCTAGACTCAACGCAAGAGTTACGTCCCGGTGAGGACGATTATTCTGCGGGTATGTTGACATGGTGATTCATGTCCACCGTAGATAATCAGACTTGCGTGAGATCGAGGTGTGATAAATTGCTTGGCTAGACGACCTTGTGATCGACTATGTGAATTGGATAGGATAGATAGGCGAATTATATCAAACAAATTTGAAGAGATAGACTATGACAATTACTAGTGTGGACATACGATATTGAGGCGCCAAGGACTTGGTCGAGGACAACCTATCGTAGGATGACTTTCCTAAACGAGCTCGGACCCTAAGCGAAGGATGTATTGATGCGAATAGGACGAACTCTGCTTGATGTTTAGAAATTTGAGTGAAATGAATTTGGGTAAAAACTCCCGTATAAAAGAACAAATGGTTTGGCCATAGGATTGGGACGAACGTCGTGCAACGACTTTGCACGATGAACCAAGAACTGGACTTGTGACTATGACCTTGTGAGTTTACCTAGCGGATAGGCTGTCACGCCCCAGTACCGAAATACGGGGACAGACGTCAGCCAGCTACACCGTATAAGGTACGAATATATTATACGACGATGACGGCTGTCAATCTTGCTGGGTATCCTAGCATGCAATCGTTCTATAGCCTAAATCCGATACTCATATCCACAGGCAATAACAATGAAATACTAAGCAAGAGAGATAACCATATGGAAAGCAGAAAATACACATATGATAATCGGGAAGTCTACAGTACATGATAATAATGTAGACGAATATACCTTCCCACAGTTCCTAGCATGGTCGGGAACTGAAGCATATCCTCCAAGTCAAGTTTGGAAGATCCACAGGGTCGGTCACTGGCAATCTGGGAACAATCCAGGGTTGGTCAGGCCAACCGTAGCAAGTACCAGAAAGGAAGGCTCAAGGACGGGCGAAGAAAGCAAGCAGGATAAAATATAAAGCAGAACATATATGAACAGTAAATGAGGGTAAGAATCGTACGGTACCAACGCACGATAACAATCCACAACTAATGTAGCTAAATAACCACCAAACATCACAATCTCCCTAACATCCAATAATACCTGCATCGCCAACTGGAACCCGATATCAGTCGACTGTGCAAGCAATAAGCCAAACAATTTAGGAGAATAAGCGGCCACTCAAATGTCTACGGTTGTCTAGGTGGAGGTTGGGTTACCCCAATAATGCAATGTAGGAATCCTCAGATTGTGCCGATCTAGCAAGCTAACGGGGCCAAGTATATCAAGACTAGATGAGCATCGGTCCCTCGTAAGACCACCGGGCTCTGCATGTCACCACCGGTCCCTCGTAAGGCCACCGTGCTGAGCAAGCCATGTATATAAGGTATATTAAAGTAGCTGGATACTGCCATCCTCTAATGCGGACGGTAACACTATCCGTAGCGGCGAGTCTGCACACCATGACTAGATGTCTGGGAAGCGGCTAGTACTGCACGATCTCGAGATTTCGTTCCCTCCCAATGCTTCTACCAGTTTAAGTTGCCTAGATTAACCATACATTTATCCAGAATCACATGCCGTGGTCACATGATCATCCTCCTAGATGTCGTGCCTCAGTACGAGAACGCTAAGTAAGAATCAACTTCGACACTTATAGTCCCAGTTGTGATCCATCCTTAGTGTTATGCAACAAGCAAGCAAGCGATCATGACCACGCTAAGACTATAGGCCAACTACCAGATACCCGTGCAGGTAATCATATAATATAGCTAGAATATCAGGATGGCATCACAATGCCATAATCGTAGAAGTAGCACCTCAAAGTGTCGGTTGACAAGGAGCACCGTAGTACAAAATCAGGGCTAATACCTCATAGGGTAAGCTGGACTTATAGTACGGACACAAGTAGTCATATCGGGAACAAGGACAAATCTGCCAGTTACATGAAATCATCTGCCCACATCATGGTATGGATATCAGGTCAAGTACAAGATCATAATCTCTACTATAATATCCTATCAAGTATACAAGGGAGCCTACAACTCTAATCATCAAGTCGGTCTATCCACCGGATCAATCTATCAGGAGTCTCCCATCCACGATGAAGTGAGTATCATGTCAAGAAAGACAATCACCAAATACCAAGCTCATCACTATAAACAATGCTAGACCCTCTGGCTCACAAGAATCCTCTGAATCAATGATCACAAGCTATCAGCAAACAAGTCTTACCACTACCAAGATATAGCAGACAACCCAGGTTTTTGGGCGCTTAGGAATCGAGTAAAAATTATATAATAATACCCTTGATATTCTCCTCGTTCCGCAAAATATTCGCGATCATCAAAATCCAAGAATCCATAGTCATGTCCGATCAAATTAGAACATCATCAAAAGGAATAGCAACACTATCCAAGAGTCCACGTGAGTCTATCAATCAATATCTCGAGATCATACTCTCCATAATACTCAATCCTCAGATATATCCAAAAATTATAAATCCCGACACATAGGACAACTATCAGTCCTAGCTGGCTAGACTAGAATAACTCCTAGAAAGAATGATCGGGGAACAAGAATCTACTAATTATGCCGCCGAAAAATGGTAAGGATTGCATGAACTGCTCTGAAGCAAATCCACAACCCTTAAACCAAACAAGGACCAGGGTTGCAGACCGTCTTCCGAGTGGAACCGTGCTCCTCATGCTATCCGACGGACAAGACAGGTCAAGAGCTAGGCGACTAGTCTAGTTAGGAGTCTACCTAGCAAGTACGGGAATCAGACATACTATACTACGATAAACTTGCAGGAGGCTGGTTCAGCAAACCAAAGGAACGGTTCTGCCCAAATCTTCGAACCAAATTCCCGACCGAAAATTTTAGAAAAATTTGTCAGTCTCTTCTTTGTATTCTGGACGGGAGCTCCCAACGAATTGGGGCTAAATCCACTCTGCGCAACCTGCCGCAGAATCGCAGGCTGAGAACACTAAGTCTCAGCTTCCAGCAGCGCTACCATGCGTACTGGAAACCAAACCATAGCCGAGAACACTAAGTCTCGGCCTCCATCAGTACCACGATGCGTACTGGGCACCAAACCAACACATACAACAAGAATCGCCATGCAGGGCACATCACGGACCCACGGTCATATCCAAGCCACAAGCAAAGTCATAGAAACAGTTAGCCAAGCCGTTACCCGACTGCGAGTCGAACACGGGGCATATGAGGACAATCCATACTCATGAGTCGTGCTCGTGTCCTCATAGGTGTGGATGACTCGTCCAAGTTGTCCGATACGGCCTAAACCGGTATCGAACCAAGCTATCCTAAGTTATCATCATGGCAGTTCTACTACTATGCTACACTACTCATGGTTATACATTTACAATTACAATTAATCAAATACCATAAAATCTAGGAGAGAGGGCAAGAGCCATCGATGAGCGAGGGGTACTTGCCTAGAGGGCTCGGCTAGGTAAGCAAGTCTTCGGCGATCGGGATCCAGGGTAGCACGTCAATCGAGATCCTCAGAACACACAATAAATAATCATTAGAATTAAATAATAAAATAATGACAAAAATCATGAAGAATGGCAGAGGCTATACCGTGTGGGTCCTACAAGTAGTATAGGGATCTGGCACGAAAATCGAGGCATACGGATCGATATAGACACGCAAACTGAGACATGCACGCATATCGAGACACGTACAAGAATCAAGATAACTCGAAGATCGAGATGAACAGAAGACAACGTGCACGTAAATCGAGACGTGCACGTAGATCGATACTAGCACGCAGACCGAGATGTGCACGAGAACCAAGATGGCACGAATATCGAGGTGAACAGGACGTGCACGTAAATCGAGACATGCACGTAGACCGATACGGTCATGCAAACCGAGACATGCACATAAATTGAGACGTGCACGTAGAGATCGAGGAATCACGAATATCGAGATGGCATACGAATCATTGTGATACACAAATCGAGGTATGTACGCAAATCGAGACGGAGCGAGATTTAAGGAAGCACGCAAATCAATGCAGCATATAAGTCGACGTATGCACGCAAATCGATGCGGTACGAAGTCCAAGGGGAAATGCAAACCAAGGCGGCACGTAAATTCGTATGTGCATGCAAATCGGAGCGACATAAAAATCGAGATGGGTACAAAGGCCGAGGCACAAAAATCGAGGCAATGTACAACTCCAGGTGACACGGTACCCGAGGCAGCACGGGGCTCGAGGCATCCCGCTGCCCAAGGTAGTGCGTGGATCGAGGTGGCACGAGAACCGAAACAACACACAAATCAAGGTGCACGTCCTAAGAAGCACGGAGAACGAGGAACACGCAAGTCAAGGGTGCGCTGCTCGAGGCATTGCACTGTTCGAGGGTGCATGTGGCCCGAGGAGAGCACGACACCCAAGGCTGTACACTGCTCGAGCAGTACAGGGCCCAAGGCAACCCGCCACTCGAGGTTGGCACGCCAAGCGAGGCTTGGCGGCGACGTTGGTCGCCATAAAAGGAAAAGGGGAGAGACGGAGGAGAACGCAGAGAGGGACGGAGGGGCTCGGCTAGGCGGCGCCGCCAGGTCGTGGCAGCAGCAGTGGCACTGCACCGAGAAGGAAAGGCGGCAGAGATGGAGATGGCGACACTGGAGGCGGCTTGTGGCGGTGGTCCGCACCACGGCGAGAGGAGGAAGGAAAAGGGGGCGGAGGCCATGGGGCTGGAGGTGATGACGATGGTGCTAGTGGCAGTGGTCGTGGCAGGAGACGGGATGACCACGACGGAAGTGGAGGTGGCGCTCGCTGGTGTGGGTGGCGGAGGCAGTGGTCATGGATGGTGCTAGTGGCGGAGGCGACCGTAGTGGGGGCTGCAGTGGAGATGGGCGGCCATGACCATGGGGGAGGAGGCCGAGTGAGAGAGGGAGAGAGAGTGAAGAGAGTAAGGGGGAGTGAGGAAAGAGAGATGAGAGGGGAAGAGGGTGCTGCTATGAGCAGGGAGAGGAGAGAGATGAGAGAGTGAGAAAAGATAGGGGGTTAGGTAGGGGAGGGGTGTTGGCTGTGTGTGGGAGGAGAGAGGAGAGAGGGAAAGAGAGAGTGAGAGTTAGGGTTGGGGTTAGGCTTAGATATTTTTGGGTAGGGTAGATATAAGAACAAGAAAAATAATAGTAGCAATAATAATGAGGATAAATCCACATTCAAGAAAATAACAAGAAAATTTTAAGAATACCCAAATTTAAAATTTCCAAAATCCAAAAATACAGTCAGATACCTATTTTCAAAATAGGGATTTGACATAGGCGGACAACCCTATGCCGAGTGATTGAACCTGTGTAACCGACTTTAGAAGATCGTTCGGACGAACGATAAATCTGGGGCAACAAGACTTAGAGTTAGGACGTAGAACTGGGAGTGTGTGTTAACGACAATAATACCAGCCCCAAATGAAGTGAATGAATGAAATCAATATTACACAAGTAAAGTTGGGATAACATATTGAATCATTACTTAGAAGGCGTACTTGATGATAGTGCAATACTTGGTCTTGAATCAAACGAAATTCTACTTGAACTTTGGTCGACTCCTCTAGAAGTGTCGTATTGATTCGTAAGACGGGAACACTTGAAAAACGAATCTGGTCATCTCGAGGATCGAGATAGATGATAGTGAAAGGAACTAGAGTTCGGTTTTAATCGAGTTAGTAATACGATCGACAATTCGAAACTATCATGAGTAGCTTGTCCGACTTCGCTATCGCTAAGCTTGGTTGAAATATATGTATTCGGGGGACGCCTTGAATATGTGCATGATCCAAACTCAGCGATATGATAAACTCGAATGCAGCTGTAAGTGAATATGTTGAGATGCGCATGGATGAACGGATGAGTGAGTTAGCCTCAGCCTATGATTCTCATGTTTGACGAATTAGAACACACCTCATGTGACCATTATAGTCCTACTACAGGGCACAATAGTGACCAAGTTATAGAAACACGATGACTGAGTGAGTACCGTCAACTTGAATAAGTAGTAAAGTCATTCAATGAAATTTACCAAACGTATGCGATACGAAACTTAGAAAGGTACCGAGTATAGTTCGATGCCATCAAACGATAAAGCCATTCGATAGGAATTGTCTAAGATATACACACGACATAATTTAAGGAGTGGTAGGATGGCGTGCACTCAGGAAGTTTCGAGGACGAGACTTATTTTAAGTAGTATATTATGTAATGACCTACTCCGCCCTAGCGGAACACTGACTCAAACGGCGCAAGTGCAACGACTCGAACCTGTCTTGCTCGACAAAATGACTCGCTTAAGGCAAAGGCAATGGACTTGGCCCGTCAGGAGAATCCAGACTTAGACTATCAAAGGCGCGCTCGGAGTCCCGCTCGGCCAATACGATCATCGCTAAGGTGGGTGGCTCCGATGAACCTGTCTTTGCTTAGCCTAGACACATAATAATATGGACACTATTGCTAGAATCGCTAGGCGATAACACCGTGCATACTAACAAATGACTTAACACACCTAGCTAAGAAAATAATTCCATCTTGTATGCTTATATAGAACATGGAAAAGAACTTGAAAAATATGCGAACTCTCGTATCGCACTCTACGCCCGTACAAACGCACAACTTACGCTTTGTGTAGATTTACTTATGTGTCCAATAACGAAAGAAATGCTTGTCACTAGAATCATACCACAACTTAAAACATGAAACAATGAATGGTTTACAACAATGAACCAGGAAGACTATCGACATAGTCATTTCGAGTAGAGTATGGAAACATTGAAAGGCTTCGGGACCGATGGGTCGCCAAGGCGGCTCCTGCACAGGGAGTTGCATAACGTATGAATGAACGAATGAACGAATAAGTGAATGAATGAATCAACAAATGAATACGTGAATGAATCAATGAACGAATGAACAAGTGAAAGAAAGAAAAGAATGAATAAAAGGTAAGAAAGAAAGGAATGGTTAGCGACAGGTATGACGGGGGCGTGCAACGGGGCTCGCTACCCACGATGAACGGACGCCGCCGCCAACCTGGTCGATAATGCATTATGGCTCTAGATAGCCTGATAAGTTAATTCATTGGCTCAAGACAGCACAAAAAGATAATTGGCTCATAACAGCCCGACAAGTTAAACTAAAAATAAGAATACGAAATGGTCGCGGACAACTCATGCACGAGTGACAAAACAAACGATTCCAAGGAAACTACCATGATGTCGCGCCGGCCTAGGCGGAATCATGGCTTACGGGTGGCCTGTATGCGGGCTCGGGCACACAAGAGACGTATTACCAGGTATTGCATAGACTATTAAGGTGTACCAGCCATCACGCTTGATAGATGCGAATACACAAAGAGGAACATGTCCAAATGGCTTGTGGTGCCAGCGACCGATGCATATAGATTAAGTTGGCTCGATTGCGACAATCCGTGTTCGAGACCTTGCATTGAAACAAGTAAATCTGACTAGCTAAACATGCTATGTTACTGAATAAAATATATCTAAACAACAGTTGAGTATAACACATCCTGACAACTTGAGTAAGCTGAATAACTATGGAACTGAACAAAGCGCCTTCCAAAAAGGCTTGAATATAACACAACAAATGAACTAGAGTACTTCATACAAATGAGTTAGAAACACGCCTACGACGCGTTATTACCTGAGGCAGGAACACGCCCTTGACACTTTTTGATACTTATGCAAACCTGTCAATTTGTAATGCATAATATGTTGGCTAACTTGGTTTACTTTGGACAGGGACGATCATACGGTAAGTATGGTAAGTTGTGCATGTTTTACTTATGCGACACTTGAAAACGATAACACGGGATAGGCTTTGAATGTTATGCCATGAAACTGATCCTAAGGCAAGATTAGTAAGACAATAAATGATAGATGAGCACAAAAGTAAAATGAACATGTTTGGTAATGATACCGAGTGGGCGAGCTAGCCTCCCCACCAGTGCATAACAATGTACTGATAACCCTACAGATTGCTTGTAGGGTACATGAGACGTCGTCGGGTACGGAGCTTTCCTCAAACGTGCTAAGGCACGGAGCTAACTCTGGAGCCTTGGAGCGTTGCAAGGAACGGAAGCACCATATACAGGACATAATGTATCGAAACATCGCCATGAATCATTCTATCTTGTAAGCCACTTGGCACGCCTTTTATGTTTCGAGAGAGAGAGAGAGAGAGAGAGAGAGAGAGAGAGAGAGAGAGAGAGAGATTGAGTGAATTGTAATCTCGGCATAACGTCGCTTGTACTACTTCTCAAATATCAATAAAGACTATTGAGTTTGTTTCAATTTGTGTTCATTTACTTTCCGTTGCAAACGGGGACACTCTTTGCGACTCTGTGGCCTAGCTTTAATCGACCGTTTCTTGACTTGGCCTTGCACGAGCACAACCTAGGCTCGTGCGGCATCACGCATTAGCGAGGACGATCGCTTCTTCGGGAGCAGGGCGTGACAGGGGTGGTAGAGGAGGGAGAGGGGGTGAGAGAGAGAGAGTCTGTGTGTGTGGGGAGGGGAGAGAGAGGTGTTTGTTTGTGTGGAGAGGGGAGAGAGAGTGTGTGGAAGGATATTTTTGTCAAATAAAATAGGACAATACAGTTGACTGTTAATTTTGGACGATTTCCGTCAAAAGTGGAGGTATCTTACATTATGGCAATTGTGTGGGGTGCACCTTGAATTTGGGTAAAAAAAAAAGTAGGGTGCTACTCAAAATTTCTTATATTAATTTTTTTATAAGCAATTTTGAGTTACAATCCACTTTATTTACCATAATTCAAGGTGCACCCTACTGAATTACTATAATGCATGAATTCCTTCCCCCACCACATACACACACACTTTTGACGAAACAGACAATGACTGACGGCCAACTTCTTTGACTGAATTTTATGACCAAAATATTCACTTTTTTGTCTCTTTATCTCTCCTGCCCCCTTTTTTCGGCACCGACAACCGAAGGGGTACACGCAGCAGCGGCGAGCACCATCGACTAGCAGTGACAGCACGACGAGGAGAAGGGCAACACGGTGAGGAGGCGCACACGACGAGGAGCAGCAACAATGCGGCGGGGATGGGGCACACTCGACGAGGAAAGGGGCAGTGGGGCGAGGACCAGCGGCAGCACGTCGAGGAGAATTATAACGGAAAGGGGGCACACGCGCTGTGGGGAGCAGGAGTATCACAACGAGGAGCAGCTGCAACGCGGCAGGGAGGCGCACGACGACACAAAAGGCAGCGACGGGCGCTCACGGCATGGAGGTTCGTGCGCTGAGGGGAGGCGTGCGTCGACGCTAGGGGGCAGCAAGGGGCACGCAGAAGAGAGGCATGCGGCGGCGCTAGGGGCAGTGGGGGCGCACGGCGGGAAGGGGGCGTGCATGGCGTAGAGGGGGCGTGTGCGACGGGAAGGGGGCAGCGGAAGCACGGGGAAGAAGACAATGGAGGGGACTAATGATAATGGGGATATTTTGGTCCTAGATGTTTGGTCAAAGGAGTTGACCGTCAGTCATAGACGATTTTCGTCAAAAGTGGAAACTTTCATGCATTATGATAATTCGGTGGGGGTACACATTGATTTATAGTAACAAAAGTGGTGTGCAACTCAAATTTTCTCTTTATTTAATTATTACTACCCGATTCTATGTTTTTCTCTATTATTGATTTAATTATTACTACCCCCATTCTATCAGACACGAATCTATCTATTGACATAATATAAAAAAGAGAAATTTTGAGTTACCCCCCACTTTAATTACCCAAATTAAGGGTGCACCCCACAGTTTTGCATTAATGAAGAAATGCCCCCACTTTGGACGGAAACCGTCTAGGGCTAACGGTCAAAAGCTTTGACCCAAAAAATTTGACGAAAATACCCTTCTTCCCTGTGTGTTGTCTCCCTCCTCCACCCCACCGCCACTGCCCCCTCCTCCCCGTCGTCACCGCCTCTCCCCGCTGCCACCTCCCCCCTCCCCACCGCCGGCCGGCCGTTGCGACCCTCCTGCCCACCGCCGGCCACTCCGACCCCCCTACCCACCGCTGCGACCCCCCTCCCCACCGCCGGCCGCTGCGACCCCCCTGCCCACCGCTGGCCGCTGCGACCCCTCCTCCCCGTCGTCACCCCCCTGCCCCCCGCTGCTGCGCTCCCCCCTTCGCCGGCCGACATCGTCCCTCCATCTGGGTCAACATTGTTGGCAGCAATAGTCTCGCAGCAACAATGGCGCGAATGGGAGGGGGCAGCGGCCGGGGGGACGGGGCGGGAGCGGGGGCGGGGGACGGGGGGGAGGGAAGGGGGGGGGCGGGGAGGGGGAGCGGCGGGGAGAGAAGGGGGGCGGGGAGGAGGAGCGGCGGGGAGGGAAGGGGGGCGACCGGCGACGGGAAGGAGGAGGGGGGAAGCAGCAGCAATGGCGGGGAAGAGGGCGGCGGCCGGCGGGGAGGGAGGTGGGGGGCAGTGGCGGCGGGGAGGAGGAGGGGGGCAGTGGCGGCGAGGAGGAGAAGAGGGGAGAGGAAGAAGACAATGTGAAGGGTATTTTTGTCAAATCTTTTGGGTCAAAGCTTTTGACCGTTAGCCCTAGACGGTTTCCGTCCAAAGTGGGGGCATTTCTTCATTAATGCAAAACTCTGGGGTGCACCCTTAATTTGGGTAATCAAAGTGGGGGGTAACTCAAAATTTCTCTATAAAAAAAGCACGTAAGCACATAAACATGTGGAAAAAGCCCCAAATACCCTTGTGTTAACTCGATGAACCTTCGGATATATTATCAAACAACAATCTTCCAAACAATCAGCTCCTAAAATGACCATTTTTGCCGCTTAGCACTTTTTTTCAAGGGTTATAATGTGCTGTCAATTTTTCCACCATTGAAGTCATTAACTTGAAGCTCCTTCAAACACCACAATCCATTTATATCATTATTGAAGCTCCATTGGAGCTTTAATTTAAGATCTAGGGCACAATTAATAGAGAGTGTTGGATCCTCTTCTAGTCAATGCAATGTATTGTATTCTCAAGTTTCCCCTACATGTTTTTGTTCAAACATCATCATTTCTTTCAAAATAGACTTCAACGATTCGGGGGTGTAGATAATGTTATAATTGACAGTATGGGGGTACTACTAACTTAGTGTTTATTTCATATTATCATCATATTGATTATCAAATGTGTGCTCAATCGGACACACTTTATGTCATATCCTTAGGTTTTGTACTAAGTGCAAAATGATACCATGTCATGGAATTGGAAAGCTCCTTGTATCTAAGACAAAGAAAATTTCAAAAAATGTTCTTCAGATGTCAAATTTTGGACTGCGAAGGTTTTAAGTAGTTTGAGGATGTTATGTTCACTACCAAAATAAGTCAAATTAGCAACGCCGAGCAATGTTGCTAATTTGTAAAAATGCATCACTAAATTAATTCAGCGACGTACTTAGATATGTCCTTGTGTTGTCGTGTATTCCTTAGTCACTGACATCAAAAATGTCGTTATTCGTCACTGCAACGACATCTTTTAGCGACGATAACACGTCGCTAAATTATTCCTTATTAGAGGTGCTTAGCATCTCGACGTCGCCAAGTTAGCAGCGTCCTTTTGTGTTGCTACACGTTGCCAATTAAGCGACTAATTTAACTACACGCCTTGACGTCGCCATGTTAGGAACGCATAGACTTCCCCTTACTTGCAACATTCCATCTTCATCCTCCACAAAATCGGTTGCCTTTTTTGCTGAATTAACTCACGCATCTTTTTCAGGAATGTGTCACCTTCTTGCATGGTCTTTATCTTTGAACGAAAGCTCTGATCTAGTTGTAGTTGAGCCAGTCGTACCTCATAGGTTCAAACTCAGAATTCGATACCCAGCTCTTATAATTCTTGTATTACCTTGTTTGCTACGGATAATGTTCCTACAAACTTTTGGCTCAAAGCATCTACCACAACGTTTCCCTTGTTCGGCGTGTATGTAATTGACAAGTCATAATATTTAATAAGTTTCAACCAAAACCTTTGTTGCAAATTCAATTCATTTTGAGTGAATATATACTTGAGGCTCTTGTGATCAGTAATGATTTTGCAAGCTACAACATAAAGATAATGCCGCCCCAATTTTAACGCAAACACAATTGCCGCCAATTCCAAGTCGTGCGTAGGGTAGTTTTTTCATGCTATTTCAATTATTTTGAGGCACAAGATATTACTTTTCTATTTTGTATGAGCATACACCCTAAGTCAAGTCCCTATGCATTGTTATAGATCTGAAACCCTTTGTCCCTTCTGGAAATGCAAGAATTGGAGATAAAACGAGCTGCTGGTTTAACTCTTAGAAGCAAGTTTTATAGTTGCCAGTTCATTCGAATGTGACTCCATTTTGGGAAGATGAGTCAGAGGTGATGCCATTTTTGAGAAATCATTTATCAATCTTCGGTAGTAGCCCGCAAAACTAAAGAAACTTTGAATCTCGCTAGCCAATATGGGTTATTTCTAATCCACCACCACTTCAATCTTCTTCGGGTTAACAACGACACCCTTCATCGAGATAACATGCATATCCAATAAATGACACGATAATCATAAAAAACTTGCACTTGCTTAACTTTCTATATAATTGATGTTCACAAAGAGTTCAAAGCATAATCTATAAATATTTTGTATGGTCTTTCTTGCTTCTTGAGTAGATCGCAATATTATCGATGAAGAGGACCACAAACTTATCTATGAAAGCATCTGGAGTATTAGTCAAACCGAAAGGCATTACCAAAAACTCATAGTATATTTATATTCTAAGGAATATCGACTTCAACACATCCTCTAGCTTGATATTTAATTAATGATAACTAGAACGAATATCTATTTTTGAAAATGCGGTCACTTCTTGTGGTTGGTTAAACAAATCATCTATCCTTAGCAATGGATACTTGTTCCGCACTATAACTTTATTCAGCTCTTAGTGGTTAATGCATAGCCACATTTATCTATCATTCTTCTTTACAAATAGTCTCCTAATGGAGAAATACTAGGGAAAATATATCATAGATCCAACAATTCTTTCAACTGTACTTTATGTTCCTTAAGCTCTGTTAGTGTTATTATGTACGGTACTTTCGATATCGGTCGAGTGTTTGGAAAGGTATCAATATTGAATTATATTTCTCCATCTGGTGGCATCTCAGGTATCTCATTTGGAAATATGTCAAGGAAATATATCATGACTTTGATTTGATTTGAGTTTATACCTTTCTTCCGAATATCTCCAACAAAAGCAAGGTATATTACAGCTAGAATACAACATGCACCGCACTGTCACTACCGATATCACCATTACCTTTTTAGACGTCGAGCCATATGAACATGAGAATTATGTTTCTCCAAGTAGACGAAACACAACTCTTGTTCACGTAGTCGATCGTCGCATGACATCCATCGAGCCAATCCATTCCAAGAGTGATGTTATACTCCTTGACGTCTAGGATTATAACATCCAAAGACAACTTTCTTCCCCCAATGCAAATATAATACATATTACACTAGCAGGCATATCCACTCTTGATTGAGTGCTGATACTAAGATCCATATCTAATAATGTCATATACAGTCTATTTTCTTCAGCAAATTCAGTAGATATAAAATGTGTTGCACCAGAATCTTATAGAACTCTTGTTGGAATTTTTTTATATAATACATGTCACACAACTGTGTCTGAAGCAAGAGCCTTCACTTAATTTAATACATAAACTCGACCCTGCTTGTCAGGTTGCTAATTTTGGACATTCATTGGAGCCGCATGTGAACTCCTGGTACCTGCCTACGATTTTGGTTGTGGTGTTGATCCATTAGAAGGTTTTAGTTCACCCTTCTAACTTGACATTCACTAGCTCTATGGCCTAGGCGACCACACTTGAAGCATTCTCCATGTTACTATGTTGTCTTGTGCCCACACTTGCCACATTAAAAATATTATACCCCTGGATTGGTTCCTTTATCCTCAGCAGTATTCTGACGCTTGGGCACTCCGTACCCTCCAGCTATATGAGGCCATTTATTGAAGTTATTACGGTTGTTATGTCATGTCCTTTGCGTATTGCGGCCAAGTAGTCGCTCATTTTCAAAAGCAACTTTATGCAATTCCTTGTATGCATGACAATTTTGATTCACCACATCTCTTTGCAAATCATTTGTAATCCCTCTGATTTTCAGGGATTTTTCTATTTATTTTATATGATTTTTATATATAAACTATATTTTATTTTTTAATTATGGCTATATGGCACTTTGCCTAGCTTTGATTTTTGAAGCACAATATTGACCAATTTCTCGAAACAAATTCCATATTCGTATTCTAGACGAGTCCATCTTGACATAGGCATATCATGTCCCACTCAAACAAGTTCCCTTGTAATACAGTTTTCTTGTACGACATTAGGATCAAAATAACAATTTTACCCTTTGCCATAATTTTGATGTATTTTTCCAGTTCCGATTTGAGGCTCAAACTCGATCCAAAATTTTCGACCCAATATAACGTTTTGACCTATTTTGAGCCTACTACACATATGTTAATGGTGTGCCACTCAATTGAGTTCCCATGAGCTATTTATTTTTAAATGGCACACAAGACCAAATATTAGACTTATTGGACTCAATTCGATCCGATTAATTCCATCGATCCAAAACTAGTCCAACTAGGATTTGTAGAGCCTATTCTAGATATGATATTTTTAGATTAATTTTTATCAATTAAATGACATCCATATTAATTTAAACAAACTATATAACTACTTTTCTAATTTGGACCAAATTAAATCTCTTTGAGATACACCTTTGATTTAAACTATCAAATCACTCATAATTCTACCAAACCAAATCCTAAACCGTCCCAACCTATAAACTCACAAAATTTTATTTATTTTCTCTCTCATAAAATCGTGCGTACATACCCCCCCTTCCTCTCCAAACCAAGCGGGCTTCTTCTTTCTCATATGTGTGCACCATCTTTCTTCATATCAGCTTAAAACCTTCACTCAACCACTTTTAAACCTTCTACCAACTCTCAAGCCTCTTCAAGACTGTTTGCAAAAACAAAAGTCATCGAAGGAAAACTTAAATATAAACTAAGAAAAGAAAAGTACAAAGTATAATTTGATTTTGGGAAGTACAACTATAGGAATATGATCAGAAGACGATTACTTTATCCCTTAGACGATGCGATGTCGGAGAAGAAAAGCTCTTGAACATGCTACGGAAGTGATAGAGAAATACCGAGAATTTTTGTCAGAAGATAATGATCATTAATGATGCCTTGAGAAGTGATTTTAGAACTCTATTTATAGAGTTTTGGATAACTGCCAAGCACTTAAATTGATTGGCACGTAGTGTAAAATATACTGATTTGTGTACTACTTTGTGCACCATGTTCTATTTCATCCATTTACGCAAACGGTTAACATAACTGCATGGGACACGTGGCATTTAGTGAGAGAAAGGCGCTTGGTCATGGGCAGTGTCATTTATACGTCCTTCAAAATTAGTGGCATACGCGCCACGTCATCCTTAACTTCTTCTGAATGATTGATTGGCGCCAGTTTAATGAATGGTTCACTCTGTTGATTGGCGCCAAATGTGAATGGTGTTGAGTGTTAAGTCGGTAAAGAGTTCATTACTTTGCGCCATTTGTTAGATAGTGCTGAAAAAGTATAGCAGTTGTCATAATGACAAATCTGACACAAATCTTCCTCGAGCGTCGCGTGCCCAGAACTCGAAGGGATTTCTTCAACTGCTGTGCTGTCAGTCATCATGACTGATGATTTAACTTTTTAGAGAAGATTGCCACATGGTGGCCTAGAGCTATATGATAGATGGCGCCATTTGATATTGGACGCTATTTGATGGTGGGCGCCATTTGATGGATTGTGCTGCGCGCTATCTGTAATGCCCCATCCCGCTCAGTTCAACCGGAGGAATCAAAATGCCAACGGCGTTCGAACTTAGCCATGCAATGGCTTGCTCGAAGTTCCACTAGGTCGAGGCGTCTCCTCACTCAGGTGGGTGGCTTCGATGAACTTGCCTCAGCTTGGCCTTCACACTAATAAAGAAAGCTTTCAACTGCACAAGTAGGCTTGATAATAAAAGAGACAAATCCACATAGCTAAGGGAATAATTCCAAGTTGGGTCAGATTGAGTTAGAATATGGAAATGTCCCACGGTCGACTTAGAAGTGTTGCACAACGTGCTTTTAAAATGATACTCGGTCCTTCGTCCCGTGGTTTGGGAGAAGGAAAGTTGGTCTAGTTGCCACAAAGCTATGAAATTAGCCTAAGTCATAGGTGTCGCACGTATAAATGCTTGATAAAGCATGCACGGTCCCATCGTCCAAGGCTTAGCATAGCCTTTGCTTGTCCCACTGGTTAAGTTGTTGCACGGTTGAGTTAGGCAAGAGTTTTGCTGGGCTATCGAAGTCGTAGAAAGCAGTGTCACATGTTTTTTGCGATTGTCAAAGTCATATAGTCCCACGATCTCAAGGCTCGTCATATAAAGTATGACTTGGGCGGTAGTGTCGCATAGAACACAAGTTGATTTAAGGCACGAGCTACGGTTGGTTCAAGGATAAGTATGCCATGGTCTAAGGAACACGTTTGTTCAAGTCAGACTGGAAGGCTATGTAGTAGTCGTTCCCTGGGTTTCAAAGGATAGAGAAGTTTATGCGATCGTTTGTCGCTGAGATCGGTCCCGTGGCTTGGGAGTCTCTCAGGAAGTATATAAATCATGGTCATGATTAAAAAAGACACAAGTTGAGTCATATAGTGAGTTAGGTAGGCACCATTGCATGGTCATGGTTAACTTGTGCACAAGGTATAGTCTTTTCGAATGATCGTCGGGGCACCGGGATCATGTCGGCCGGGGAGAAGCGAGTTATAGCAAGCGCCAGCAATGAATCGACGTGCGCCAGCAATGAATCGGTGCATGCCAACAATGAATCGGTGCGGGTGATTCAAAAACTTTTACATGTGCACAAAAGGATCACCGTCTAACCCAGCTATAAGTCTAAGATAGCTTGACATTGCTAGTGACCTTTCATATAGATAAGCTGGTGTGCTATGCGGCAATCCGCATGCACGATGTCGGTCAAATAAAAAAAAGTACAAGCACAACATGAATTGAGTTAAGATGGTGGGCACAGTTGCAACACCATTATGGAGCGTAAAATTTGGCTATAGTAAGGATACGTGCTTCGGTACGAATGTGGCATCATGTTTGAGTCGTCAACACAAGTTCCACAAGTCGGGATTAAGTCGTCTCGAGTTAAGTCAGGAAGGTCCGTAGGGCAAAGCTTTGTCAAGTCTTGTTGAATGTGAGGCACGACCACGATTTTTAAAGCATAGACCAAGTCGATAACACGAAATATGTTGTCCAAAAGTATGGCACGAAAGGCAAGCACGAGTCGGTACATTTATGTTGCAAACACGAGAATGGTCTAGAGGCACAACGATAATCAAGTTATCGGTGCAATGGCACGGGGATAGTCTAGAGACACAAATAGGCCAAGAGTCTCTGTCCAAAAATCGACCCAAGGCAAGACTAGAAAGACAATCATAAAGGGATTATATTGCACAAAGTAAATGAACGTGTTGGTTTTGTATGGGTGGGCGAGGAGCTCACTCCACCAGTACAATTGAGTACTGACACCCATACGGTTTCCATGTGCAGGCACAGGTAGAAGCTCGTTGGCACATATCTCGCTTAGATGCGTCGAGGCACGAAGTTCATTGGCATCTTGAGGCGTGCATCCGCATGGAGTCTGGACTTATATGGGACATAATGTATGGACATCGCCTATCTGAAGCATCTGCTGGCTCGTCAAATTGTATTTAGAGATGAGAGAGAGCTGAGTGATTATAAACAGAGAGAAAAGTGAGCTTGAGCGACTTGTAATCTCGGCTTTGTACCTTTGTAATATTTCATTCATTATCAATAAGATACTCTAATTTTGTTTCAATACTTGTGTTGCCTTTGTTTATTCATTGTTTTTGTCTGGGACTTCTATGCGACGACCCTGTCGCTTAGCATGTAATCAGTCGTTATGGAAACTGCCTTGTGTGAGCGCAATCTAGGCTCACGTGGCATTGTGCCTTAGCGAGGACGATCGGTCCTACGGGACTGGAACTTGACATAATGGTATCAGAGCACGGCTTTACATCCTTGGACTTTCGATTGAATTCTTTAACTCTGATGTTAGTTCCGCCAACTCTGATGTTGTTGTCGCGTTTGATACATTGGCGCTCTTTCTCAAATGTTCTACGGGATGTTCATACAATAAGTCTATATATTTTGAAAAAAAATCACGAAGGAATAATTGGTTGAACAAAGTTAACTTCAAGTAAGAACGGTTGGCTAAGTCGGCTGGGCATATACACCAAGAATTGTGTCGACCTTAGAAAAGTCGTGCCTAGTATTTCGAACGGCCCAACGAATCTCGGACTCAATTTTCCCTTCGCGCCGAACCGAGTAACTCCCCGCATGGGCGATGTTTTGTGCTGATCCTCGCTCCTTGCAGGTCCCGCGAACCAGGAAGGACGTGCCAACTAGCTCGGCGACGTTCGTGACTTTTGAAGCTTCGGTCGTGCATCGAAGACTCTCTCTGCGACTCCACTTTTGAAGGCTCTCGACAGTCCAAGGAAGATGACTCAGCGTCCCTCCCATCCAGGTCACTGGAGTACTCGTGTATATTGAGGGATGTGTGCAATGTATGGAACGACTATCTCATCGGCACTCTTTTATAATCGAGTCATGTTGTAGCCCGTGCGGCAATGGGTCTTGTACCGGAGTCTGTAAATGATGTTCATTATCAATAAAGATTCAAGTTCCTTTACTTACTGTGTGATTCAATTGGTCTGCGTACTCTCTTAGATCTCGTGTCTCGGATTGCCTTATGACTATGCCTTGTGCGATCGCAAATTAGGTTCGCACGGCATCACGTCCGGGGGACGACTATCGATTCGACGGAATCGGAGCTATATATATATATATATATATATATATATATATATATATATATATATATATATATATATATATATACACACACACACACACACACACTTCTATATTCCATGTATTTAACCCATTAATACAAAATACAATAAAAATATAGTTTGTAGCAATTATTATCCTATCTCCAAAATAAATTATTACTTTCAATAACAATAACACTTATAGGTTATATATAGATTTACCAACCTTTATAATCAATAATAAAATCATATAGGCAATTATTAGCTAAGCACACATACAAATATAAATATACAGTCTAAAACCCCAAAAATGCACAATGATATATAAGAAAATTTATACTTTCCAATGTAAATGTAAATTAAAATAGCGAATAATGCATATAGTATATTTTAATATTTAATTTATAGAAATTACTCACTAGGTTATAAAAATGAACTACCAATATATATACACATCCATATATCTTTATGGACACCGTTGGTGCACATGGCTAAATGGGCTTGGGTTTTGTTTGGGTCAAGTCCAGATTAATTTGGTACAACCGGGTCACCTAAAAGTCAAATAATCTTAATAATAATTAATTTAATCGTCTATAGGGGTTCAGTCGCAACTTGACTGGTTTTTCTAGTTGGGACACGCCTATGGCTCGACCTTCCCTATCATGGCTAATACACTAGTCAAAACACACGACTTCACTATCCGTGCCAAAATTCTTGGTTATCTTGCACTCCAAAACTTAGCCATGACAAAGGCCTTCTATAATAATAATTACTTAATTAAAATATTTATAAAATTCCAAAATCACCATTTAATTCAAATAAATACTAAAAGTATTTTTTTTAAAAAAAAATCAGGAAGAGGGGTTACATCTAGTCCAGCTACACTAAATATTGTAGGTGAGTCTCATATACCAATATGGACTAAGTCTAGTGGTAAGAACTTTCGTATCATTACTGATATCTAGTTTTCCAACCAAGAAAAATATCAGGACATCGCAGGAAAACAAAACCTAGCTCAGACCAAAAATCTGAGACGATGAAAATGATGAAAATCTCGAGGGAAACAGTTTTAGTAAAACGAGTTTTAGGAAATAATGAACTATCAAGGCTACAGAAATCAAAACAACGGTAAAACAATAAATGTACAGTAGTTCGGCAAGATGTACTTGCCTAAGATAGCTCCTAGCCTAACTCTTCTACTCACCAAGAGGGGCTCAGAAACCACACTCTGAGGTCTCGAGACCAAGCTCTCGAGAAATACGGAGTGGAAACGAGAAGATAAGAGAGTAGAGAGAGAAAGTGAAAAGAAATTTCGAAAGAAATCGAACTCGTATATATAGAGAAGGGGAATTAATTGTGACCGTCCGATCGCGATCTGCGACTCGCTCAGGATTAATCCGGACCGTTCATCAACGAAAACCAAAAACCAATGGATAATAAGACGTATCAAAACCAAGAAACCACTAGACAAAAGAATATATCAACACTATTCATTAAAGTATCATGACACTATTCATCAAAATATCTCATTCCTATCGACGATCGGATGATCCGGCGAATTTCCTCGGATTTTCAACGGATGATCCGGATCGTCATATCAACTTTTTGCATCTAATGTGGTGACATTCGGATGATCCGAAAAGTCTGAAATCTCTTTACTTGGAGAAATTTTTGGGTTCACCGTTCTACATGCTGATCCTAACACGGGTCTATTGCAATGCCAACAGGTATTCTAAGAGCCTCCAACAATGTAGAAATAATCATAGTTAATAGAACTCAATAAATCAGTAAATGCTCCTGTATTTGTATACAAATATCGATACTGTGAGATGACTCTCACACCGCCTAAGTGGGACAATGTAGACTAATACTGATTACATATATATACTTATGATCTAGTCAACCCTGCTTAGGCAGCACAATCGACGAATCCTTATTGCATATTAACCGGGATATAATCCAAATACAATATAGTAAATCGCGGGACTTTCTTAGACACTCTATTAAATTACTTGATATATAGCATGTTTGTTTTCCAGTAGTCATGTGGACGTATGTTGTCTAGGTGTAGTAGCTCACCCCTTGTCCTTGTTTGGTATAGGGATGGACTACTGTCCCGACGATAGACTACGAATTTATGTTACGATATAGGTATTTTATTTTATTTTAAAGAAGGTAATTGTGGCGAACGCTCCCACCGGGAATCGATCTCCTGACCACTTGGGTCGCATGCCTCACCACTACCACTAGGCTAGAATATAGGTATCTATGTACTATATTATTGATTGGGTTTTCCTGCATTATTCGTTTGTGCTTCCTTGTGATACTTGTTATTTTAGGGGTTAACCTCTCCAGTATTGTTTGGTCAGATTTAGTAGCAGAGCACGAGGATCTATTGTCACTTTTTTACGATGGTGCATACTAGGAGGATGACTGTCGAGGGACTTGAGTGGGTTTCTTCTCCAGCACTTTATTATTATTTTGATTCTTTTGAGGTATTTAGCCATCTAGCACCAGTTTAGTCCGTAAATTTTGGAAGCCTATTTTCAGTTAATTTGATCGCATGATTGTATATATTAGACTGTAGCTGATGATGTGATCATATGTCTTTATATTGTGCTAGCTTTCCATTTTGTATAGCTAGCTTCATAACCATTTTGATAAAACGACAGGGACACCTTACTATTTTATTTTGTATATTTTATATTTTTGCTTCTTATTTGACTTATTGAGACATGATATATTATGTGAGATGATAGAAGACTTGTATTATAGTATATACCACATTGTCTAGGTACAGTCTCATCATATTGCATAATACCGACTTATACTGTAGTGCACAGCTAGTCAAGTCATATTCGTTTTCTTTTCATGTTGTTTGTGGTTGTCATCTTCGTCCTCGAATACTACTTTGATGGATTTGAACCCGCCAACTAACAGTCAATGATGCAGAATAAAAAAAAGTTCATAAAGACAAGACGACGCTGTTAACTGTGTTTTTTAGTTTCTCCCGGTGGTGGACCTCTCTGCCGTCCTCATGTTTAGTGTTCCTTATTACCTACCGGCCTTACCTCAGATTTTGGACATGTGCCGATGACAGTTGAGTTGTGCAGAAGATTGAACGAGCATCCTCTCTTGTTCTAGTCACTGTTATACATCCTTTCAATTACATAATGTCTCTTAGCAAAAACAAAAAGAAATTGCAGTCTTTTCACTTCTCTCGACTCGTATAATATTGTTGCAATTTGTAAAAGGGAAAAAATAATAGTAAAGTCGAAATGTTCCCTGATTCCTAAATCTCATTTCTGAATACAACACTATTACACAATATAACATATAAAATAGGTAGTAACCCTCCAAAAAATATTAGAATCATGTCATCCAATGATTTCCATATCTTGATGTCAATTAAGTTACAATAATATTAAAGAATGATCCCAGTACCAGCACCTGCCACAAGAAGTTTACTCCAACAGGATCTGCAACAATCAATTGCTAGTGCACACAAAGGAGACTTCTTGAATCAGGACAAGTTCAGTTCCATAATAATATATGCATTAATTACAGTCCAAGCGAAGAAGCTCAATATATATATTGTTAAATTTTGGAGGCACCCACAAAATGTACTAAACTTACGTCCAGAGCAACGTACGGTGGTACTGGTATCCTCAAACTGGGGATTCCACTTCCAACTGCACTCGTAATGTAACACTTCTGAAACTGGGTTAAAAATCCTTTTACATGCATATATAAATAGATACAGAGATTTCCAGCCCAAGTTTGGCTGCAAAGTTTGTTCTTTAAATACAATGTAACAAGTTATGTACGAATCAAATATAGGATACACTTGGTTCCTAACACCATATTAACTGGAAGATAGCTACGAGCTAGTAGCGGTGGAACATCTTCTCTTCCAGGGGAACTTCGGGTTCCACAAAACAGTAATAGGTTTGCTTTCAAGCAGCTTTCCCACAATCCACAAAACTTCCAGGGTTTATCGTAATACTTTTGGTGCAGTTGTCTGTCTTGTAAATGCCAACAAGTCGATCCGCAAGCTCAAACATGTTATTTCTAAGACTGCATAGTCATACATAAATATTCAAGAAAAGCAGAAATAGAATACAACCCTAATACGTTTAACCATAGGAGCATTATCATACCTTATGATAATAAATTGTGCATCTTTTGTTCGGTCTTTGACATAATGTCCCACAATGGACACATTTTTGAAGTCTGCATGCGCAAATATAGGTTTCAAAAGATGCATATACGCAGAACTGATGGTGGTAAATAATTTTGGAAAAAGATTTGGGATATAAGTTAATAAAGAGAGTACCCAGGGCAGCATCTATTTCATCCATAACATACAACGGAGTGGGCTTGTAGTGATGGAGAGCAAATACAAGAGCTAACGAGCTAAGTGTCTGCAAATAAATATATATAAAAAAGTTTTAGATTATATTGACATTGCCTATAGAAATACGATCTACACAATGTAAAACAATTGTTATCCATAAATAGATTACCACAGTTCTTGAAAAGTGGCCCATGAATTCAATTGTAATATTGAAGGATGTACTAAATTCTTAACAAGTTGTAACTGGAATGCACGATTTTCTGTTATTCAATCCATAACCTACAGGTAATCTCTCGTTTGATTAAAAGGGTATCCCACAGATTCAAGACTTCCACCAATTAAGCATCTTGAGATGGGGCAAGCTTTACACAGACTTTAACCCAATCTTATGAAGAGGTTTCCGTGACTCAAATACATTCTCCAAGATCCAAACAGTCTTACAGTCACATTAATGGATGCCGTCTTACATGCATCTTTACATTAACATCAGATAATATTATATTAATTTCTAACTGGGCTTGCTTAATTTCACTGCTTGGCTCATATTTAAACTTTGAAAAAACAGAACAAAAATCATACTCTGAACCATGAGGCATATCCCTCAGTCGAGATGCCTTGTTGTGGAGTTTCTCTAATTCAGCAGGAGCTTAAACCACACGAGTTACTTAGGTCTTCCTTTCCTCCAACTAGGCTTCCAGGTTTTAAAGGTGGCCCTCCCTTGCGCATAGTTGTCTGGGTTTGCAATTGTTTGACCATAAATGACCACCTTCATAACGATTATAATTCCAGATCCAGGCAATAGAAGTTTATCCTCTTCCTTGATTGCCGAAATGCACGACAGAAGATAGTACTTACTTTACAGACCACTCCCCTCCATACTCCAGCTACCTGCATCGCCTTAATGTTGTACTATATTCTTTAAGGCTTTCATGCCTGGTCATAGTCTCCTTACTCCAAAGCTATATAAACCAATGGTGTAACAGTAAACATCAGGTTACCGGTTCCCTTCCTAGTCACTAGATCTTCTACAAGCAGTTTGAGGTCATTATCTCTTCATCGGAAATCGGCGCCAGACATCATGAGGGCCCCATCTCCATTAATGATTTACATTCTTTGTCATATAATTGTAGCCTAATGATAACATGTAAACAGAAGCAAGAATACTTCTACCTTTTTCAAGCGATGAGCCTGAAAAGAAGGATCTAATATACACCACATGAACCTCAAAACCATGTTTAACAGATTCTCTCTTCATTGGAATTCGGTTCCAGATATCATGAGGACCCCATCCCCATTAGTGATTTGCATCTTTTGTCATCTAATTGTAGCCTGATGATAACATGTAAGTGGAAGCAAGAACATTTTTACCTTCTCGAGTGATGAGCATGAAAAGAAGGATCTAATATACACCACAGGAATCTCAAAACCATGTTCAACAGGAGAGAAGTGCAAGAGAATTCTCACTAGCCTCACCACATTTTCTAGCCGAATGGACAAATTCAGGCATGTGGGAGAGAATTTGGATGATACAGAGAATATGAAAACATGCCTCCAAGAAGCACATATGATATGAAGCATATTTATGGGAGAGGTTAGGGCATAGTTTGCAGTACCAGTTAGGAATGTGCAATCCAATACTGACCCCAATTGATACCTGGCTGATCCGACATTGGGACTCTCTTTTCCGGTCAATTTAACAAAGAAAAAGTAAAAGAAAAAGAAAGAAATATGAAAAACGGCATCGACACAATGATTATGTTGTGCCCTTTATTGACACACTATAACCATTATCATTTGTCGAAGTTGTACACATAAATTTGCAACATACATCCATCTTAATATTATTTTCATTCAATACTATCTATCGAGTAGAAGCCTTCCTTCCCCCATCAAAGAGGACTAAGACGGGCCGAGTCGGTTTGTAGTCCTAGTCTATGTTATCCGGACTCTCCACTTTAAGAAGTACCCGTGTCGACCCTTTAGGATATGGGTATGGGTATGGAATCCGTATCCGATCATCCATGGTGACAATCGGATCCTTCATGGTGACAATCGAAAGACTGGTAGTGAAGTAGATAGTTTACTTTAATGTGGTAATGATGTAGATAGTTTATTTTAATGTGGTAATGGTGTAGATAGTTTATTTTAATATGGTAGACTGGTAGTTAAGTAGTAGGGGAGCTGAAGGGGCAGTCCCTAGGGACTTATTCAACTAGTTGAGTAAAGTTTACTAGTAATTTATAATTACAGGTTGTCTTTTTACGAAACCTTAGTCATATCTCCGTACCCATACCCAAAATTTGGATCCTTTTTAGCCGAGTCCGTGTGTCCTTCAATTATGAGTTTGAAGGACCCGGCTCTTGGATATGTACCCGTACCCGACACCTGTATCCGAGTCCAGGTAACATAGGTCCTAGTCCGGATAGGTGGAACATATAAACTTCAGGATTTAATGGAAAATAAATAGCATCTAAAATCTGCAACCAGAAGATATCTTAAAACTAGCAAACTGCACTTTAAGTCAAAAAATAAGCAGGATGCTTCACTCTAACTGGATATTCTATATTCCTGAATACCGAGGAATGTTGCAACATTTCATGGGATTATAAACCATGTAAAAGGTTACTTCAAATGCAAGAAAGAAGATTGAAGCACTGAAATTCAAATATACGTAAAACATAATTATATCATGACATTGACTGCAAAATAGCAAGAATAGACCATGACACAAGAAATATTTTAGAATTAAATATAAATTACATGCCTTAATTGCTCAAGGAGTCAACAGTTTTATGGATGAGTATAGAAGTCTACCTTCTCACCACCTGATAGGTTTGCGATGTTCTTCCAGCTTTTCTTTGGGGGTCTGACGCTAAAAACCACACCTTCTGAGAAAGGATCCAGAGAATCAACAAGCTCTAGTTCTGCATCACCTCCTAGTGTAATCATCTGCAGAAAATAATGCAGGAGTCTACATATCTTTTTTCTTGAGGAATTCTAGATTTTAAAATTATTTATATCAGCTAATCAGCAAATTAGGTATTATCTTATAATTCATAGGCTACATAATTAATCAAGAAACAGAGGATAAGGTCTTCTATTTAGCAAAACCTGATACATCTCCTTCAACTTTAGGGATATAACATTAAATCCTGCCATGAACTCATCCAACCTGAAATGCCAATAAACCATATGGCCTTATCACTACCTGTGTTAAGTATGTCAAATTAGCAAGAGCATGGGCGAGTATAGATTCTCATTTACCTTTTCTTTCTCAATCCATCATATTGCTTTTTAAGATCATCACGCTCTTGTGTTGCTGCATTAAGTTCTTCAACACGTTCATTATACACATGAGCCTTTCTCCGGTATCTACAGAAATGAGTGAGAATGAATCATTTCAATGAAACTGCCGGGATGTCTTGAATCCTAATCAAATAGTCTGGTCCCCAGTCGATTCAGCTACACCAGCAAAAGGACTCTTCCGAGGTGAGTCCGACGAGCCAAGTTTTTTTTGGTGTATGTTGTATTTTGTGTACCTATTTTGCAACTTTTGTTTATTACTTATCCTAACCAGTTTAGGGTTTCTGTGGGGCTTATAAACAGCTTATGTGTTGAATCATCTGAAAATAGTGAAGAAAGCGATTTGATGTTGTCGTGGTTTTTCCCGATTAGGGTTTCCACGTAAAAATTTGTGTAGCATCTGCGTGATTCTTGTTTTTTTCTGTTTTATCCCAATTTTATGTTACAAAAACCAATATTGTAGAAATGCTACAAAAGAACTCTTACTCAGAAATTGAATCCAAATTTGGGTTCATGTCTTTCAACTGAGCTTCAAGTAATGCCACCATCTCCATTGTTCTTTTCATGTCAGAAGCATCATTAAGGGACTCATCGTTTAACGTAGTTTGAAGCTTTTCAGGATCAACTGCATCTTTGTGAATTCTGTAGTAATGAACTTGCATTCAAGACCGAGAAATATGAACCCAAGTATATATACACTACTTGATAACGCAAATATGAACTCTCTGCAAGCAAAATTGCTAGATATAAATTATATGGTCTTACAGATCCATATGCTTCACAAGATCCATCTGGATATCAACAAGCCTTTTGTTTAGTGCTTTCCCCTTCATCTCCCAATCCTTCAAAAGCTTCTTCGTGTCTTGCAATTTATACTCAGTATCAACCTGTGGCACAAATGTCAACATTCACGACTCTCTTATGTATATAAAAGAAGGGTATATGTCTACCATGAGTACAAAAACATTAATCATTTGATGGAACCTCAGTAGCTCGTAATTCTTCAAAAGCTTTCTTTAGTTTGTTATGTTCTGCCTTTGTTGAATCCAACACATCCTTATGCTTATCAATAAGCTGCAGAAGACGAGAATTAGCAAAAAGTGCTTTCAGTATTGAGACATTCAGAAATGAAATGTTGCTAAGATCATTAAGATGTAGAGTAAGAATAATATGATCAACTACCTCTTGAGTTTTCTTATAATCTTCTTGAACAACAAAGGCCTTCTGCTCGATCTCTTTAAAAGTAGCTACCAGTCTTTCCTTCTCATTAACTACCTTTTCTTTCTCTAGTTTAGACTCCTCAATGCCTCTAGTTAACTTCTTTAACATCTTGTCACCTGTTACTATCTTAACTTTGTATCGGTTGATTTCAGTACCAGTTTTATCAATGTCCTGTCAAGAAGATTGAAGATAGTCTCAGTGGACTCACTATGACTTTCAAGAAGGTACAAAGTAGATACACTCACAGATTGAGTTTTTGTGACTTTTAATTTCTGACTTCTAAGCCTTTCACCACCAGCATTCTCAATTTTCTTCTGAAGCTCAGAGGCCTAGAGGTGCACACATAAGAACAACATATGCATCATATTCCATTATATACCATTGGTTATAAGCTATGGAGACATTTATGGAGGTAAAATGTTCTCTAGTACTCGAACAAATCCTTCCAAAAAGACGAGCTGTAAGAACCTCTTAAGATTATGCTCTTACAAAATTACTTACTCTTTCTTTCAGTTTAATAGAGCATTTGGAAAGCTTTTCTAGTTCCCTTTCCTCGGTGCTTATGATACTTTCTAGTTCCTTCAGTCTGTTTAGCTCGTCCTTCTTCGGTTGTGATGCAACCCTCAAAGAATCAATCTGCTTTTCTATGTATTTGTGCCGCTCATTCAAACTATCAATCTGTGAAGAGGAGGAAAAATAGACCATGACATCATCCTCACTTTGTAAGATTCATGGTAACAAAACCTTAAGGACATAACTAGTATACATTTACCTCCTTTTGGCATTTTGCTAATTCCATCTCCAGATAGGCTTCAGCTTTTTCACATGCTTGACAATGCTTTATTGCTTCACCAGCCCTTTGGCGTAAGCTATTAAGTTGCCCCACTAAATGAGCAAGCTCTTTCTCAGCTTGGGCAACAGCTTCTCCTGAAACACTTTCCCTGATAGATGTACCAATCTTACCCCCACGGGGTCTGTTTCCACCACCACTCATTGTACCAGACTTTTCAAAAAGTGCTCCCTCCAGAGTCACCACACGTCGAAATTCTCTATCTTCGCCATATGCAATCCTAGTGGCCTGAACGTGTGAAAGAAGACTGAGAAAAAAGTGTAAAAACAGACCATTGTGCAGATATGATCTACAACAACTGATACAATTTTTACAGTCATACAAATAGTAAATCAAATAGAATTTGTCATGTACAGAAACAATTCACTGTGAGATCACACATGTAAATGCAAGAGACCCATATAGATGGGCCGCCATATGAGCAAACATGAATATACGGAAAAAGATTTGTATTATCGGCTGATATCAATACATATCGGCCATATTAGATCGGTTTGGACCATCCTAATCCTACATAGCTGAATTATCATGTTTAGACCAACACCAACAAGTGTCGTTCCAAAACTTACATGCTTATGTCAATACCTACGCAATACCAACCAAGAAAAGTAGAAAAAGAATGGGAAAAAGTGTGTCAACACAATAACTCGCTTTTGCTGAAGATAATCAGGCTAAAGTTTGTCCCCACACCGTAACCATTAAAATTTATCCAAAAAATTAAGTCTATGAATTCATATCATTCATTCTTTTAACCTCAAATAAATCAAAAGAGGAAGAGAATCTAAAGATAAATAGCAAGTAAAAAAAAAACACTATCTATAGCGGATGAGCAATTCATCAATAGGTTGAATTTCATTCTATTCAGAACCAATTGGAAACAACATAAATATTATGCCTTAATGTATCCAAGTTTATTTAGGTTGTGAGGCAACCATAGTTGCCACAGGCAAAAAGCACACATAGGCGCTAAGGTCCTATAGAGCCTAGGCGCAAAACGCACAAGCAATGTGTGCGCCTCGAAAAAAAAAACACGCGAAAAGTATAGAACCAGTTATATTTATGTTAGCATATGCATTCAATTTGTTTGGAATTAATAATATTTTAGGCTTTTAGCATATTTTCCAATAATTAAAGCGAGGTTGACAAGAAAAAAAGAGAGGAAAATGTAGGAGTTTACGCAAATCACAAGGTTGGTGGAGGTGGTTGGTGATGAGACCAGAAAAGGAAGAAGATATTGGGGGAGAAAGAGGAAGTGTTTGGTGGTAGTCAGCAGCAAGTCGATGCAGTCATGAAGGTTGGAAGTCGCGATGGTCGACACAGACTTGGAAAGGCAATTGATATTTGTGAGAGAAATATTCCAAATTTGGGGATTAGGTCACATATTGACTTTTTATATGGGAGAAATATTGATTTTGTACTCTACCTCGATTATGTAAACATGTAAGATATCGAGCTTTGGGCTTTTCTTCAATACAAATAAAAAATCAAAATAAGTAGAGCAAGCCCAGGCCACACACCTAGGCGCTTCATCGCCTCACCCTAGTCATGTGCTTCGTATGAAGTGAAGCGCCTAGCTTGCCCTCGCCTCGCCTTGCGTCTAGGCATGCTTTTGACAACTTTGGAGGCAACAAAGTGGTGCAGACCAAAAGGCCTAGGTGGGAGTCTCGACCAAAATTAGGGGTGGGTTAGTAGGTAAGTTGAGAGAAGCTTGTGATTTATGAATGAGAGTGTTGTCGTTTCCTCTTAATTTGTTGATAAATAAAAATGCAAATATTATTGTGAATACATAATACAAGTTTGAGACTTCAACATCAACTGAATGAAGTGTTCAGTCAATAAAAAACTGCTAAAAGTATCACTAACTTGACATATAGAGAGGAGAAAAAGAGAGTCGGTAATCCATACGAGCTCTCGTTCTGAGGCATGTGCCAGGACCACTTGGGGATTGGCTTCTGGTGTAGGTAAGGTCAAATTCGTTGGGTCGTGCAAATACATAGGCCCCTTCCCTTAGGCCAAGTTGTTTAGAAGGCGTTTTCCATTCTCCGGGCCCTCAGAGCAAAGGGTTAGGCAGGTAGGAGACGTAAAAAGAGGGAGAATGAGAGACTTACCTATAGATGGTGCCTAGCAGTCAATGTTGGGGCCAGAGACAAGATTTGATGGGTAATGGGATCTGAAGGGCAAAGGGAAAAATTTATTGTTCCTTTCCCCTCTTTAATATAAGCATTAAATAACTAATAATATATATAACTTCAGGTTATCTGATTGAGTCAAGTTCCAAATTCAAATGTTGGCATGGGTCGAAACACATTTATGTCAGGGTAGGTTGAGGTGACCACGCAAGTGAGGCAGCTAACATCTGTAATGCCAAGGTCAATGTCTTTAATAAAACTGAACGTATAAAATACTTTTCTAATTTTTAAATAATTAGCTTTCCAAAATACTTCGTTTCAGAACTTCTCATAAGAAGAGCTGAACCTATTCCAATACTGTGAACCTTGACGTGGACTAAGCACTTAGAGTTCATTTATATAAAAAAAAGTTTGGGGCACAAATTCATTGTAAGGATTTATACACTTCAAAAAGAATGCGTAAAATAGAACTAAACCCCCTCGAGACTCTAGACTATTTGCATGAAACTAAACCTACTTTTGTGAAACTTACAAATCTTGTGTAGACTAAAGAAGAGTTGTAGAGGCAGTTTGAAGTTATATGACAACAAAACCATATAAAGAAGACAACAAACTTATGAGCCTATGAGATTTGCAATAATATCCACATACAACTGCTTACTCTACAGGTCAGTACTGTCTGAACAACATCCAATCCACTAATGAAATATCGATTATCCACAGCTGCACCTTACCCTGTTAGGTCAGTTCAAGTTCTGTGGTTGTGTAGAAGCAATGTGCTTGAGTTCACTGGATGGTTGTCTACAAAATATATTAATAGTCGCAGGCAACTTAATAGAATCTCTTATTCTGCATGACTACTCTTCCATATATAAGCATGTAACAGAAAATGGACTTTTATCAAATGAGCTTAACCTGATCAAGATCTTTCGCAACAACAGTGTTCCCAAGTGCAGCGAAAAAGGCTAGCTTCAACCGTTCATCCTTGACAGTGACCAAATCGAAAAGGCGAGGAACTCCTTCAGGGGTTTTGACCCTTTCCTTCAACTTGTGTTTGTGATTCACTTGTTTTTCCTGCATATAGATTTTTCGAATTTGAAGCACATGAGAATGTCAACGAGCATGAGTAGTTTATTATATGTCGATAAACCCCAACATATTATCATGCTTCTAAAGCATGATTGCCTCCATTATACTCCATTTACCCAGTTCCTATTCTACAGAAGTGTTTTTCGAACTGTCAAAACTGAAGTATAACATTTTGATTAAAACTTGAATGTTTCATTCATAAGAAACAAAGGCATTCATATTTTCTTTCATGGATATTGCTGTAGAAATTTGAAATGTTTCAGTTATCACAAGGGAAAAAACAAATGTCCAAGAGAACAGTAGGACAAGAATGTGACGTTTTTGGGAACACAAAAATTCTGATTGAAGGGGATTATTGATGAGCTATAAACAGCCTGAAGCAATATTTAGGAATGGCTGATCTTGGTTTGACAATAAACACAATGTTCATCTTGGCACTAGTTTGAAAAAGGCGAAGACATCTAGAGATTAGTGTTGTGCAAATGAGATCGGTTGGCAAAACAAGGCAACATCTATCCAATCTTACTAGTAACAGAAGAAAATGGAAACAGGGGGATACTTCGCATATCAGGCCAATTTAATGAACAAGTGAATTGGACTAAGTAAATAATACTATCCCACAAGAAACTATACCCACTTAAAATAGGCTTTAATTCGAAATAGATAATCCATCAATATCTTCAAATTATGGGATTGTTTTGTTGTTGTAAGCTTAATTTTATCACCTCAAAAATAGATAATAAAAAGTTTTGGAGTGAAGGTTCTTACTAACCTTAATGTAAAGTTACACAAAAGAAGCAAACGTTCAAGAGTTAAAACAGAAAATCTATCTAAAGGTGTGGACTAATAACCAGACTAAAGATTTGCTAGAATATATTATTCTGAAATGTTGGCTAGACCAAAGGTATGGAATGTACCAATATCATAAAAGTTGCAACGCCAAGACTCTTCCTTCGAAGTAGCTCAACACATGCTTGTGCAGCAGTAGCCATCTCAACAACAATATAATCAAGTCCTGGGCATGCTGTTGATATTGCAACATCGTATTTCCCTGCAGCAAGTTGAAATTGATAGAAATCATTGATGGGTTAGTGTAAGGAACTTGATGTTTCTTTTCTTTTTTCTTCCCGTAGTAAAAAACGATGATAAGGTTCGCTGGATAGAACTATGGGTCAGAACGAAGTATTTGGCTCAAAACCTAGAATTAATGATTGGGTTTTGATAGCACTTAAGGTAGGCAAGGTTTATGGTTGTTTTGGAGTAATTTGGATGTGTTCTGAAGGATTTTAAGGGTCTTTATAGAAACAAAAACAGCATTTTATATGTTGGAAATAGTAATTATTGATTGGTTTTGTGATGAAGAAAGGAAATCACTCAATAGACTGGACAATCTCACATTGTTGAGTAGCTACAGGAAGTACTTTGGAGCAAGGTTCGTAGTATGGGTATCGGAATCGGTATCGGGCCCTTCCTATGAGTATCAAGATCAGTGGTTTCGGATCGGAGTAACAAATATTTTGGTATCGAAAAGCAAACAATTATTAACAATTTAGAAAATATATATATTATACATTTAGGGCAGAATTTTAAGTTTTCTGTGTTGTTTCTTAGCGGTTTTGAAATTGAATAAAATGATATACATAATTGCTGAATGGCTTACCCGCGATAAATAAGTTTTATTCATTTACATGTTTTTTCAACCTTACTATGCTTTTACGTTCTCGTTGATTGGTCTTTTCCGTTTCATTTTTCCACCGAATTGACTGGAAAAGATTGTCACTGTCGACACTATAGGTAGCGACGGTATTGGATCGGAACGTGTCAAATCGTATCAGTATCGACTGTACCGGCATCGGATAATACTGTAACTATGCATTTGGAATCACACCAAGAAGGGCATCACATCCAAATTTAAGAGACTCTCAGTTTGTAACATAGTTTGTAGTATCAGCCAATACCGATACTAATTGGCATGTCTCAATCTAACGCTAACCGATACCGACGTTTGGGGTCTCTTTCCACATTTGGCAGAGAAAATTGAACGAAAAAAACCAATAAGCAAGGATGTAAAAGCATAGTAAGGTTGTAGAAGTATGTAAATGAAGAAATTTTATTTATTGCATGTAAACCAATGAGCAATTTGGACTATTATTTCATTCAATTTTAAAACTTTTAAGAAGTAATACATAAAGTAATTAAAATTATTCCAAATGTATAAAATATTTTTAATTTTTAAAAATTATTAATAATTACTTGGCTTTCGATACCAAAAATCCGATACTCTGATCTCAAACCGTTGATCCAGATACTCATATGACATGTATGATAATAATTGAAGTATAGATATTGCGAAAGTTGGTTTTTAAGTGACACCAAGGAGAAGGATGTCACGTCAAATTTAAGAGACTCTCAATTTGTATTCATCAACCATTCAAGAACAAATACAAGAGATTATGCACTGTATATAAGCTTTACATAATAGAGATAAGGATCATAATCCTATTCAAACTCAACTATCCAAATTAGAGATAATCATATCTGAATCCTAATTCTAATCTAATCCAAATTGCTTGTGACAAAATTTTGAAATAAATCTAAATACACTTAATGAAACCAAGCCTAGGGTTGGTTCCCCATCATTTATTGTACCAAGATATATGTACTTGTGATGTAACACATTGACAACTATGATTACAGTAGCATCAGGTTTCAACAAAAAACTGAAAACCCAAAATTAAAACCCATCGCATAAAAGATCTAACACATGTAGAAACACACCCACAAACAGGTATACACAAATAAATATAGGCATATCAGAGAGGTATATATATAAATTATCAATAAATTTGTCGGTTAACAATTATTATATACCTCACTTTAGTCCCAAATCAACTGAGCTAAAGGAGGATGTCATGACTTGGTATTATACATGTACCAAGGTTTCTCATGTTTTATTCACATCAATAAATCAAAGTTCCCTCTAAATTTCATGGTATCAGAGCTACAAAAATTTGGAGGGCACACTAACTTCAAGAATATTTTTTTTATCCCAACCCTTGCCCCCTAGGAAGTGCCGCTCTCCTCCCGAAGGCTTCTCCCCAACCCTAACACTCTATCTAGCCCTACCGGCACACCCCCCCCCCCCCCCCAACAAAACAAACCTGTCGCCACCCAACCTTCCCCAAAATGTCCCCTAACCTCCCATGCAGCTCCGGCCATATACACTTCTTGGCTGAACTTGGGGAACAGATGTATGTCTTAACTTTTATCAAAAAGCTACTGCAGCTTTCTACAAAGTTAACCCTTTTAAACCAACCTACGGCAATACTAGGTTTAAAATAGCATCGGACAAAGCTAACTTCTTTGATGGATCTAAAGCCAATACCAGCTCCCGCAAAGATGAAGATACAGCATTCTACAAGGCTAAGATGCCTGCCTAGAACGAGACTACTCCCAAAGCCTATGGCGAGACTATAGTCGACACATACGGCCAAGGTACAACACTTCCTTCAAGCCCCTCCCTAACCTAGTCGTCCTTAATAACTTCTCCCAGACACCTCCATTTCTAGCCCTCTCTGATCTCTATAATTCCTCGACACCATCTGTATTATTGGCCTAGTTATGTGCTTGCTTAAGGTCTCTCGCTTGGTTCTCTCGTCTTTGAAACTTCTCTACTTCAACATGGTGCTCTGACAGCTTTGATCTCTCGCCTCTTGGTTGTGTTGATCTTATCCTCCCATGATTACGACCTCCAACAACGACAAAGGTGTTCATATTGATACTTCTTCCTCTTCAGCCGACTTCAAGCTAGATTTACGACTTACAACAATATCTCTTTCTCTGGCATGAATTACTTGTAATGGTCCAATGTTGTAGAAAGAGTTGTAAACGACAAAGACCTACGACATCACTTGACGGAATCACCACATTATGCTTCTTGGATTTAGAATGACAACAAGGTAAATGTTTGGTTGTCTAACTCTATGGATACTCCTTGTTATAATTCATTGTCTCTAAAAATTGGCAAGAAAATTGGACGCATCTTTGGTCCATATACTCATTTGAAAACAATCTTCAGAAACTTTATGACACTTTCACACCTTCAATACGACCACACCAAAGAAGATTTGCATGACTTTAGTGCCATCTTCAATAGCCTTCTTAAACAATGGAATGTCTTTCAGCCGATCTCATACAATCCCATTATTACTCGCCAACATCGAGAGGCCATTGTTGGCCATCCTTCTCTTGGTTCTATTACTCTCTATATTTAAGGGTGTTCGCTCACTGGTTATCTCTCAGCACAGCTTTCCTTCTTCGACGACCGTCATGTCAATGGTTTTTCGTATGTCTATATCATCTTCTACCACTGTCAAGTTCATGTCGATTGTCCTTGTCACCCAAGGATAAGGACGTGGCACCATGGTCGTCTACATTATTCATATTGTGGGAGAACCAATCATCACGAGGACTGGTCTTGGAAGAAGCATGGTTATCATAATGATACACATACTGCCAGACAAGCTTCTACCCCTTACTAGTACTACTCAACCTTCCCCAACTAGTGGCCAGATGCCCTTTTTCAATGATGAATGTGGCCAATTATGTTGAGCCCTTCTTTGTAGCTCACGTCAATCTTTTTACTCCATCGGGTATCTTTTTCATTTCCAATTCTCATTCGTGGGTTGTTGATCCTGACGCTCGAACCATGTCTCATGATGGGCCTTCAAATCTTCTTCTAGTCCTCACATTTATTTCTATGGCTGAAATAATACTAATATTTATGGTTATGTTGATTTATTGCATATTTCGTCTTTATATTTGAAAGATACTCTCATTGTTCAATCGTGCATCATAACTCATTATATATCTATCGGCTTACACATGATTCTAATTGTTCAGTAACATTTTAGTCATCTCGAACCTTTTGACGAAGCAACGGATTAGTAAGGACATGAACAGATCGGTCTTTACTACGTAAATTATCTGTCTAGTACGTCAATGGTTGCTCCTTCCATTCAATGACATATTAGACTTGGACATCCCTTGTTATCTTCCTTACTTACTATGTTAACTAATTTATCATTATCTGAATTTAGTTGTGAGTCGTATATTCTTGGGAAGTATCCTCGCTCTTATTTTCATCCAATTCATAAACAACATGATTCACGTTTGCTTTAGTTCATATTGATATGTGGGGTCCCTTTAAATTTCTGTATACGAGGTTGTAAATATTTTATCACCTTTATTGATGATCATTCACGTATGACAGTTAATATATTTCGTTCTATCAGGTCTTCTATCTGTTTTTCAAATCAAACAAATATGTGGCTAAAATTTCTATTTATTTTGATATTTGCATCAAGATTCCTCGCTTTGATAATGCTTGGGGCATGTGAGCAGGAAGTTTCAAGCATTATGTCAGACTCATGGCATACTTCATCAAACTTTTTGTTCATATACTCCTCAACAGAATGGTATTGTAGAACATAATAATACACATCTTCTAAAGGTAGCTCGCTCTCTTATTATTCAAATGAATGTTCCTAAGAAATTATAGCATTTTGTGATATTAGCTGCTTGTTTTTGTATAAACCATATGCCCTCTCATGTCCTTGAGAACAAATTAACTTTTTATATCCTCTTTTTGCATCATAAACCTTTTTTGTCGCTCCAAAGGTTTTTGATTGTCTATGTATACAAATAAACTTAGACCTCATCTGGATAAACTTGACCTCATCTGGATAAACTTGATATATGAGCTATAAGTATGATATTTTTTGGTTATTCTCAAATACAGAAAGTGTATGTTTGTTTTGATTCCACTATTTCGAAGGTGATCGTCTCTTGTGATGTTACTTTTCTCGAGGATCAGGCATATTTTGCTTCTGATACATCATCTACATCTCCATTGTCTACAATTCATGTTCATCTTATTCCTTCCTTTGAATTTAGTACACATATTTCTCATCTCTCTCATAAGTCGTATGGGCCTTTAGTTCCCTTTTCTCAGGTATATAGGCGTCGGGACAAAGTTGTTCCTCTACGTGCCATTATTTCGGGTACCACTAATTAGGGCTGCAAACGAGCCAAGCCGAGCCAAGCTTTTGTAAGCTTGAGCTTGGCTTGACTAGAATTAATCGAGTTCGAGCTCGAGCTCAAGCTTGATAAATTTTTTATTTTAGAGCTTGAGCTTGGCTTGAGCTTGTTTATATTAAGCTTGAGCTTGGCTTGGTTTGAGCTCGAGCTTGGCTTGATAAGCAAGCTTGATTCAAGCTTGATAAACAAGCTCAATAAGCTCATATCAAGCTCATTAAGATTGATTTCAAGCTTGTTCACCTTTATTTCAAGCTTAATGAGCTCGATTTCAACCTAGTTACGCTTGAATTCAAGTACCTATAATTTAACAATTTATTTATAAAAATTTAATTAAAAAAGTTCCTTCATATCAATTATTAAGGACATATAAATATATAAAGCACACAACCATATCATTATACAAACATACATAAAATTAGAATTCAACAAACAAACGAGCTTCTAAACAAGCTCCTAAACGAGCTTTTAAACGAGCCAGCTCGCAAGCTCATAAACGAGTCAGCTTGCGAGCTCGAACGAGCCGAGTACTTCTAAGCTTGAGCTTGGCTCATTTATTAAACGAGCTCGAAAACGAAGCTTGAGCTCGGCTTGTTTACTAAACGAGCCGAGCTCAAACGAGCTTTTATCGAGCCGACCTTCGAGCAGCTCGCAAACGGCTTGGCTCATTTGCAGCCCTACCACTAATGGTTCTTCTACAAGTAATAGCGCAACCTTCTGTTCCTACTCTACTGACTTTCAGAAAGGTATCTCTCTTCCTCTTGCTCCTCGTAAGGGTTGTAGTGCCCCGTCCCTACATCGTGCTCCGTTCTCCATCTACGAGGTGCGCGAGAAAGGAACACTGTTGCTATCGATTCGGTTGGGACCGATAGGTCGGGATCGATCGAATCCATCGAATGGGAACGGTTGAATTAAGATCCATTCTCCGTTATGGAATGGCTTCTTCGGAACCAAGTCCCATATTCAGCGGGTTGCACCTCAAGGATTGACTCTGCGGCCAAGTCGGGGGATACCTTCCGTTGCTCTGTTTTTCACGCCGCTTGCGTTGGTTTTGACTTTGGTTTTCTGAATATGTTTTCGTGAATATTTTCGATGGTTTTCATGGCTTGCATTTCGAACTCGCATTTTCTATCGAACTTCTTGAATAATACAGTGTTCTAATCGGTTGCTTGTACGATTTCAGGTAATCGCGTAGGCGACGTCTAGCGCGACCAACAAGTTCTCTCGTCTCAAGCAAAACTCAATGTGAGTGGCTGACCCTTCTCTTCTCGACCCCTTCTTAGTTCATCTTCCTTGGACTGTCGAGAGCCTTCAAAAGTGGAGTCGCAGAGAGAGTCTTCGACGCACGACCGAAGCTTCAAAAGTCACGAACGTCGACGAGCTAGTTGGCACGTCCTTCCTGGTTCGCGGGACCTGCAAGGAGCGAGGATCAGCACAAAACATCGCCCATGCGGGAATTTACTCGGTTCGGCGCGAAGGGAAAATTGAGTCCGAGATTCGTTGGGCCGTTCGAAATACTAGAGCAAGTCGCCCCAGTGGCCTATAAAATTGCCTTACTGCCGACGCTTGAAGGTGTACACAATGTCTTCCATGTCTCTCAACTGCGGAAGTATGTGCACGACCCGAGCCACGTTGTAGATTTTGGCCAGCTGGAGCTAAAGTCCGACTTATCCTACGTCGAAGAGCCAGTTCAAATCATAGAACGCAAAGATAAGTCGCTGCGCAATCGAGCGATCCCTCTTGTCCGCGTCCTCTGGAGGAACCATTCGGTCGAAGAGTCGACGTGGGAGCTTGAATCGGAAATGAAGGAGAAATTTTCTTCGTTATTCTCGTAGAGGTAGGTTCTATCTTTAAGTTTTGTCACTTCCCGTTCCCAGAATGCGTATTTTATACATGTACTACTCGAATGTATTTATTTAATATTTATCATGTATTATCCTGTATTTAAATTTCCTTTAATTCATGTTAATTAATTTTCTGCAATTTTATTTCTGCATTTTATTTCTGCTGTTATTTTATTCTCTGCTTTAGTTAGCCTATTGTGGTTCGGCCTAGGTTGGGTTCTCGGGTTGGCTTTGTTGGATCCCCCTGCAACCCGGCCCATTAGCTCCCACCTACCACCCCTTCCATATTTAAAACCACCCTCTTCATTCTCTCTCCTCATTACTCATTCTCACCATTACTCCTCTTCTTCTTCTTCATTACTCTCTCCACCTACCAAACCGTAGGCAAGTACAACTTGCTCCCCATGAGAACCCATGTTTTTGTAGTTCATTTATCTTCCTCGCAAGATCCTAAGAGAGTTTAGAACTTGGCATTTTTCATTTCGAAGTCTTAATTTTTGTAGATCTAGAAATGAGTTATTTTCGGAGTTTGGTGGTTTTGATCTATCAAACTTCTTTGTTTTCAAGTTTTGATGGTTCCATGTTGTAGAGAAGTTTATTCTACCCAATTTTGACCTTTGGAAAGTTGGATTTGGACTTGTTTTGACCAAGTTATGGACTTTTGAACTTTGGGGTGCAACCATGAAGTTCTTGCTGTTTGGAGAAGACAGTGAGCAGTGTATGCTAGCTTTTTAACTTGCGTCACTGAGTTGTGCGCGCTCTTTAGCGCAGCGCAGTATGGAGTCCATACGCTGCCTTTTTAGGTAGCGTGTGTCTTGCATACGCTACCTTTTGGAAGCGTATGACTTGCATACGCTGACTTGGATGGTCAGGAGTCGTATGGAGTTCATACGCTACCTTTTGGAAGCGTATGACTTGCATACGCTGACTTGGATGGTCAGGAGTCGTATGGAGTTCATACGCTACCTTTTGGGAGCGTATGACTTGCATACGCTGACTTGGATGGTCAGGAGTCGTATGGAGTTCATACGCTACCTTTTGGGAGCGTTTGACTTGCATACGCTGACTTGGATAGTAAGGAGTCGTATGGAGTCCATACGCTAGTTTGACTTGAGCGTAGCCTGACTTGAGCGTACGCTGACCCTACTTACCCTGGATCTTCTATAGCCCTGTATATTGATATTTTATTAGATATTTAACGTCCATTTTATATCCTTACGCCTTTTGACATAAAACTTGATATGATCATGATATGTTAATATTTCTGTTAATATAGATTGTTACGTGGGATGTACCATGTGTCGTGAATTGAGTTATAGATACCCCGATTGACTGGAATTAAACCCTGAGAGTTGTAGACTCGACCCCACTGAATACTAGTTGACTTTCATGCCTTGTCACCATTGATAATGATTGTGACCTTGACTAATAATTGATCATGCGTTCCTAGTTGGAACTAAGAGACTGGCTAGTCGTCTTATTGAATTGAATGAATGAGACACGTTCATATGAATTATGAACTATTGAAATCGACTGGCTAATCCCGAATATTGGCATACAGGCACATGCAGGCTTCAATTCATTTATTATTTATTTATCTTACCAAAGAAGCATGTGTACTTTATGGTCAAGGCATGATTACTCCGTGGTTAGTTTTGATTGTTGCATTACGCTATGTAAGACCTACAACCTAACCGCACGGGTATTGTTGTGGAGTTGTGCATATCGTACCCCGTACGAAAGTACTCATTCTGAATGACCATGATCCACGGCATGGTACTTCACTCAACGTAGAGACTATTAAGTTAAATAAAATAATGATTGCATGGAGAGAATGGATTCCCGAGTTCTTACATGGCAGCCCCCTTGGGACAAGTAGTACCCGACGGGCCGGCTGGTTCCCACAGATACTGTAAACCTGCCACACGGGCAGGGAACAGTATCTGCTTATATTATTATTGTATATGGTATATTGACGGGCGTCCTGCTAGGACTCGTCTAATTCATGCATGGCGCACATAATTAACTGGATAGACTAGCCTTGCTTGCGCATAGTAAGAACTGAGAAATCCTCATTGCATAAAACCAAGATAACTTGGGACTTACAATAGCAAGCCGTAGTAGTTAAATGGCCGTTTAAATTGATTTGTTTGTGCACTGTACCTACTCTGTTACCTAACTGGGATGATCAGAATGTCAGGACATGACGGGCCAACTTCTGTCCTTGTTTGGTTGGGAGGTTGGTTCGAAGTGTCGTGATGTGATGTGAATCCTAGTGGAAAGCAGAGATCTATTATTATATTTCTCATTACTGGTTTTAGTTCTCATGTCGTGCTTCCTTGTGGTACTTGCTATTAGAGGTCTAACCTCTCTGGTTTTGCATGGCCAGATTTAGAGCCGGTCCCCGAGGATCCAGCTTACTTCTACCTCCAAGATGGTCAACACTAGAGGGATGATCGCAGGAGGACTCGAGTGGGTTTCTTACTTCCCAACTCGTTTTGTTATCTACTTTATACCTTGCCGTTTGGCACCGACATGTTAGTCGGATTGTCTTGTACTTACTTTTTACATAATTGTAACTAAGTCAGGCTGCAGCTGCTAACAATTGTGTATACTTAGAGCCGGTCCCCGAGGATCCAGCTTACTTCTACCTCCAAGATGGTCAACACTAGAGGGATGATCGCAGGAGGACTCGAGTGGGTTTCTTACTTCCCAACTCGTTTTGTTATCTACTTTATACCTTGCCGTTTGGCACCGACATGTTAGTCGGATTGTCTTGTACTTACTTTTTACATAATTGTAATTAAGTCAGACTGCAGCTGCTAACAATTGTGTATACTTACTACATCATCTGGCTGTATTTTGTAAAGCCAGATATCAAGAACATTTTGACTGAGCGTTTGGGACGCCTTACTGCTTTATCTCACATGTTCTCTATTTCTGTTTCTTGTTTGAATGATTGAGACAATAGAAGTAAAGAGACCATAGGGAGACTTTCATGTAGTATGCACCCCCTCGTCTTGTAGACAGCATTGATCGTATTATACGATATTCATCTACCCGTAATACGTAGCTGGTTGAGTCATTCCCCCGCTCTCCAGTATTCTGGTTCTGGGGCGTGACAAGGTTTTAGTGGTGGCCCATGCAGGTCTGATTTCAGACTTGTGGGGTGTTTTAATAGGATGTCTCAATCACACATGTTTCCCCTTGATCTCATGATTCGTTACTCTCAACTCTAGCTTGACATTCCAGTATCCTTTGACTTCATTGATCATTCATGTCCGGTCGTTTGATTGTTCTCTTGTCCCTTTTCTTAGGGGCACCTCGTCCGCACCTGTCAGAGCTGGACAGCAACAACATGGATAGCAACATGGACAACCTGACCATGTTGGTCAGCAACAAGAGCCGGTACTAACTCAAGAGGCTACCCAAGAAGAAGTGATAGTGGAAGCAGCAGCTGGATCGCAGTATCCAGATGTTCCACCACCACCAACAGTTCCACCTACCCAAGTGGACACACCATCCCTTCTGGAGATCATGAGAGGGATGATGGCTACTCAGCAACACCAGATGTTAGCCCAACAGCGCATGCACACTCAGTTGCAAGAGCAGAATGTACTACTCAACCAAGGATTACAGACGGCATTGGAAAGAGGGGCAAGGACAGATTCAGGAGCGTCAGCCCGGTTTTGCAAGTTCAATCCCCGCCGTTTTGAAGGAACGGAGGATGCCATCTCAGCAGATGCATCGCTTAAGGATATTGAGGCTATCCTGACAGCAGCTAAGGTGCCGGCAGAAGAACGTGTGGATCAGGTGAAGTTGTTACTTCAGGATCTCGCACGTGATTGGGGGGAATCAGAGGAGGTAGGTATCAGACGTCCCGTTGCTTGGGACGATTTCACAGCAAGATTCAAGACGAAGTACTATGGAGTTGTGGCGCAGTTTGAGCTACAACAGAAGTTTATCAACCTCAAACAGGCCGGCAAGACGGTGGATGCTTATGCAGCGGAATTCTGTAGATTGAGTAGGTTCGCCCCAGAGATGGTAGCAACGGAGCGCCAGAGGGCGATGAGGTTTCAGCAAGGGTTTCATCTTGAGCTCTTACAATTGATAGAGGGGCACAATTACCAGACTTTTGATGAGATATTGACGGCAACCCAAAGGCATGAGATCACCATTCAGAGGATCACAGTTAGGACTGGAGGTCAGAAGAGATCTCACAGTCAGATTGAAGGAGGAGGGGGAGCAGCGCCCCGAACAACAGCACCATCCCTTGGCATTCGTATTCACGATGTGGCAATGCGAGGGCCAGCACCACCACCCAGGCAGCAGCAGCAACAGAAGAAGAACCAGCAACCCCCAGCGGGCTGTACTTATTGTGAGAAGATGGGGCACACTAGAGATGTGTGTCGGACATTGAACGGACTGTGTTTGATATGTGGAAATCCAGATCATCGGGTTACCACATGTCCCATGAATTCGAGGTCAGGAGGACCAGTGCAGCAGTTTCCTGCTCTGCCAGCACCAGGAGCAGGACAGTATCGAGGACCAGCGGTAGCAGTGAGACCGTTGGCACAACGCCCGTTAATGCCGCAGGCTCAGATGTTTCGGCAGCAGGGACCGCCGATGCAGCAACACCAGCATAGACCACCCCAGCATCATCAAGGCAGGGGCCAGCAGCAGCACCAGGCTAGGCCACAGCATGGGAACCAGCAAGGAGGTCGAGGGCAGGCATTCACACTGTCCTTGGAGGAGGCATTAGCATCGGGAGATGTTGTGGCAGGTAACATTCTCGTCGCCTCATATCCCGCAGTAGCATTGTTTGATTCGGGAGCATCACACTCATTTATATCTGCACAATTTGCGACACGGCTAGGAATGGAGTTCGAGGCATTGCCAGGGAGGTTGAATATACTCACTGGCAATGGGCTCGTAGGAGTTAGTAGAGTTATTCTAGCGTGTAGTGTTGTAGTTTGCGGGCATTCCTTACCCGCCCAGTTGATAGAATTTTCTGTTGGAAATTTCGACGTTATCTTGGGCATGGACTGGCTGAAAGACAGTCATGCGACAAGATTGTCATAGTGGGAGTGTATCTTTTGATATTCCAGGCATGAAGAGATTCACCTTAGTCAGATCAGAGGCAACTCAGCAAGGGCAGGGAGTAATAACAGCAATGGAAGAAGTTCTAGTTCCGAAGGTAGTTGAAAAATTTCTAGACGTATTTCCCGAAGAACTTCCAGGTCTACCACCGGTTAGAGATATTGAGTTCAGCATAAAATTGGCACATGGAACTAAACCAATATCAGATCGGGTTTACAGAATGGCGGATTCGGAGCAGGCCAAGGTGTATCAGCACATAGAGGAATTGAAGGAGAAGAAGTTTATCCAAGCTAGCATATCGCCATGGGCAGCACCAGTGGTACTTGTGGGAAAGAAGGATGGGTCATCCAGATTGTGCATTGACTACAGGAAGCTTAACGCGGCAACAGTGAAGAACAAGTACCCATTACCCAGGATCGACGACTTATTTAATCAGTTGAGCAAAGCTAGAGTTTTCTCCAAGATAGATCTTCGTTCAGGGTACCATCAAGTGAGGGTTCGAAAGGAAGACATTCCCAAGACAGCATTCAGGTCGAAGTATGGACATTATGAATTCTTGGTAATGCCGTTTGGTTTGACCAATGCTCCAGCTATATTCATGGATTTGATGAACCGTATCTTTATGCCGTACTTAGATCAGTTTGTCGTGGTGTTTCTCGACGACATTCTTGTGTACTCTGCTAGTGAAGAGGAGCATGAAGACCACCTCAGGAAAGTGTTGCAGGTTCTAAGAGAGAACCAGTTGTATGCCAAGCTCAGCAAGTGTGAGTTCTGGACGGATCACATTTCATTTTTAGGTCATATTGTATCAGGAGCTGGAGTAGCAGTGGATCCCAAGAAGGTAGAAGCAGTAGAGAGTTGGCCAGTATCCAAGACCGTAGCTGATGTACGGAGTTTCTTGGGATTGGCAGGATATTACCGAAGGTTTGTGTCAGATTTTGCAAGACTTTCAGCACCCATGACCCGCTTGACACGGAAGGATGTGCCATTCGTTTGGTCAGCAGAATGTCAGGCATCATTTGAGAATTTGAAGCAGAAGTTGATATCAGCACCTATTCTTACATTGCCAGTTGGACCCGGAGGTTTTACTGTATATTGTGATGCGTCAGGTAAAGGACTTGGATGTGTCCTCATGCAACATGGGAAGGTGATAGCGTATGCATCTAGGCAACTTCGAGACCACGAGAAGAATTACCCAACTCATGATTTGGAGTTAGCGGCAGTAGTATTTGCTTTGAAGCTATGGAGACATTACTTATATGGTGACCGAGTGGACATGTACACAGACCATAAAAGTCTGAAGTACATCTTTACCCAGAAGGAGCTGAACATGAGGCAGAGAAGATGGTTAGAACTGATCAAGGATTACGACGTGGAGCTTCAGTATCATCCAGGCAAGGCTAATGTGGTAGCAGACGCTCTCAGCAGAAGAGGCGACGCATTTATGTTGACAACGCAGAAGCACATCTTAGAAGACCTTCAGGAGATGGGCATCGAAATTATACTTCCTAGTGATGTAGGAATTCTGGCGAGTCTACAAGTTCAATCCGACTTGGTAGGCAGGATCAAGGCGGCCCAGGCACAGGACCCAAGGATTCAGAAGCTTAGGGCAGAATGTGAGTCAGGGCTCAGAAAAGAGATGCAAATCCACGAAGATGGTACGCTTAGGTTTGGATCACGTCTGTGTACCTAGTGGAGATATCAGACAGGAAGTAATGACAGAAGCTCACAGTTCTCAGTATTCTATACATCCTGGAGGGACCAAGATGTACCAAGATATCAAGCAGCACTTCTGGTGGAACGGAATGAAGAGGGAGATAGCTAGGTTTGTTTCCCGTTGCTTGATATGTCAGCAGGTAAAGGCAGAACAGCAGAGGCCAGCTGGATTATTACAACCGCTTCCTATCCCGGAATGGAAGTGGGAACACATCACAATGGACTTTGTGACCGGTTTACCGAGATCGCCAAGTGGTAAAGACGCTATTTGGGTGATAGTGGACCGGCTTACAAAGGTAACACATTTTCTTCCTTTCAGAGTAGGGCAATCTACAGAAAAGTTGGCAGAGTTGTACATGCAACAGATAGTCAGGCAGCATGGAGTCCCTGTCAGTATTGTGTCAGACCGAGATACCCGCTTTATATCACATTTCTGGAAGAGCTTACATCATAGTCTGGGTACCAAGTTAAGATTTAGCACGGCTTACCATCCGCAGACGGACGGACAATCAGAAAGGACAATTCAGACTTTGGAAGATATGTTGCGAGCTTGCACCCTAGATTTTGGAGGATCTTGGGAAAGCCACCTGCACTTAGTTGAGTTTTCATACAACAACAGTTATCAAGCCAGTATCCAGATGGCGCCATTTGAGGCACTATATGGTAAGAAGTGTAGATCGCCACTAGCATGGGATGATATCGGGGAAAGGAAGATGTTAGGCCCAGAAATGATTATCCAGACGGTTGAAGTGATTAAGGGAATTAGAGAGCGACTTCGTGTTGCGCAGGATCGGCATCGTCATTGGGCGGACCAGCATCGTAGGCCGCTAGAGTTTTCTGTTGGGGACCACGTGTTCTTGCGGATCTCACCTACCCGTGGGGTCATTAGATTTGGCGTTCGCGGGAAGTTGAGTCCGCGATACGTAGGACCATTCGTTATCCTTGATATGGTAGGCGATGTTGCTTATCGTTTGTCCCTTCCACCTTCGTTACGAGAGGTGCATGACGTGTTTCATGTATCTCAGTTGCGAAGGTATGTATCGGACCCAAGCCATATCCTCGATCATTCAGAACTGGTTGTTGGTACCAACCTGTCTTACGAGGAGCAGCCTGTGTCCATCTTGGACCGAAGAGAGAAGATACTCAAGAACCGAACAATTAACCTTGTCCAGGTTGCTTGGGGTCATCACTCTTTGGGAGAGTCAACGTGGGAACGTGAGGATGATATCCGATCACGATATCCACACCTGTTTGACTCACAAGGTATATCTTTTTCTGTGTACCTTGATTGTCTTGATTCCTCATGCTTATCACCTTATGGGTAGAATTGCTTAATATCGTAGATTGTTAAATATAGATATGTTACTTGCTAAGGACATTGTAAAATGATTGCTTGATTGAATTGCTTGTACTTAGATTAGTTTAGCCCCGATGTTTCTATCCTGCTTGGATTTGAAATTCCGAGGACGGAATTTTTCTAAGGAGGGTAGAGATGTCACTTCCCATTCCCAGAATGCGTATTTTATACATGTACTACTCGAATGTATTTATTTAATATTTATCATGTATTATCCTGTATTTAAATTTCCTTTAATTCATGTTAATTAATTTCCTGCAATTTTATTTCTGCTGTTATTTTATTCTCTGCTTTAGTTAGCCTATTGTGGTTCGGCCTAGGTTGGGTTCTCGGGTTGGCTTTGTTGGATCCCCCTGCAACCCGGCCCATTAGCTCCCACCTACCACCCCTTCCATATTTAAAGCCACCCTCTCCATTCTCTCTCCTCATTACTCATTCTCACCATTACTCCTCTTCTTCTTCTTCTTCATTACTCTCTCCACCTACCAAACCGTAGGCAAGTACAACTTGCTCCCCATGAGAACCCATGTTTTTGTAGTTCATTTATCTTCCTCGCAAGATCCTAAGAGAGTTTAGAACTTGGCATTTTTCATTTCGAAGTCTTAATTTTTGTAGATCTAGAAATGAGTTATTTTCGGAGTTTGGTGGTTTTGATCTATCAAACTTCTTTGTTTTCAAGTTTTGATGGTTCCATGTTGTAGAGAAGTTTATTCTACCCAATTTTGACCTTTGCAAAGTTGGATTTGGACTTGTTTTGACCAAGTTATGGACTTTTGAACTTTGGGGTGCAACCATGAAGTTCTTGCTGTTTGGAGAAGACAGTGAGCAGTGTATGCTAGCTTTTTAGCTTGCGTCACTGAGCTGTGCGCGCACTTTAGCGCAGCGCAGTATGGAGTCCATACGCTGCCTTTTTAGGTAGCGTGTGTCTTGCATACGCTACCTTTTGGAAGCGTATGACTTGCATACGCTGACTTGGATGGTCAGGAGTCGTATGGAGTTCATACGCTACCTTTTGGAAGCGTATGACTTGCATACGCTGACTTGGATGGTCAGGAGTCGTATGGAGTTCATACGCTACCTTTTGGGAGCGTATGACTTGCATACGCTGACTTGGATGGTCAGGAGTCGTATGGAGTTCATACGCTACCTTTTGGGAGCGTATGACTTGCATACGCTGACTTGGATAGTAAAGAGTCGTATGGAGTCCATACGCTAGTTTGACTTGAGCGTAGCCTGACTTGAGCGTACGCTGACCCTACTTACCCTGGATCTTCTATAGCCCTGTATATTGATATTTTATTAGATATTTAACGTCCATTTTATATCCTTACGCCTTTTGACATAAAACTTGATATGATCATGATATGTTAATATTTCTGTTAATATAGATTGTTACGTGGGATGTACCATGTGTCGTGAATTGAGTTATAGATACCCCGATTGACTGGAATTAAACCCTGAGAGTTGTAGACTCGACCCCACTGAATACTAGTTGACTTTCATGCCTTGTCACCATTGATAATGATTGTGACCTTGACTAATAATTGATCATGCGTTCCTAGTTGGAACTAAGAGACTGGCTAGTCGTCTTATTGAATTGAATGAATGAGACACGTTCATATGAATTATGAACTATTGAAATCGACTGGCTAATCCCGAATATTGGCATACAGGCACATGCAGGCTTCAATTCATTTATTATTTATTTATCTTACCAAAGAAGCATGTGTACTTTATGGTCAAGGCATGATTACTCCGTGGTTAGTTTTGATTGTTGCATTACGCTATGTAAGACCTACAACCTAACCGCACGGGTATTGTTGTGGAGTTGTGCATATCGTACCCCGTACGAAAGTACTCATTCTGAATGACCATGATCCACGGCATGGTACTTCACTCAACGTAGAGACTATTAAGTTAAATAAAATAATGATTGCATGGAGAGAATGGATTCCCGAGTTCTTACATGGCAGCCCCCTTGGGACAAGTAGTACCCGACGGGCCGGCTGGTTCCCACAGATACTGTAAACCTGCCACACGGGCAGGGAACAGTATCTGCTTATATTATTATTGTATATTGTATATTGACGGGCGTCCTGCTAGGACTCGTCTAATTCATGCATGGCGCACATGATTAACTGGATAGACTAGCCTTGCTTGCGCATAGTAAGAACTGAGAAATCCTCATTGCATAGAACCAAGATAACTTGGGAGTTACAATAGCAAGCCGTAGTAGTTAAATGGCCGTTTAAATTGATTTGTTTGTGTACTGTACCTACTCTGTTACCTAACTGGGATGATCAGAATGTCAGGACATGACGGACCAACTTCTGTCCTTGTTTGGTTGGGAGGTTGGTTCGAAGTGTCGTGATGTGATGTAAATCCTAGTGGAAAGCAGAGATCTATTATTATATTTCTCATTACTGGTTTTAGTTCTCATGTCGTGCTTCCTTGTGGTACTTGCTATTAGAGGTCTAACCTCTCTGGTTTTGCATGGCCAGATTTAGAGCCGGTCCCCGAGGATCCAGCTTACTTCTACCTCCAAGATGGTCAACACTAGAGGGATGATCGCAGGAGGACTCGAGTGGGTTTCTTTCTTCCCCGCTCGTTTTGTTATCTACTTTATACCTTGCCGTTTGGCACCGACATGTTAGTCGGATTGTCTTGTACTTACTTTTTACATAATTGTAACTAAGTCAGACTGCAGCTGCTAACAATTGTGTATACTTACTACATCATCTGGCTGTATTTTGTAAAGCCAGATATCAAGAACATTTTGACTGAGCGTTTGGGACGCCTTACTGCTTTATCTCACATGTTCTCTATTTCTGTTTCTTGTTTGAATGATTGAGACAATAGAAGTAAAGAGACCATAGGGAGACTTTCATGTAGTATGCACCCCCTCGTCTTGTAGACAGCATTGATCGTATTATACGGTATTCATCTACCCGTAATACGTAGCTGGCTGAGTCATTCCCCCGCTCTCCAGTATTCTGGTTCTGGGGCGTGACAAGTTTCGAGGACGAAACTTTTTATTAGTTGGTTATGGTGTAGTGCCTCGCCCATGGTTTTGTATTCGGGCACTGAATCATGAGCACGGATAGTTGAACGCAGGCCCACTTCGAATCGTCGAGCTCGACTTGTAGTGGTTGGTAGATAATCTCCAGCAAACTTGGCCAGTTTGTTGAATTCGGCCGCATAATGTCGTACAGTCATATTCCCTTGTCTCAATTGCATAAACTAATTTTCTTTCTCCTGTCGCATGTCTCGAACGGAAGCTACATAGCCTTCGTACCCGGAATACAGCATCTGTCGAGCAGATATTGCAGAGATCACCATGCAGTATAAATTAAAAAGAAAAAGAAGAAAATAGTCTACTGTAGCAGACCTCTCCCTTACTACACAGCCAACCCGATAGGAAAAATAAAACCCGACCCCCCTTATAACTATATACAACAACTATGTATAGACTAGGAACGAAAGAAAGAGGAATCAAGAGAAAACCCTAACCCTAAGAAACCTCGACACCCCAAGCAACGCCCGGCCCTATCCAGCCTCTGTGCATGTCGGCACGTCACCTGGGCCACCGCCGGCAGACGCACGGCCGCGCGCGTGCACAACAGCGCATGAAAGAAGCAACGCAACAGTAGCAGTTGCGACAACTACTTCACAGGTATTTTTCTCCTTCGTCTCATCGTCGTTTTCCAAACCAATTAGTGCTTTGCAAACACAACATATAGGTCTTCGACCCCTATTAAATAGTTTTTGATCTAGGTGACCAGATCACAAGAAATTCGAGGTTGAAATCTAACGTAACCTGTCTAGATCCTTGTGTATTGATTGGGGAAACGGGGGAGTAGAAGTAGACATGTGAATAATTCCAAAGTAGTGTAATCATGTATAAACTCAGTAGTGTAATCATGTATAAATTCTAGCCATTCACATGCCTATCTTGTACTCTACATCACTAGCCACTTACAGTTCTCTATGTACAGTAGATATTTCCTTTACAGCTATCTCTTTTACAGCGTATATTTCCTTTCAGCACTTTCTGTATTTTACTCTATTGCCTGTATCGTATTTCCTAACCTGATATGAACTGTGTGAGATGTATTGTGCTCGTTCCTGTCCTGACTGGTCCTGTTGAAAATATTACAGAGGACGAGGATGAGGCATGGGTGACTACATATTATGGAGCAGGACTAGATGACACTTGTATTGAGGACCCTCAGCAGGATCCACCTGCAGCTGAGGATGTTGCCCCAGTAGTCTAGGCTAGTTTAGCTAGACAGCCATTTTCTACATTATTATTTTGTCTCACATTCTGAGTTGTAGTTTGAGATGTTGAGATGTATAGACCCTTAGACTTATTGTATTTTGGGTTGATATTCTGGATGTTATGTTATCCTAGACACTTAGACTTATTTCATCTATTGTACTGTTCTCTTGAGTTACTATCTATCTATCTGTCTTTCATTCTTCTACCTTAGATGTGATTGCGACTGTATATTGTTATGTCACCTCCATTCGGAGAGTATAAACTGTACAGGTACTTTTATATTGTTAGATGATTGACCTAGGACAGCGTTCTACCGCCGATACTGCGGCGTAGGCTGGACGTACCCACGTCTCGTGCCCTTACTCTAGGGTGCGGGTCGTGACAAAATCTCGAGAAAATTCAGTTTTTAAAACCCAAAAATGGGACAAAAATGCAACCCAGACCCAGTTTTGGAAGGGTGATTTTGGACAGGGCAGTTAGAATTTTTAAAATCCATCGTAACACGTTTTTAGACAACCTAACCAGAATGAAAACACATTTTTTTTAGTTTTTACTTTAATTGATTATATTATGTTTTAGATGAGTTCCAAAATCAGGAAAAAATCGCGTTAAAACTGTTTTTAAAACTTAGAAAATTCCCGGTACGACGTATGCCCCAACAAACCGGACGACGTGATTGCAACCCATGAGCATCGAAAGACGCATATGGATGTTGTCGACATGTGGGATTTGACGAAACTCGATTTCGTTGTGCGTTCGCGACGAAATCGAGGCATATCTATCGAGATATCCAGTATAGGCCCCTTTGCAAACTAGCCCATAACTTTGTGCACGTTCATCATCTCGAGACGAAACTTATGCCAACAAGATTGTGTCATTTTTCTGGTCCTTATGCCAAGTTTGGTCCGATTCTGAGAAGGTCGACCGGAACGCTACTTTGGCGGGCCTGCGACCCGACCCAACGGACGAATTTGTGCACGGCCCACCAAAATCCAACTTTGGACATACGATTGGGTTCGTATCGTCAAACCGGACCCGTAGACATATAGTTTGATGACTTCAGAGACAGTAGTACTTGCATGCTTTTCGGTGCAAAGTGGGTCCAACGTTGGACATCGTTTTGACCCGAAATTACGATTTTGCCTCTGTATCCAAAATTGGACTTTTGGATAGGCATTCTTAGACATTTCTTTTATACCAAACACATTGGTGATGTCTGTTTCAGCTTTCGGAGACAATGGCAGGAGTTTGACTTTTGTGCCTCACTAGTGGTTGGGTATCGTTGGTTTTGCGTGCTACCTTAGCCAACTAGACTATTCCAAGCGCAACGGGATTACCGGTTCCACAAGCTAAGGACCTCAGACGAGTACATTTCTGAAAGTTTTTGTTAGTGCCGGGGTACAATTTTTGATGGAAAACTGAGAAAATAAAACAATTGAAAAGACAACGTTTCAACGCAACACTTCAAAGAAGGTGCATAACAGAGATCCTAATAGGATTCTAGATTACGAGAATCTAAAAAGATTTCGTAATTAGTAGCAAACGACAATAGTACTTCTAAACAGAAGGTACGAATCAAATTGCTAACAGCAACAGTGATGACATGCGAAAGATGGAAGATGGCCTTCTGGGGTGAATGGTCACCGTTGCTCAAAGCTTTATTCGCCCCACACGAATAGCTTCCAGGAACCAACAAGTTCGTCGGAGAACTTTGGAACACTCCTGCTCTTCTGACTCCTCGGATCGTATACGAACTCCCGTACAAAAGCAACGCTGGTGCAAAGCTCCTTTTCTCTCTCACAGCCTCTGTTTACTTGTGTTAAAAAATGCTTGTAAACTATTTTAACTTTCTGTGTACTCTTCTATCTTTGTCTTGTGGAGGGAAGAGACCTTATATAGGCCTAAGTGGCAACTGCCCGGTTTGCACAATGTTCGAGACATGGTGTAACGCCCCAGTCCCAAAATACGTAGGACTAGGCATACGAAACATGCCAGCTGCATGCATACGAAGAATACTCCAATATGTGGAATCCTCGTACACATACATAAGCTGTAAATCACAGGCCAATCAAAAATAACTATATCTCATCCACAAAAATCACAAGAGAAAGTAATAGTCCAGATAGTATCAAATAAAAGAGTCAAAAGATAGATAGTCGGGCGGAAACAAATCCACTACCAAATAGCTATAAATATAATCTAAGATACTATAGTTCAACTTCTCAAAATAAATGAAAGATACAAGTAAGGGAAGAATCAGACATCGTCAGAGGGTGAGATATCCTCGGTAGAAAACGAATGAGCTAAACCGAGTTCGTTCTCCTGGGGCAATCCTGACCATCTACACCTGGAGAGATCACCAGGTCCTCAGCGGGACATAACAAGATACAGAAAAACATGCCATATAAACTGAATATAAACTGCTCACAATAATCCGGATCATAACATGGTTCAGCACTTTATCATCGAAGCAGTGAACCACACCTACAACCAAATAAGGACAAGGTGTGGCACACTAGTTCGTGATAAAATACTGTTCCAAGCCATGAACGGTATAGTACACAACCATATGGAAAAGTACATACACCTACGGATAAAGGTCATCTAACCATTCTAAGTGGAATGCATTTTAAGAACAGTTCATGGTCGCATGACTACCGGGTCAAGTCAGGAAAATACCAATGCAGTACAGTACCTCAGTAGCGAGTCACAACACCATATACTATTCTCCTCAGTATCGAGCGAGTCTATAGCATATAGTCTACCTATCGTTCCTCAGTAGCGAGCGAGTCTACGATAGATAGGGTGGTAGTCAATCTTCCAATCATGTTCTCCCCGTCCAATGCCAACTCATAACTGCTAAGTCTTCTAGCATGCAACTCTATTAGCAGTTATTTCCTAGCGCACGCCCTCACGTATTGGTGGCCAACCAACTACGCAAGTACGAGACCTATATGAGACTCGTGGTTCGTGTAACACATGTGACAAGGCCAATGAATGCATCACAACATAGGGTAGTCTTCTTAACTTTGTCGAAAACAGAACAGTTCGAGATTTTAAAACCCTATATTGGAAGGTCTCGTACTTGCGTAGTTGGTTGCGACCATGAACTGCTAATAGTACTTGCGTAGAGCTTAGAACTCAAATAGCCACGCACCAGTACAAAGTGTAATGTACTGATCCTCGCTCTCCACGCAGGTACCCCAAACTACGACTGATGCTCCGAAGATGTCGCGGTGAGGACGATGTCGACGAGGGTTCTCACAGAGAGCAAATAGCCACGCACCAGAGACGTCACGGCCCGGAGACTGTAGTTTCTCCATTGAGTCCCTAGCCGCAGTCTACGCCCGGTTTCAAAAGTCGATTCCTAAAAAAAATTACCAAACAAAATCTTTAACTTTTATTTCTTAAAATTATTTTTCATATGAAAGTAACCAAACGAAAAGTCATCATTTTTAGTTCTAGAAGACAACTTTATAACATTTTCTTTAAAAATTGTTTTAGAATACAAATTTCTGAAAACCTATCCAAACGAATCCTTAGCCTTCCATTTTCATTCAAAGGACCTTGGCCATTGAGATATTTTCTTGGTATTAGTCCCGAACGATGTAGCTTTTTAAGTGCATATATGTGTTAAATTTTCTATCTGAGAAAGGATTCATAGGTTGCAGACCAGTAGACACACCTATGGATTCCATAATATCCAAACTTAGCTCTTCATTAGATCATCCTCTATCTGACCCAGGACATTATAGACAACTGGTTGGGAAACTAATTTATCTCAATGTAACTTGTCCAGATATTGCTTGCGTTGTGATTACGAAGAGCCACTATATACAAAATTCTTTGACTCTCATCCTCACGTTGTTGAAACGATTCTACGCTACATAAAGAGAACTCATGGATAGGGCCAGTGCCGGCCCTGGTCCAGGGCGACCAGGGCAACCGCCCAGGGCCCACGAACTAGGAAGGCCTCAAAAATAATAAAAAAATTGTATATATATAACATTTGTAATATGCTAAATATTAGTGTTCATACAAATAAACATAGTAACTTACTTAGTGTAGTTAGTTTTCACTAATACCTATCATGTAAAGGTCATGAGTTCAAGGCCCTACGCAAGCAAAAAAAAATTGAACAATTTCAGTTTATCCTCTCAAAACCACCACCTCGATCTTCATTTGCTCGATTGTTATCCAAGCTGGAAATGATTGAAATCTCTGCTCCAGGTTACGGGGGAGTGTCGGTTAACTATTATTGTATACCTCACTTTAGTTCCACATAGTCTAGGCTAAAGAAGGATTTCATCACTTGCTCCTATAAAAGTACCAAGGCTTCTCATGTTTTATTCACATCAATAAATTAAAGGTCCCCGTGAATTTCAAAATTAAATTAGACGTGTAAGCTCTAAAGACTTGGCACTTACTTTGAAATGACATAAACATCATACCATCAATTAATTGATTGTTGCAACTCGTAAAACCCTCTAAAATATAAGGATGAGAATGCAGAACAGTATGAGGTCAAGCTAGGCAAAAAGTATCTTGAAGAATGCATATGCAAAGAATGAGCATTTCTCACCATCAATTGCACCAAGATCCCCCAGACGACCGTAAATCCCTTTTATGCCCCCTGATTCTTTAGCTTGTAACATTGCTTTTAGAACAGACCCCTGACTCTTTTCTGATTCCAAAGTTGACAAAATTTCTGAAACTTTCTGCCTAGCTGCTTGTTCAAGAGGAATAAGCAACTCTTGCTCCTTTATGCTTTCCTGTATAAATATAAGACCTATACCAGTAACTCTAATGCATTTCCACAAGGCACAGAAGAAATATATAAAAAAAGGTGATACAAACATTCATACCTGTTCCACGTTACGAGCTTCTGATGTGTCATGCTTGTTTTTCTCTAATTTTATTTGAATATCAGATATATATGCATTCTTCTCTTTGATTTTCTCTACTATGTCATTCATCTGATGTTGTGCGTCCTCAAAAGCTCTACGATTAGCATTATGCTGAAAGCAGAAGGATATCACATGACTCCGAATCATAAATAGCAAAGACTATAAGTTCACACAAGCCAGCAATAGAAAATCGTAGGGATCAGTAAGTGAACTGAATCTGAAGGAAAAGAGAAAGTTAAGGAACAATTTCTGCTATATGATTGGAAATTTATAGCAAGATCGTAGAATATTTATACAAGAATCTCGTTCAAAAGAAACTGGTAAAATATTTGTCATTCAATTGATAATAATAGGAATAAATGAACAAATATAACCCACAAATACTTGCATATGTATAGCTTCCACAAGAAACTACCACACTTTCGTCATCCAGTATAAAGAATAACCACCTTTTCCTTCAGGAGCTTTCCCTCAGAACGGGCAACATCAAGTTTCCCTTTATGTTGAATCAGTTGGCTTTCCCAGGGTTCCAACTCTGCACGAACTTCCATGAGTTCAGAACGATGTCTCTCAGTTTCATCTGTAGTCCACCAAAAAGCATAGTGGTTACAAGAACAGTTGGTGTGCAGGTAAGGAATATCCTAAGAGCAAAATGTGTCATTTTATCTCTCATACTAATGTTATGTTCTCGCTCTTAAGTATCGATTTTATGGTGGATTTTTCATTTCATATTTGATGAAACTCTTCATTGTTGCTCAACAAGTTCCATTAATCCATAAATGTGCAATTATATTATTTCCAATGACACTTTTTCCTTTAAAAAAAAGTATCTTAGGATGCACAATACTCAACTTACCTTACAACCTGCCTATGCGAGTATTGCATTATAAATACAGGGTCTCCAACTTCATTCATCCTCTAATGTTTAATATGTAAAAAAAGAAAAGACAAGCTGAAATCAAACATCCCAACACTATCCTTGCTTATCTATTTATATATTTCATATTGCAGTTTAATTCCACTAAAGAACTCATGGTCAAGTCAAAAGAGAGAAGAACTTTAAGGGATAACATAATCATGAAATGAATTGCCTAAAGTTACAAATTCTAGTCTCTACTAGTTGGAAAATTACAAAATCATCATAAAAACCAAAATATTTATGGAAAAGCAAAGCTAAGCTCTCCAGGCAAGAAGTCGTATTTGAGGCAAATCAGGGAATGCACTAGAGAACGCAACTGGACATCCTGATCTGTTTTCTTGTTAGAACTCTACCAAGAGGAATCCAAACCCCCCACCCACCCCACAAAGAAGAGGGTCCAAATCGTTAGGATCCTCCAAGATGACCATGCAACCGAATCAATCCTCCATGATTATCACAATTTAGGATAGAACTTAGGAGTTTGGAATACATAAAAAAAAGTAGGTTAGAAGGTTGGGGATAATTGATCTTCTGGCTATCTTAGGGTTTTGAAAAGGAATTAACAGGAGGAAGACATGTTGAACTATGCTTAACAACTAACAAACCAGTCACAATCACGTTCAAATAGGATTTAGGTGAGGATATTAGATTAAGAACTAGATTACAAGGTTGGGATTTCTAGTGACTTAATTAAGGTACAAGGTACAGGACCGTTATGGAGGAATTTTTGTTTTATATATATATATATATTGGTGATTGTTTACCATGCTGAAACAGGAATTGCAGGATAAGCTTTTCAGATGAAAATGACAGCTAGAGATGGGTCTTGTGATGAAGGTAAGGAAATAATGTGAAGGGTCATGGAATAATGCAGGAAGAGAGGAGAGTTGTATTAATATGTTTTGGAAAGATCTTGAGAGATACTTGAAGGGATTTCTGAAGCTGTCTCTTTATACTGGAATAGGTGCTATCAAGGAGCTTTGAAGGTTTCTTGGGAAAAATGAAGACAATAACAAGATAAGGAGAAAGTCTAACACCTTTTCTTCATATACTTCACAAATCACACCCAGGAACAAGTATGTTGCATCAAACAACTTATCTCTGTAGAGGATGAAGCATCATTTCCACAGAAGAAGACAATCATGATGCCCTTTATATAGATCTCAAGTCTCAATTCTAATTAGAATCCTAATCCTAATTAAAATTATCTATCAAAACAACTAAAAATAAACATATGATAAGTGTTTCAAATAAAGAAATCATATTCCAAGTTCCTAGTAGGAAGCTTTTCAAAGTAAATAAAACTCCCACATAAAGAAAACTCCTAGTAAACACAATTACAGTTGGACCTAAGCACTACATATTAAGACCTAATATAATTAACCGAAAATAAGTTTTTGTCCGCACCAGTCCTCACCAAACAATATCCAAAGGAGAAAATTATTTCACAGTGATTTTGAAGCACATTCAAACAATGTAACATGAAAGACAATTTAAAGAAATCTATATCACTACTTTATTAGTGACCATGGTGCAGACGATGTCTTTGTACATTTGTGCTCGAATACAGCAAGATTCATGGTGAAGGAATCAGAACCAGTATCAGAGGCTTTTATAAGTACTGTTTCGGCAGTTTCAGCAAGTTTCAAGGGTTTTGGTAGTTTCTGTGGTTTTGTTATTGGTAACTGGCGATACTGTGAACCTTGCACAGGTAAATCAGGTCCATTGGTGCACATTTTATTATAAAATATGGATCCAGGGGATATGATAAATATGGTAAAGATGTAAACAACCAGTCATGGAATGGTAGCAAATATAACAAATAAGACATTGAAAAAATGTTAAAGGATAACCTTTAGAACTCTCTTTAATTTCTTCTAATATTTTTTCCTCATCCAGGAGTAGCTGTTGCAACTTAGGTATCTCCTCCTCAAGTTTTGGAATCAGATTTGATGCTTCCTCATTCTCCTTCACAATTTCATCGATTCTAGAAGAATCCTGCAGTAGGAACACACTTTAGATGCCTATTGCTATTTCAAAAGTAGAATGTACACTTAAAGATACCTTTTCAAGTTTGTCCTCTAATTTCTTTGCTTTTTGCTTTAAGTGCTTCAAATCTTCACGATATTTCACATCTTGCCTCTCAAACTCCTTAAAGTGTTCTTTGGATGTTCTCAGATCATTGTCAAGTTCCTGAAGATATAAATACAAGTAATTAATTAAAAATAACTTTACACCAGAAGCCAGCAGCAGCCATGCACAAAGTATATAATTAAACAAGAAAACGAGGATAGAATTGGCAAGACAAAAGAAAGAAAATTATAAAACAATTGTCTTTGAGAGTCCGTAACGGTAATGCAGAACACCTGGGTCAAGCAATCAGTGGACTAGAAAGACAAAAAAAAAAAAGAAAATTATAAAACAATTGTCTTTGAGAGTCCGTAACGGTAATGCAGAACACCTGGTTCAAGCAATCAGTGGACTAGAATTCGGATGTCCTAATCTGAAGTTCAGTATTTTATAAGATAAACCTGGAATAAATATAAAATAGTTGTAAGGGTGTATGTCTTTGGGGCTATTCAAAAGTTGCAACACATTAACTGCTGTTGTGAGACCACATGTTGCCTTGATAACCAATGTTTGCCTGGAAGCAGCAGATGTTTCCTTGATAAGGAATGGTTGCCGAGAAGGATTCATAAAACATGCCCAAGTTGTCGGTACCAGGTTTCATTGCCAAACTTGCACAAAATCTTCAAGATATATAAGGAGCAAATTGTAATAGTTGTATCGTTTGGATGGTTAAATGTGGCATTCCTAATGCTTGTACACTATCTGCTTCCTTGATAAAGAATGGTTGCCGAAAAGGATTCATAAAATCATGCCCAAGTTGTCAGTACCAGGTTTCATCGCCAAACTTGCACAAAATCTTCAAGATATATAAGGAGCAAATTTTAAAATTTGTATCTTTGGATGGTTAAATGTGTCATTCCTAATGCTTGTACACTTTGTGCATATTGATGATCAACTGGGATACTAAGAATGTACGTGCTCATATTTGTAGTGCCCCGTCTCTACATCGTGTCATGTTTCCATCCACGAGGTGCGCGAGAAAGGAACATTGTCGCTACCGATTTAGTCAGAACCGATAGGTCGGGATCGATTGAATCGGTCGAACGGGAACGATTCAATTAAGATCCTTTTCTCGTTATGGAAAGGCTTCTTCGGAATCAAGTCTCATACTCAGCGGATTGCGCCTCGAGGATAGACTCTGCGGCCGAGTCGGAAGAGACCTCTCGTTGCTCTGTTTTTCATGCTGCAATTGCTTCTTTGGCTTTGGTTTTCTGAATGCGTTTTCGTGAATACTTTCAATGGTTTTCATGGCTTGCATTTTCGAACTTCGCATTCGTATCGAACTCATTGAATGAGACAATGTTCTAATCAGTTGCTTATGCGATTTCAGGTGATCGCATAGGCGCCGTCTAGCGCAGCCAACGGGTCTCTTGCCTCAACCAAACAATTAAGGTGAGTGGCTGACCCTTCTTCTCTCGACTCTCTTTTCTCCAATGAATTGTCGATACAAAATATGCTATGCTAGATGTAAATGCAACGACACAGGCTATTCCAATAAACTGTTGCACAACATCTCACGTATACGGGCTATATAATTGCTTATCATATAATTGTTGTGTGCTTGCTTAATACCATGCTATATAGAACTGTGCTAAGCAAAGATTGAATTGATTATAATGTCGCAACGATACCATAAAACGTGCCTTGAATAACTTGTTAACTTAGCACGGTCATGGATAACTTGTGCACAAGGGCGATTGTTTCTTCGAACGGTATCCCGGAGCCACGGGACCGATCCGGCTTAGGAAGAAACACGAATAGCTATGCTGGATGCATGCCACGGTAGGCAGTGGCTTTCAACGGGGCTCGCTACCTGCGTTGAAGGACCTCTATCTTACCAAGCTATATATCCAGGATGGCTTGTCATGCCAGTGACCTTCACAATTGCGCGTTATTGTATTCATCATTATCAATATGACAAGGAAGAACATGGTAAGCTTTATATTGCAACGACACGCTCTACCGTGGGTAAGAATCATCGTTGTTATGCTATTGTCTTTCAAATGCTTTCATGAATTGATTAGGATGGCTAGAAAGTTCACTAATATATCGCATGTTCACATAATTCTTGAACCAAATGAGAGCAAGGGATTTAATTTGCCACCCAACAGTACTCGTGTAATGTACTGACCCTCGCTCTCCACAGGTGCACCGAAGCAGGATAGCGTGCAAAGGAACTGAAGGCGATGCTAAGAACATTTTAAAGTCTTGCTAGCGTGCGAAGGCAATTCTGCAACATTTTGAAGACTGACCAACACTGCGCCATGTCGCATCACCTCTCACCGATCCCAGATCCAAGAGAGTGATTTTGTTGCTTTGTATAAAGGGATGTAAATGTATGGAATGACTCCCATCGAAGTCAGTTTGTAAGCCCGCACGGCCTCTTTTTGTAATCGAGTCTGTAAACAAGTTTGTTATCAATGAAAGACAAGTTCCTTCTATATCAATGTGTTCAATTTCTCTTCGTACTGGATTTGAATGTTGTGTTCCGGATAACCTTATGACTATGCCTTGTGCGATCGCAACTTAAGTTCGCACGACATCACGTCCGGGGGACGACTATCGATTCTACGGAATCGGGACGTGACAATATTAAACATGAAACTTCTATCTGTCTAGCAGAATATAACTTTGAGAATTGCGCAGTGTCCTTTGATCTAGAAAGTCGCAGCATACCTAAAACAAAATGCCATCCAATTAAAGTGCCCTCATCCAGAAGACACATAGAAACTGAGCGAGAATGAAATATACCTCTTGTGTTTTCAGATGTTTGTTGTACACGCTGTCTAAACCCTCCAATGTTTCAAGGTTTGCTTGAAGTTTCTCCCTGAGTTATGTGCCATATTCTTTAGTTAATGGTTAGATAATCTGCAAACACTAAAAACATATTATTGTTGAAAACTTGAAATCACCTTTCAGTTTTGAGATTTTCTTCCAGCTTCGACACATTCTTCTGCAACTCAACAACATGTGATGTAGCATCTTCAGCAGCCAGCTTGGTAGCCTTTTCTTGCCATTTTGAGAGAGTTAGTTCCTTCAACATATACGCTTCTGCTTCATTTTTGACATTCTACATAAGAATGCAGGTAAGTTTATATAGTTTGGATGTCAATGAAAGAAAAGAAATTTTGTACTAAAAGACTCATATACCTCTAAGCTGTCTCTTTCTTTTTCTGCTAACTTTACCATTTGCACTGCTGCAGAACGCTTTTCATTGAGGGCCTCAAGCCTGAAGTTCAAATTTTACATCATGATGACTAATTGCTCCTCATACATAAACTACAAGCATAACTATGAGAAACATGCTTAAGCTAATTTGATTGGCTAGAGTTCGTCAGAGATCTATAAACACTATCTATGATGCCACTATCTTTTGCTAAGAATAAACAAGTTGCATGAAGGGGATCTAGAACCACAGAAACAGGTAGATATATAATAATACAAATGAAGGAAATTAAATAAACTTTGATGAAATAGTGTGGAGGAACCTGAAAAATATATGGTGAAACAGAATGCCAATACTCTATTGAAAAACCCAAGAGAAGATCGCCAAGGTTCACCAAACAAATATAAAGGAAATGTCAATCTTAATCTTCTCTCAAATTCTCTTACCCGACATCAGCACTTCTCACTTCATGTGTGGCTTAGCCGCTAAGGAGAACCCGATCTACTTGATTTTTATTTGTAGACAATCAAGGATGCGTACATCAAGAAGAACAGTGTTGTCATCTACTCGATGCTTAGATGGATAACTATAACTATAACTATATATATTTTTTTTTCTTTAACTATAACTATATATATATTTTTTTTTTTTCTATATATATATATATATATATATATATATATATATATATAATCATGTTGTCAATTACATCTACAATGACAAATAAATGGTTGTATAGTTCAATATATGCCAATAAAAAATTTCCCTTGCAATTTAGTTTTCCGTGAACATCCATGAACATTTCCCTTGCAATTTAGTTTTCCGTGAACATTTCAATAGACAAATGACAGTATTGCAAGATTACCTGCATACATACAACTTGGTCTTAGGACCAAACGAGAAATGCAAAAAAACAGGTGAATAATAGGAGCATACAAACACAATGGTTATATATATATATATATATATATATATATATATATATATATATATATATATATATATATATATATATATATTTTTTTTTTTTTTTGGAAAAAGGTGAATTTTATTCCAAATGAAAAGCCATAATCATACAACATACAACCAGAGTGGGACTCCCACTCATCGCTCAACAATTCTCCATAGCATTAACATCAAATTCGATGTTATGGAGAATGTCAATTGGGGGGGTGACCAGCCCCTCAAAGATCCGACGGTTTCGCTCCCGCCATACATGCCAAACCGAAGCAGCCAGACGAACTCTGGCTGTTCGGAACCAGTCCTGCCCCCTACCTCTGCTATCTCGGATCACCATGATGATGTCCCCAATACATTTTTCGGAGGCGCACACTCCCAATACACGATTCTGCTCCGCCCAGATCTATCATGCCAGAGTGCACTCAAAGAAGATATGCTTTATAGATTCAAGCTCCAAACCGCAAAGCACACACTTGGGATCCGGAACTGGCACTCCAAACGAACTGAGGCGATCTCTAGTCAAAAGGCGGCCCAGTAGCAGCTTGTAGACACACAACTGCATCTTTCTGGCCATACCCTTGAACCAAACGAACTCGTACTCTGGACTCAGCGGGAAGGCACGCCGGATGAGGTTGTAGCAGCTACGGAATTGAAACTCCCCAGTCCCTGTAGAAGCTCCAGTCGGCTCCCAAATCCACCGATCCGCAGGCAAAGACGGATCAATGACAGTAGACAAAATGCTCCCACCCAGCTCCTCAGTGAACCGATAGGAGTCCGGCCTCCACTCCCCATTACGAATGATGCGACTGCACGTCAGACCACGCATGTCCTCCTGATGAGTCGGGACTCCTCTGATGTCCAACAGCGAATGCCGATCTATCCAAGGATCCCGCCAGAGGTCCGTACCCGACCCGTCCTTCATGAACCTCCGAATGGCAGACTTGAGCACCCCCCTGTGTCGCAAGACAGTCTTGAACGTGACCGAATGGTTGTTGTCAGTAGGACACGTCCAAAAATTGTCTTGCTTCACGTATCTGCTGTGCATTCAGTCCGCCCAGAGAGATCCTCCGCTGATGAATCTCCAGGCCAGCTTAAGCGCAGAAGCCTCTCTAACCTCCAGCAACGGTCTAAGTCCCATTCCTCCCTCCTTCCTGGGACGACAGAGCTGGTCCCAGGAGATCGCATGCAAACCTCCCCTCCATATGAAATCAGCACATAGCCGCTCCACCCGTCGGATAGTGGCCACAGGTAGGAGGATGGACTGCAGCCAAAAATGGGCCACAGCCGATATCACCGATCTGACCAGCTCAATGCGACCGCTAAATGACAGACCTGCTGCTTGCCACCCTTCAACTCTCCTCTGGACATACTCTACCAGGCTATGGCAGTCCTGATCCCGCGCATAGTTGACAGTGAGAGGCACTCCTAAGTAGCGCACCGGGAGATCACTCCTCGCGACACCCAACACATCAGCCCGCTCCTCCTTCCGGGTACACAAGGAGCTGAAGTAGACCCTACTCTTATCCCTGTTCATCTGGAGACCCGAGACGGACTTCAAATCTTCCATGATAGACGCAAGCGTCAGCAACCCCTCCGTCGAAGGCTGGATGAAAACTAGCAGATGATCCGCATATATAAGATGAGTAACTGGTGGATCCATCCTCCGGAACAGAGGAACCAACCGTCCACGGTGCACTGTCAGATCCATCAAGCAAGTAAAGTATTCCATAACAAGCGTGAACAGGTAAGGGGACAGTGGGTCACCTTGCCGAAGCCCACGGTTGCTCTGGAAGTACCCATACGGAACACCCTGGATGAGAACAGAAAAAGTAGGGGATGTAATGCACTCCCGAATCAACGCGACGCAGTGCTCCGCGAATCCCATGGCGGACATCAGATGACAGAGGAAGTCTCGATTGACCATGTCATACGCCTTCCGCAAATCCAATTTAACACAAGTCTTCTCCCCTCCGGGTTTGCTAAATCCCCTCACCATCTCATGAGCCAGGAGGTTGTGCTCAGCGATCGACCTCCCCTTGATGAATGCAGCCTGATTCGGAGATACCAAGTAATGCATGATCCCCTCCATCCGCCGACACATAAGGTGCGTAATTATCTTATAAAGATAATTACAACACGTGTGACTCAGTTCCTTCAAGAGCTTCCCATTGGTGAAGAATTCCTGAACCACCTCCACTACCTGATGCTTTAGAATGTCCCAATGGCGTTTGAAGAAACCACTGCTGAAGCCATCCGGACCAGGAGCCTTGTTGGGGTCCGCCCCCTTGACAATAGACTCCACCTCTTTCCAAAGTAACAGGTGCTAGCAGAAGACTATTTCCAAATGGAGTCACCAATCTCTTCGTCACAACCTCTGGGAACACAGAAAGATAGTCAGTCTGGAAATATAAATCAGAGTAGCACCTGACAGCCTCGCCCTGGATCTCAGCCGGCGTCCCCACCAGAGTGCCATCTGCAGCAAGTAGCTGTGAGATGTGATTCCTATTTTGCCTTGCCCGGATAACATCATAAAAGAACTTGGAGCACCGGTCGCCATCCTTCAGCCAGGAGCATTTGGCTCGCTGGGCTGAGCTAATCTCCTTCTGCAGCCTCAGGATGTTGACTTCTTCGATCAGTTCCTTCTCTCTGGCCGCCAGGTCCCCATTCAACATGTCAGCCTGCATATCCTGCTGTAAGGTCCGCAACTCCACCTCCTTGCCTTCTAAGGTGGTCTTGGGCAGCCCCTTCACCCAACTCCTAAGGGCTCTCTTCGTGGCCTTGAGACGACGAACCAAACGGAATTGAGCCGTCCCCTCCTGACCACTAGTGAGCCCCTCAGCGACAGCCTCTAGGTAGCCCTCTGAGAGATACCAACTGTTGTTGTACCTGAACGGGCGGGACTTCCCAAGAGACCGAGCAGAAAAGCCAACCCTGATGGGAGAATGATCGCTCGTCCCAGCAGCTAGACCCTCAGCTGGAGTGGTGGAGAAGTGACGGAACCACTCCCCATTACCCAGGGCTCGATCAAGCTGACAAGCAACCCTATTATGAGTTGCTTTGTTGTGCCAAGTCCAGATATAGCCTGAGCGGGACAATCCCCGAAGCCCCGCAAGCAGGAGAAATCTCTGGAAATCATATAGGATAGAATCTGGGACCGGACGGCCACCCAGCTTTTCCCCTTGGTGCAGAAGGGCATTGAAGTCCCCGATCAAAAGAAGAGGAAGGCACGACGAGTCAGCAACAGATGAAATACGGGAGATGTCGCTCCATAGGGACTCCCGTCGCCTTCTGTCATTGTGGCCGTAAACAGCCCCCAGCAAGAACCGGAAGCCACCCTTGTTCACGAAGGAGATCGCAATCAGCTGCTCCGTCAGCAGGAGCAAGTCACCATCCCAACTCTTCAGGTTCCAGCGAACCCAAATCCTAGCCATGTCACAAAGAGCCAGGTTGTGCAATTGGGCCCAATGAGAAGAGGTCCGTCGAGTAAGAGTCTTCTCCCCTTTGATCTTGGACTCTAAGATAACAGAAATGTCACATCTCTCTCTGTGGAGCACCCCACAGATCTCTCTCCACCTCCCTAGCGAACACGCCCCCCTCACATTTCAGGCGATAATGGCCATTAATTAATGAGAGGTGGGGGCCCCCTGAGAAACTCCCGGAACGGCACCTGGGGAAGGTGTCGCATCCGTCGCTAAAGGATCCTCATCCATCCCAGTCGGAACCGTCTGTTGGGGAACGACCTGAGATAACACCAACGCCCAGGCAGGATTGTCAACACACACCGCCTCCTCTCTGTCTGTGGTACGTCCCTCCATCATGGAGGGGCCATCACGCAGCAGACCGACCGCACGTCTCTTCCTACAGTAAACCTGCCCTCTAGACGGACCGCCCTCCCCTCGTTCCTCAGTCTCCTTCGCAACCATGCTTCTGGTAACTATACTACTCGGCCCCTGACCAGTAGATACCACCCCACCCGTTGGGGCAGGTTGGGTAGATACAACGAGACTCAAACCGACATCACTCCCCTGATTAGTAACCTCCCCCTCCACACCCACCACTCCGCTATTATCTTTGAAATTCATATCACATGGGGCTTCGGGGACCTCACGACGGGAAATACAAGGCTCCACCGGAGGGCCAGCCTCTAAGCAAGCACTGGCCAGATGCCCAAAACAGGAACATCGTGAACAGGTAGGCGGAACTCATTCATACTCCACCTTCTGGGTAAGCACCTCCCCAGAAGGGAGCTCATACTCCACCATCTTCGGGAGCTCCCCCCTGCCCGAATCTCCACAAAAATCTCCGCGTACATCAACCGCGTCCGAAAGGTAGTAGCTTCATCTGCCTTGATTGGGGTGCCCACCAGACTAGCAAGTCGCATCAACAGGGAAATGCTCCAAAACCTAACCGGCAACTCGGAGAATCGGATCCATACTGGGATGGCATTCAGAACTTCCCTTTTGCATCGCAGCTCTGGAGTCCACTCCTTGAGAATGATCAGTCGGTCGTCGAACGTCCAGGGGCCGCCTTGGAGGATCCTAGCGACATCCTCCGCCAGCCCGAACTTCACATAATAGAAGCCGTTCTCACGAGCATAGAACTCCATACTCCTCTTAGGCTTCCATACTCGTGCTGCATAGCCCCGGATCTGCCCGTAGAAAGGCTTGTTGCCCAAGACATACAGGACGAGGGTATTCTCCCAGTAAGCTGTCACCTGCTGGATCTCCTCCGCAGGGAACACAGCCCGGAAACCCCTCCCTACCTTGAGCGGCGGGACGTACTCCATCGATGTTGGGGATTTTGGCCCCACCGGTTTGCAGATCTCGGCCCAGGACCGTCTAGCAGGCCGTGGGGACGTCCCAATAGGCCTTGGGGTAATCACCGGCCAGGAAGTTCCAGATCCCTGATCATCCAGATCCACTACCTTACTCTTTCCCTTAGCCACCGCGGTTGCCTTAGGCCGCCAACCCATCGACCGCCCAGCAGACACCCCCGGACCCCGGCTAGGCCGAGACCCTATCCCGTTCTGACGATTTTCGGGATGGCGATCCCGAACCTGACCCTGTCCGCCACCCGTCTTCCCCCCGATCTTCACCACACGACGGCGAGTAACCGTCGTCCATCCACCTCCCTCTGTTTGACTCCCCAGAGATCCGGACCCCGCTCCGAATTCAAAGTTCGGATCCAAGGGAGTCCCGGTGTGGGGAACACCCAACCCCGTCCCCGTAGATCCCAACCCCTCCCCCGGCCGCCTGTGAGGGACGTCACCACCACAGGGGGGTCCCCCCGACCCCCCTCCTGTGCTCCCCACCCCCCCCCCCCCCGGCCGCCTTGGGGGAGCCGCCACGCGCGCGCGCATGGGGGGGTCCGCCCGACCCCCCGTAACTGGCTCCCGCCCCCCCAGCGCCGGGAGGGGGGCCGCCCTTCGATGCCGAGGCCCGCCCGCCGCCGGCCAAGGGGTCCGGCGGCCGTGGGGGCAACCCACGAGGAAACCCTAGTTCGGAACCGCGATCGCCCGCTCCAGACATGTTTTTATTATATATGTATATATATATATATATATATATATATATATGTGTGTGTGTGTGTGTGTGTGTGTGTGTGTGTGTGTGTGTGTGTGTGTGTGTGTGTGTGTGTGTGTTTGTGTGTGTGTGTATACGGAAAATGGTAATTGTGTCGAACGCTCCCACCGGGGATCGATCTCCTGATCACTTGGGCCACATGCCTCACCACTACCACTAGGCTAGGGGTCATTGGCAATACATATACATACATACATATACATACCACTACCCCATATATATATATATATATGGAATATATATATATATATATATATATATATATATATATATATATATATATATGTGTGTGTGTGTGTGTGTGTGTGTGTGTGTGTGTGCGTGTGCGTGTGTGTGTGTGTGTGTCATGCTTCCAATAGACATTGTTTCTTAGCCCTTTGTATTTGGACTTTCACAAGCTAATTTCAAGTTGAATGAACCAATGTACAGGCTACTAGCATTCTGATATAAGAGTTATTAAACTTAACACAAGTATAAGATAATATTTAGACTATGTAAATTCTGATTTCTCAAATAGTAACTGTAACCATACCAAAGGAGAATAATAGGAACTCACTGTTTGTAGGCTTCTTCAATCTGTTCTACATATTGAATTGTTCCAATTATATCTTCAAGATATTCTAAGAAACCTTCATCATGGGGTCCTTGAGCCTTCGGTTTCATAAGAGAGATCTGTTCAACTTCACCCTGTACAATATTCAAACAAATAAAATCTGTTAAAAATAAATTTACAGGGCTACAAATTCACCAATAGTTTGATCTAGATTTCAACCTATGAAATAACAACGATAACTTGTACAAATATTAGGTCTTTTGACGCACGACAAGACATAGGGCAAATCTAGATGGGTCAGATAAATCATGATTGAGATTTGTGGAATCGCAATTATCAAGCAATGATTTAATTATGATTATCACTAATCTACCAATAAATAACCCAAAAAAAAGTTGCAAAGTTGAAGCACTCTTGCGAAGGAAGCCTAATCTTGCTCTAACATTCACGATTCCACAAGTCCAAGCCTCTTACCGGGGTTCCAATGATCAGGTATTGGATGTAATGGTAGAGACTAAAAAAGAAGAGGGTTGAGAGATTTAAGTTTATAGTTTGTGCCTTTGTGGGGCCAATTATGGTTAGGCGTGAAAAGCATTAACTCAAATAAATTTCTAATCTATTCAAAGAACAAAAAACATAGCCTACATGGGTCCATATAGCGAATCAAACCTTGACCATGAAGACTAGTGGTCCGTATAAAAACAAGTTACCAAAAAAAAAATCATAATTACCAAATATAATCAAATCCTAATTTTTATAACTAATCCTAGAATCCACCATATGCACCAATATACATAATTAAAATCATTTGCATAACAAATGCACTCAAATAAGTTCACCCAAAAATAAACCAAGTACAGGAAATACCAAATCGATTTCAAATAGAACCCGTGATGATATGGTCCTCCATAATCTTTGGAGATTAATTAGTAAAAAACGAAGCAGGTTCGATCCGTATATAACAAGATAAAAGAGAAACCTAATCTACTCGAAAACCAAGACCACATAATAGAACTAGACTGTAGATGATGCCCAATGTAGAGATCTTACTTTACCAATCATGTCATTTATAATTTTCGTTTCTATCTGATCCAATCTTATATGAGAACCTAGGAAGCACGGACGCTCCAAAAAGGTTTTCGTGACCATGTCAAATACGTATTGACAAAACACTAGACATGCCAAAAATGGTGGCGTGTCCATGTTCATCTCGTATATAGAATTGAGAATTAAGCTCTGTCAGCACTTCAACTAAACTGGAAAGCATCTTAGACAATTAAAAGCCTGGTGCAGTATACTACCCTTAGATGCAAACCTGAAGGATCAAAAAACGATTGTTGTCCAGGTCGACCCCTTTCCCTTTCAGCTTCTTGGTGACCTCCGTGAAATTACTCGTGCGATCGTTGGTATAGTATTTGGAAGAGTTGTCGCGGAAGGCAACTCTGGTAATGACAAAGTCGCTACCTTTGACGGCTTCATAGTTTCCATTGTCCTGACAAGAGCACGGAGGGCGCTATAAATAAAACACAGAAGTGCTAGAAATGATAATTTGCATATCTTAGTTAAGGGTAGCGTACTAGGTCGATGATTTCTTGGAAGTGAACAGAAACTCCAGCACTCTCGAGGTTCTGGTGATTGGTGGAGTTGTGTATCAACTCGGAAACTTTATTCAAGCGCATCTACAATATTAAAGTAAGCATATGAGAAGTAACAGTTAACAAATTATCAAAAAAATGATAGAGATAATGACGCATATCACGCGTGCAAGTGAATTTGTTACAGCTACATTATGACACGAATTAATTTTCTCTCTTTCTGTCTTTCTTAAATAGCTCCAAGCAACAAAACGAACAAAAAATGTTGTCTTTACAGCACTAGGAGTTTCAACCAAGCATCCTACTAATTACAGCCACGCCAAACACTTGACTTTAGTTTCTAAAATGTTGGGCATCCCCTAAAAGTGGAATAAAGAGAGACGAGCGCAAGAAAATCTTACTTGCTTTGCGCGTTTCCCGAACACAAAGAGCATCGCGTCGATGACATTGCTCTTCCCGCTGCCGTTCGGACCAACCACAGCCGAAAAGCTCTGCAAGGGAGAAGAAGTAGAAGAAGAAAATTAACCTAAAATTTGGAAGGGGGGAAATTAGGGTTAAGGAGTAACGGTTGCAGAAAATTAGAAGAAAGAAGGAAGACCTTGTGGAATGGGCCGATCCTCTGCTCACCGGCGTAGGATTTGAAGTTGCGGAGCACCATCTCCTTTATGAACAGCCGCGGCTTCTTCGTCGACGACGGCGCAGGCGTATTAGCTGCTCCTCCTCCGTCCACGTCCATCTCCGTCGTCGGCTCCATAGCTTCCACGGAAAGAAGAAGGGAGATGGAAAGAAAGATCTGAGCTTTGGTATTTCTTCCTTACTTCTACTTTGGGAGGGAAATGGGAAAGTCGAGTCGGTGGTTTTGGCGATTCATTTCATTTGGGAGGGAAAAAAAATTTTGGGGGAGGACAGCAAAGCGAATAGACGGCATAATGGTTGGATAAAATTCCCAAATTCTGGGCCTTGGAGGCCCAACTAAAGGTGATGTTGTCCAAATAATTAGGGACGCTCCTATTTTGAGCCTTATGTATATTCTCATATAATTAAAAAAATTAAAAATAAAATTTAACTAATTGTTTAACTACCTAATATTATCTATACTATTATATGATCCAAATATCAGGGGTATTTGAATTATATATATCTTTGCTTAAATAATTATTTATATAGGGATAATAAAGTCATTTGCACAGCTCCACTAATTTGAATTATAAACTAATCGTAACATTCTCATTACTTAGGTCCGTAACTTTTTCTCTCTCTCTCTTTCTCTTTCCTTCTCCAGTCTTCTCTTTTCTTTTCTCACTTTTTTCACGCGTAAGTTTTTTTTTTTTCTGTTGTGTTTTGCAGCATCTAAGAAAATAAAAGAAGGAAAGTTTCTCTCTTTCTCCTTCTCTCTCCTTCTCTAATAATCTCTTTTCTTTTCTTTTTCAATATTTAAGTAATTTTTTTCTTTTTTGTGTTTTGTGTTTTGCAGTGTCTAAAAAATAATAATAAAGAAGGGGAAACAAAGTTATCAAAACATCTCATGCTGACTTCGAATTGATTAGTATATTTTGTTTTTATTGAATTTTTCTACATAGAAAATCAAAATTATTTACTTTTATGTATATATTATCTTTTTCTAACATCTCTAATTCTCAAGAATTAAAACAAAAATATCAATACTATTTTTTTTGTATCGGTGTGTTTTTTTGCTTCTTCGCTCTTGCAAACTATCCCACTCTTGCAAACTTATGAGTAAAAAATTTGGTAAGTATTTGGCATCTTTCATTTTATATTTAATCGTGCAAAAAAAAATATCACGTCTTCCCTATCAAATTTTTAATGTTTAGTGTAGTCATATCAAATCTATCTCAATAGACTTTATTTTAACTAGACTACATTAAATTACCAACTTTCTAAATTGAATCATATTTTTAATTATATTAACTTAACTTTTAAATTAATTTTCACTAGACTATATTAAGATAGGCTACGTAAAGTGCAAACTTGCATTGGATATCGTTATATTATTTAGGTTTTTTTTTTTAAAGTTGTCTTTAGATTTAGAATATTATAATTAATAATAGATTAAATATTAATTAAATTAGATTGTCCTTAATTTTAAATGAGATTAATTATAATAGATTAGATGAAAGTAGACTACATAAATTTTTATCAAATTGGATTGGATTAGGTTTAAATTAAATTTTCAGTTATAAATTTTAAGCATAGCAAAAACATTTACTCATATTATATTTTAAATAGTATATTAAATTTTAGATAATAGATTTAATTTTAAGTTAGATTAGATTAACTTCAATTTGAACTATATTGAAGTTAAAACTTAAGTTTTTAATAGAGAAGTAGGCTACATAAACTTTTATCAAATTGGATTGGAATAGGTTTAAATTAAATTTTATGTTATAAATTTTAAACATAGCAAAAACATTCATCAATATTATATTTTAAAATTTAAGTAGTAGATTTGATTTTAGATAATAGGTTTAATTTTTAAGTTAGATTATATTAACTTAAATTTGAAACTAAGTTAAATTTAAAACTTAAATGATAGATTGACTTTTAAATTTGCAACAATAGACTAAATCGTCCTATATTGATACTGTATTAACTCGTTTTAGCATGCAAAATTCCAAGAAAGGTTTTCTACTTTTTAGGCATAGAATAGCTCTATCAAAGGAACAGTGTCTGAGGACACCTAAAGAGATAGAGTACATGAAAGCGATTCCTTATACTTCGGCAGTAGGAAGCTTAATGTATGCAATGCTATGTACGAGACAAGATATCTGCTTTGTCGTAGGCATGGTTAGCAGATATCAATCTAACCTAGGACAAGATCACTGGACTGCAGTAAAGCATATTCTGAAGTACCTAAAAAGGACTAAAGATTATATGCTGGTTTACCAGGAAGATAGTTTAATGCCCTCGGGGTATACAGACTCAGATTTTCAATCATATAAAGATGCCAAAAAATCTACCTCAGGTTATGTATTTACCTTGGAAGGTGGAGCCATAGTATGGAGGAGCATCAAGCAAAAATGTATTGCTGATTCCACAATGGAAGTCGAGTATGTGGCAGCCAAAGAAGCGGTTTGGCTTAGAAACTTCCTATTAGACTTTGATGTGGTACCTAGTTTGCCTAAGACTATTATACTTTATTATGATAATAATGGTACAGTTGCAAACTCGAAGGAACCACAAGCCCATAAGACAGGTAAACACATTGAGCGTAAGTAACACTTGATACGAGATATTGTTAAAAGAGGAGATGTTGTTGTGACCAAGATAGCATCAACAGACAACCTAACAGATCCCTTTACAAAGAGCTTAACGACTAAGACTTTTGATAGTCATGTTGAGGGAATGGGAGTCAGATGCATGGCCGCATGACTTTAAGTATAAGTGAAAGATTTGTAAAAGTATACTAAAGAGCAATGCTTTGAGTATAAGTGGGAGATTGTTAGGGTTATATACTAAAAGAATCACTTTTGTATTAACTATATTTTCCTATTATTTTTGAATGAGAATCATATGGACAAATGTTGGCATTTTATATTGGTTATACGTTAATGTAAATATCTAATATTCTACATTGTAGATAATATGGTGTGTGGTGACACACAGAAGATCATATTATCAGTCCATTGAAAAATATATAAATGGTTCACAACCTAGATGGATTTAGACAAACCGTTGGTAAGGTTGCAGTGTAATCTAGTATTAGTCTATATTGATTATAGGTTTATACTAGTGCACTTTGTGTGTATTGAACAGGATCACATAAAGTTGTTCTCTTTGTACTGACTACATAAGAGAATAAATATCTCTGTTATTATGGATGCTTGTACTCTTAATCCGGATATAATAATAGACATGTATCTGTAGTGTGCATTACTTTGATTCATAAAAGAGTGAGATTCATAGTGAGTCAATAACCTCTATGAATTATGTCACAACCCGCACCCGGAGTAAGGGCATGAGTGCGAGACAATGTCCCAGCCTACGCCGCAGAAACGACGTAGAAGGCTGTCTAGGTCTACTATCTAACAACAGTTAAAATATCAAAACCTGTTGAGAATGGTCAACTCCGAACAGAGGACAAGCAATGACAATATAATATACTCAACCAAAAATTCTAAGAAGAAAAGATGGCACTGAAAGATAAATACAATAAGATATGAAAATATCATCCTGAAAGTCCAACACAGAATAATACAAGTCCAAAGTCTCAAAGTCAACAATCTCAAATACAAATACTAAATAATAACAAGCCCAAGTGTAATCTGGAGACAAAGTCCAGTACTAAACTAATCTAGCAGAGCTACCACTAATACCTCATCGGCTGGAACTAACCCCTGCTGGACAATGGTCTCCTGGTCTACGCCTAGTACGACATGTAGACCATAGTAGTTGGACACTCGTCCTTGCCATCATCTATAAAATTTTGTCAACATATCCAATCAGGATAGAACGAGCACAAATCTCCAATAACAGTTCTAGTTAGACGAAATTGAAAATGTAGCAGTAAATAGAGAGAATATACATGGTAAAGTGGTACGTACATGAATCATGGTAAGGTATATAAAGGCTGTAAATGAATGTAAGAACAAGAGAACAGTGTATATCATGTACAGAAATCAGAAACTATCTATGTGAGTTTAGCACTAGTTTCAACATATGATCGGCTTAGGAACTTGATACAATATTTGGCCTCGTTAATCAAATGTGAGTATATGATTAATACTATTCAATGTTCAATACTTGATACAATACGGGTTTTGATCACATATCTACGCTAATACCCCCATCACTGACTAGTATAGTGGATCCAATCATGACATATCATGACACGGGATTCTCTGAGAAGGTAGCTAGCGTTTGCATGAATCGTGTCTACACAATGCACGAGAAACAAGGAGTCTTGCACGAGGTATACCATGGAGTACAAGGAATAACATCTTATGACGGAATCCAGACAAGTACCAATCCGTGTGAACAATGTGTCAAGAGAACCCGGATATCTACACTAAATACAAGAAACATAGACGATATCATAAAACATAAATACTATCAGAGTATGTACTCGACTGAGATCCGGTAGAAATATGTCAACAGTATAATTTGGCTCAGAGTAAAGTCACAGACTTAAAGATAAGATATTCTCATCACATGAGTTAAATAGGGTTTAACAGTGTTAGACATGATTTCTAGTGCAGGCTATGCAAATCTAGGTTAAACTCAGTCAACTAAGTCACACCAAGTCAAACTAAGTCACACTATGTCACATTAGGTCATATAAAGTCAAACTAGATCAAACTAGGTTATGCTAAGTCAATCTAAGTAAACCTAAGTCATACTAAGTCATATTAGGTCTAATAAGGTCAAACCAAGTCAATCTATATCATACTAGGTCAAGGGTTAACCTATAGTTGACTTTTGGTCAACTTCTAGTCCATTCTAGGTCAAATTGGCTAATTGTTGACTTTTGGTCAACTCTGGTCGACTCATAGTCCAATCTAGGTCCAATGTTGACTTGCATTTGACTTTGAGTCAAAACAGTCAACCTTGGTCATGTCACGCCCCGCTCCCGTAGGAGCGATCGTCCTCGCTAAGGCGTGATGCCGCACGATCCTAGATTGCGCTCGTGCAAGGCGGGTTCCATAACGGCCGATTCCAGCGGCTGCGACGGGGTCGTCGCACAGAAGTCCCGAACAGAGACATTGAATAATAGCAGCAGAAATTTAGAACAAACACAAGTTATTCAAAAGAAGCTCTTTATTGATATTGAAACATAGATTACAATGGGGCGCAAGGCCAATATTACAAGTCTCTCAAGCTCACTCATCTCACATTACAAGTCACTCAGCTCTCTCTCATCTCTCAATTATAAGTCTTGAGCCAGCGGAAGCTTCGGAAGGCGACGTCCACACATTATGTCCCGTATAAGTCTTTACTCCATGCGTCCGTATGCTTCGAATCGCCAAGGAACTCCATGCCTCGACGCATCCAAGCGAGCTCCGCGCCACGAACTTCTATCTGTGCCTGCACATGTAAACTATGTGGGTGTCAGTACTCAACTGTACTGGTGGAATGAGCTCCTCGCCCACCCATACAAACCCGACACGTTTGATTTACTTTTGTGCAACTTAGTCCCCTTTATGATTGTCTTTCTAGTCTTGCCTTAGGATCAGTTTTAGGACCGACGCCTTGGCCTATTCTGTGTCTTTAGACCATCCCATGCTTGCAACATTCAACGTTATCCTATCGAGTCGTGTTTGCCTTACGGCCATAAATCAGAGACGCAACTACGCGGTGAGGCTCCATTTCCGTGTGACCGTGCTACAAACCCTTGCTGAGGCCGTGTCTCACAAACTCAATGAGATTCGATCATATCGTCGCCTCGCTGCCCTTTGCTACTAAATCATCAACTGACCCATCCAACTTTGTGAACTCAGTGTCACTCGACCAAGTTTGCCTTGTGGCATCTCCTGACTTAAACTCATGACGACTCAAACCATAACTATGCAACTTATATGCCGACAACATAGGACTCGATGCCACATCTCGTGCCGAAGCACGTCGTCTTCGTTGTAGCCAAATCTTAGGCCCAAACATTATCTTTCTGACCGAGCACGCATTCGACTCGACTCTTGATTCACTTTACCTAATACTCGACTCAGTCCAAAGGCATATACGCGGATCGCCGCCCATGCCGACTCATCTATGTCACGCCCCGACCCGAGAAATCGCTCGTCCTCGCTAGATTTTACCCGAATCATCGTCCTCGCTGGGGCGTGATGCCGCACGAGCCTGGAGTTGCGCTCGTGCAAGGCAAGATAACAGGTTCACATAGAACTATCTCAATTTGATAACATAAGTAGCGAAAGGAAACAAAATATAACACAAGAATCTCTTTTATTCATATTGAACTGAAGGTTACAAAGGCTCTGAATAGCCAAACATAAAATACCAATTGGCTACAACGCTCATGATCTCTCTAGCTCACAAAGGATTACATTGTTCCATACATTATGCCTCTGTATAGCCACCAAGTAGTCCTCGGCCGAACATCTCTATGTCGCAAAGTCCGAACGCATATGCGGAAGCTCCTCTTGAACGCCAAGGACTCCATGCCTCGACACGTCCAAGCCAAGCTCCGCCCTGAGCCAATCGTAACCTGAGCCTGCACATAAACTAGTGGGAGATTAGTGCTTCCGTCCTCGCTTTGTACTGATCAAGACCCGCTCGCACCCAAACCAAACACTAAGTAATTTTAGTGGACATGCAACATTATTGATGATCTTTCTATTTAGCCTTAGGATCAGTTTCATGGCAATACTCATGTAGTGCCCCGACCCGCAAGATGCCTTATGATGGATGGTTGGTTCGATGAAGCCTTGTTGGACTTGGGATTATGCGAAGGATCGCTTGGAAGACTATGCGATCGTGGCGGGAATCGTCCTATGAATGTGAGTAGTGTTGAACCCTTCAAAGATCCTTTAGCTTCACGCTTAAAATAAGGATAGTATGCTATGTTTCTTGTTGAATTGCTCAATAACGCCTTGCATGGAATTTGGAAAGATAATGAAAGATAATAATCACATGAATGTAAACTGTTGTGGCTAAATGAATTGTATGCTTGTACGCTGTTGCGATGAATTACATGACAGGTGAAGGCAAAGTCCCAAATACTTGGGCAGTGAGTATATCGAGCTTTGGCTCAATGAATAGATGGCAAAACAGATGTTAAGACCCAAGAACTGGGCAGTGAGTATGCTTGAATTGCATTCAAATGAATGAATGCTAAACATATGCTAAGTCCCAGGAACTGGGCGGTAAGTACATTGAGTTGGTTGGAAAGAGGTATGATATCAAAGATGTGGCAAAGAGATTGGAAAACAACATTCTATTATCCTGTGCCGATGTAGAATGTTGGTTTCACTAAGACCCTGGATGGGCAGATAATAATGTGAGCATTTGCTCAAGGCAAGATGGCTAGATGGCAAGATGGATGAGAATGATGGTTTTGCTTAGTTTTCCTTATCATGCATTATATGTTTTCTTCTTAGATAAGTTGCATATAGTTGCATGGTCATGGACAACTTGTCGACAAGGTTTCGTTCCTCGAACGGTATTCCTGGGCCATGGAACCCGGTTCGTCCTAGGGGGAACAAGAATGGTGTCGATGTACTGACATCGGGATTGCAGGACTTGCAGTGGGGGCTTGCTACCGCCCACTGAAAGGACGCTGAAATCCCATGGTGCTGAAGTAGTAGCACGGTGTTTCGAAAACCTCCCATGGATTCGCACCCCATTTGGAGTTAGCCGTTCACCAGAAGATGATCCAAGATGGCGTGTCGCCAGTGACCTTCATATAGATAGGTCCAGTACTAATGATGTCTTATGCAGGCAGAGTAAGTTATTACTCAAATACAGGAAAGGATGTCGGCTGTTGGTAAGAATCACCTGAACGGTGATATTCATATTGAATCATAATATTGTTCCTAACAATGTCTTGTGCAGGCAGAGTAAGTATTATAAATATACAGGGATGGCTACACGACCGTGGGTAAGAATCACCAAAGGGTGATAACTGCATGCTTTAAAATTATGTTGGCTATGAGATTTATATGCTTTAATTCTTGTCGGCTATAACATGAAATTGACCCTAAGGCAACGAGAAAGACCACTGTTAATAATGTGCTATAACATGATTACTTAGTGTTGTCTTCTTAGGTGAGTTGGGCCAGCACCGCTCGCCAGTACATTGATGATGTACTGACCCACGTTGTGGGCAATATTACAGGTGTTTGCTTGGGGGAAATCCTGTGAATCAGTGCTTGGCATCGATGAATCGGATGGGTGTGCAGAAGCTCTTCTTTCAAGACGATGTCTTCTGCTATACGGGACATAATGTATGGAACAGTGGAACTCAGTTATACCAGTGAGATTGTAGCCATATTGGCAAGTTCATTGTAAAGAAGTCGGTATATTCATTGTAGCCTAAAGGGCAAGTGTATACATTCAGTTGGCTATACTAAAAGTCTTGTAAACAGTTGTAAACTCTGTATTCTGCTGCAAGTCTTGTAATCCATTTTGATTATCAATAAAGAGATACATTTCTATATAAATTGTGTGACTTCAATTTATCTGCTTGGTTCCGCTGCGTTGTCGATGTTTTCTGAGAATTACCAGGAACTGTAATGGTTTTGCCTTGTACAAGTGCAATCTAGACTTGTACGGCATCACGCCCAGTGGCTTATTTTCGATCCTCCCGGATCGGGGCGTGACATAATGGTATCAAAGCACGGCTTTACGTCCTTGGATTCCTATTCGATTTGTTTCGAATCAATGTTGCTACTAAGATGATTCTAAGTTGCTTCCGCGATGATTCAAAGATTGCTTCCGCGATTATTCAAAGTTGCTTCCGCGGTGAATCAAAGTTGCTTCCGCGAATACTCAAAGTTGCTTTTGCGATGAAATCAAAGTTGCCTCTATGATGATTCATAGTGCTTCTGCGATTGTTCTGTGTTGCTTCCAAACTATTCTAAGTTGTTCCCTTGACTGAAAGTCCGTTGATCATTCTAACCTCTCACTGGGTGTTCCATACAATAAGTCTAAATATGTGGGCTGTGATATGTGTGCTTTGTTGAATTTCTAAAAGATACCAAAAAGAATAACAATGATACGATGCGTAAGATTGTGATGTATGCTGGATGTCTTATGTGTGGGATTCTTTGGAGTCGATTGTTATGCAGCAATCGACAGTGGATGATGGCATGGTATGTTGGAACAGAATGTGCATGAATTTCAATGAATGGGAATCGATCGAATTTTGAGTCGGTATTTGTGGTCAGCATAACCACTGCAGGATGGATAGTCCATGTTGGATGTCGGTTTGATACGAAGGAATATTGTGTTTGGAATGGCTTGAGCTCTGGGTGGTATATTACATATACCCTTATCGTGATAAGATGTCCCTTGACCCTTGATGTGTCTATGATTTTGTGATTGCTTTACCTATAAGGTAGTGGGTGGTATCGAATCGTAGCTGAGCTTACGATTGATACATGTTGGCTAGGCGTGTTCCTTGATTGTTAAGTTGGATGACCGTTGTGAGATTTTGATGTGTTCAGATGAACCATCGCTAGACCTTGTCGGTTAGCATTAAGTTGGGTAATAAGAGAATTGAGAATATGAAATGATGCCTTGGTTGGGAAAGAAAAGAATTTCAGATTCAGGCGAGTACTTGAATCAGTGGGTAGAAGGATTGTAGGCTTGGTAACGATAGTGTGGTGTTGCTATCGAATGATTTTGCGAGAATAACTATGGACCGAATATTGAACGATGTTGGAATTGAGTTAAAGAAATTACATGTTGGATATCGATAGAACTGATGGTAATGTTAGACGCTTATCGGGATGTTGCGAATGATTTAGAAGATGCAGAGAGTTGCATCGACGACCGAAAAGTTAGAGAATGGGCTTGTAGAATAGATGATCTTAGCACGTGGTACAGTGTGCTTGAAGGAAATTGATGTCCCGAATTAACAAGTTATGACCCTTGACTATTTTGAGGCATAGAGAATGGGTACTTGTCCCTTGACGTACGGAAGAGTAGATATTCCTTACGAGAGTCGAATGGCTGGGATACAAATAAGTATCGAGGTGCAGCGATATGTAATAGACCCTGTCAATAGATGTTGTTGTCGCATGGATAACAAGTTTGGTGGGATATAGAATTATGGGATTATGACTTAGCTAATTAAGTTATGTCATATGCAATTGGATGATCGAAGTAAGAATGCGAGATGATTGGTGCTATAGAGATTGGATCGGTGCATGAATAGTAAATCTTCTTATGGAATCAGAAGGAGATGATACAAAACTAATATTGATGGTTAACGTGAATTGCTAAGAGATGTCCGTGTTGGTGTTAGAAAATTTATAAATGATGCCTCGGAAGAAATATGATTATAGTTGCCTGATTTTTGTTGGTTAAAAGAGTACGGACCGTATCGATGATCTAAGAATGTGGGAAACGATTATGTCGCGAAGAGACCGTAGGAAGAGATCATAAGTGATAAAGTATTGAAATAACAATGTCCGATGATGATTCAGAATAGTTGACCCGATTGAATAGACATATGAGTACGATATGAGGATGCAAGTCGAATTGAACAAGTGATGCTATGTCTATGCAAATGGAAATTGAAAGTTGAATATTCTATTGAGGAGTTTTATATGATAGCTTCGAGATTGACCCATAGAATTGTGGGATAGAATTGTTGGATAGATTGTCGGATAGATTTGGTCGGTTGCGGGTAAGTCTAGAACGAGGCTTCGTGGGTATGACTCGAGTATGAGTACGGATAGAAAGACTTGACCCTAGATTGTTGGCTAGTTGCCTAGATTGTTGGCTGGTTGCCTAGAGTGTCGGTTTGTTGCCTAGATTGTTGGTTGCTTGATTAAGTTTCAGATTGGTTGGCTATGTTCTTCAGTTGTCCGTGTTGGGTATAAGTTCATAAGATTGGGGTGGCGTCCCATGTCCCTAAGTTGGTCGGACCATAGAGTTGCCCCTATGTTGAGAATTGGTTGCCTCTAAGATAAGAGATAAGTATGTCCCTGATAGCTACTCATCTCATATGCGTTAGCTGAATGTCTGGTTTAGCTTAGATTAGCTGACCGTAGAGACTTGATTGTATGCTAAGTTGACTATTGGAAAACCGTAGGATGTCCCTATTGGTGTTGCATGAGTATAGTTGGAATGAATAAGATGTGTTGGAAGGTAGGCTTTGGAATAGAATAGATATTTAGGAAATTTTGATGTTATAATGTTGGATGGGATGACGGATCATGTTGATTTCGGAAATTGAGTTGCCTTGGTTGAAATGTTGGGAATTGTTAGAACTGGTTGGGTTGGTTGATTAATATTGAGCTGCAAAAATTGTTGGTAGTGCTTTGAGATAGTTGGAATAATTTCATTGACCGGATCAAGATTGAGGATAAGTGTAATAACGGAATTGGATAGTGCATGTAGCCGAGATCGGCGAATGTGAATATGAATGACCCTCAGAATTAATGTTGCTGGAATATGATAGTTGCCTATACGAGAGGATAAATATGTTGGCTTGATCAATACGAGAAAATGTTGGAGGACAGCAAAAAATATTACTAGAGTGGGATGATGGTACAATTTGATGGATGAATCAGGATCGAGAGAATTTATGAGTTGCAAACAATGTGTATGGATGCGATCGATGATGAGTACAAGATTTGACCGATGAGAATCGGGGTATCGAAATAAAATGTTGCTATGGGATTTATCAACTTTGGTGGCATGGATGACAATGAACTTGAAAGGAATACTTGATACATCTAAGTTTGAATATTTTGAAATGTTGGATCGGTTGAGAAAAATTTATCGAATTGGAATTGGCGACATCTATCGTCTTAGTAATTAGTTGGAATATTGAATAAACAAAGTGGGATTATACGAGATGCTTAAAAAGAATTACTGATGTTCGAAAAGGAAGGTACACCGTAGCTCGTTCGTTTTCTCTATCACTGAACTTGGCTGAAGTGCATGTATTTCGGGGACGCCTAAAATATGTGTATGATTCCGACTAAGTGGTATGCTGAATTCAAACGAAGCCACGGGAAGGATTATCATGTGCTAAGGATTTGCACGAGTGTCGGAGGAAAGATCAAAGATGGTAAACTATGTTGAATTAATTGGGATGCTGTAACGAGATGGCACATTACTTGAAATTAATCGAGAGATTGCAGAAGAATATTAAGTGGTGTAAGTTGGTTGTTGAGAAGTTCCATGAATAGTTGGTTGAAGTTTTGGGGATGAGTTTTGTTTTAAGTTTCGAGGACGAAACTTTTTCTGGGTGGTATATATTGTAGTGCCCCGACCCGCAAGATGCCTTATGATGGATGGTTGGTTCGATGAAGCCTTGTTGGACTTGGGATTATGCGAAGGATCGCTTGGAAGACTATGCGATCTTGGCGGGAATCGTCCTATGAATGTGAGTAGTGTTGAACCCTTCAAAGATCCTTTAGCTTCACGCTTAAAATAAGGATAGTATGCTATGTTTCTTGTTGAATTGCTCAATAACGCCTTGCATGGAATTTGGAAAGATAATGAAAGATAATAATCACATGAATGTAAACTGTTGTGGCTAAATGAATTGTATGCTTGTACGCTGTTGCGATGAATTACATGACAGGTGAAGGCAAAGTCCCAAATACTTGGGCAGTGAGTATATCGAGCTTTGGCTCAATGAATAGATGGCAAAACAGATGTTAAGACCCAAGAACTGGGCAGTGAGTATGCTTGAATTGCATTCAAATGAATGAATGCTAAACATATGCTAAGTCCCAGGAACTGGACGGTAAGTACATTGAGTTGGTTGGAAAGAGGTATGATATCAAAGATGTGGCAAAGAGATTGAAAAACAACATTCTATTATCCTGTGCCGATGTAGAATGTTGGTTTTACTAAGACCCTGGATGGGCAGATAATAATGTGAGCATTTGCTCAAGGCAAGATGGCTAGATGGCAAGATGGATGAGAATGATGGTTTTGCTTAGTTTTCCTTATCATGCATTATATGTTTTCTTCTTAGATAAGTTGCATATAGTTGCATGGTCATGGACAACTTGTCGACAAGGTTTCGTTCCTCGAACGGTATTCCTGGGCCATGGAACCCGGTTCGTCCTAGGGGGAACAAGAATGGTGTCGATGTACTGACATCGGGATTGCAGGACTTGCAGTGGGGGCTTGCTACCGCCCACTGAAAGGACGCTGAAATCCCATGGTGCTGAAGTAGTAGCACGGTGTTTCGGAAACCTCCCATGGATTCGCACCCCATTTGGAGTTAGCCGTTCACCAGAAGATGATCCAAGATGGCGTGTCGCCAGTGACCTTCATATAGATAGGTCCAGTACTAATGATGTCTTATGCAGGCAGAGTAAGTTATTACTCAAATACAGAAAAGGATGTCGGCTGTTGGTAAGAATCACCTGAACGGTGATATTCATATTGAATCATGATATTGTTCCTAACAATGTCTTGTGCAGGCAGAGTAAGTATTATAAATATACAGGGATGGCTACACGACCGTGGGTAAGAATCACCAAAGGGTGATAACTGCATGCTTTAAAATTATGTTGGCTATGAGATTTGCATGCTTTAATTCTTGTCGGCTATAACATGAAATTGACCCTAAGGCAACGAGAAAGACCACTGTTAATAATGTGCTATAACATGATTACTTAGTGTTGTCTTCTTAGGTGAGTTGGGCCAGCACCGCTCGCCAGTACATTGATGATGTACTGACCCACGTTGTGGGCAATATTACAGGTGTTTGCTTGGGGGAAATCCTGTGAATCAGTGCTTGGCATCGATGAATCGGATGGGTGTGCAGAAGCTCTTCTTTTAAGACGATGTCTTCTGCTATACGGGACATAATGTATGGAACAGTGGAACTCAGTTATACCAGTGAGATTGTAGCCATATTGGCAAGTTCATTGTAAAGAAGTCGGTATATTCATTGTAGCCTAAAGGGCAAGTGTATACATTCAGTTGGCTATACTAAAAGTCTTGTAAACAGTTGTAAACTCTGTATTCTGCTGTAAGTCTTGTAATCCATTTTGATTATCAATAAATAGATACATTTCTATATAAATTGTGTGACTTCAATTTATCTGCTTGGTTCCGCTGCGTTGTCGATGTTTTCTGAGAATTACCAGGAACTGTAATGGTTTTGCCTTGTACAAGTGCAATCTAGACTTGTACGGCATCACGCCCAGTGGCTTATTTTCGATCCTCCCGGATCGGGGCGTGACAACTCATGCATAGCACTTATCATAAATGTGTTCCATATCGTGTTCCTGCAGCAGATACAGTTAGGCATAATAGGAACATAAACATAGTGATCGTGCACATCCCGTCCCATTTTCCTTAGCCTGCAGTGGTTAGAACTTAACATAAGCAAACATATGATTCGTATCAACCGACCAATCATAAACGTAAACATATGCATAATGGGTGACAGGCCCTGCGCCTGCACCCAGATCTTATCTCAGCCCACCGGCCCTATCTATATGAAGGTCACGGTGTTTCGCACCGTAATGGACTTGGCATCTCTTATGTGTAAGCCTACAATCGCTTCGATACGGGTTGTTAGCCTAGTATCCGAAGGATCCCAAACTTACGGATATCATAGCTTATCACAGCACTGGACGGTCGTAATCCGTCTGAATATTGTGCACCATAAATACCACACATAATTCCCTCCCAGGCCGAACGGTCCCGGCGCCCCGGCGTAACCGTTTGAGGGAAGCCGTACCCGTGCACGGGCAATCCGAGTCCATTGACCATGCAATACGTTCCATAGCATACAATCCATAGCATACCAACCGATCTCGTATCCCATAAACATAGTCCCGCCTCATAAACATAGTCGCATCTCGTAAACATAATCCCCATCCATCTGGGGAGCTCCATCGACGTAATGCCCCAACACATCCATATTGATGCACGACGCCAAACGGCTTAGTCATCTCGTACTCATATTCACGTGTCCCGTACATAATGTTATTCGCATAGCCTACCTCCGTATTTACTTAGTCATTTCGTAGCTTAAGTGCACAAAGGCACGCTCAGCATCATAATAAATGTTCTACGCCTAGAGTTCAATGTTCTCGGAGCCGTGCACATGATGCACATCTCAATGTCGTCTTTTAATGTTCTACTATCATGCCCTATCGCGACCCGTGCACTTGATGCATGTCGCTTCAATTGTTCGATTGTTCAATGTTCTAACTTAGTGTTCAGCGCATATTCAGACACTTACTCGCCGAGCCACGCTCGCTAACTCGATAACATCTTACGCAAGCAAAACATATTTTATTAGACGTGAAGGAATAGGGAGAGAGAGTCAAGAACCCGCCCACCTTAAGCCGATACGCCTTGCCGTTTCGCCGATTGAAGTGCCTCGCTTCCATAACTCGATCGCATAGCTAACTCTCGGACTTAGCCATTCATTTGAACTACTCGGATGATTTGGCCTATCGCGCCCATGCCACAATCCGTTGTAAGGCCACGATTTGGTTTTGCGGACACTTCATTGCATAAGGCAAAATGCCGACCTCTTATCGTCCAGCGTAAAAGCATAGCCTACACACCAGATCAACTAAAATCAACACTTGCTCAAACGGAACTCATCCTTTGCATAGATTCGATTCATACATTCCAACCGACTCAAAGCTTACCTTTGGCCAACATAACACTAGCATCGATTCGCATCGATACTTCATCGGGTCAACGCAACTCTTCGAGTCAACGACTCATCATAATGCACCGATGCGGAGCGGAGCATTACATAATATACCACTCAAAATCAGGTTCGTCCTCGAACCGAAACCAACACTTAATCCAAGTGCCTCGCATAGATCGCTTCACGATCTCGTGCTACTATCGTTGGAATCATATAACTTAGATTGGATCATACACATATTTTAGGCGTCCCACCAATATATGCATTTCAGCCAAGCTCAGTTGTAGGATATCGGGACAACTAACAAGCTCAACTTAATCCTCAAGCACCAATCAATCCGTACTCGACTTAGCCAAATCTTAGCGCCTATTCTCAAAATACATCTCATATGCATTATCCCATAACATGCGATCATCTTCCAAATATCTTTGCACATAACTTAATTCGAACTCGTAACTTCAATCTCATAAGTTTCTCGTCGGCCATCTAACGTATGCATTGCAGCAAGCCGTTGCGCATCCGATCGTAACAATTCTTCGCAACGCCTATTCGCCCAACCGTTTCCTATCTCTCGCACAACTCACGTCTTTCATACAATCATTCATAACATTTAGCCTTAATGACATGGACTGAGTCCACATGTCTCCATTTTTTTTGCCTACCATTCGTACTGTCTCGCACACAACTTTCCCAATACGACCCATATTTTCGAATTACCTACGCACCGCGTCTGGGGCTACCCCCGCTAGGTAACTTGTCCAGACATCATGCTCGCACTCTCCCGACACAAGAGGTCAACTTGAGTCTACGATACTCAAAGGCAACAATCTTTTCGGCCCAAGGTCTCTTACGATGCGCCCAAACACACATAGCCTAACCGTTACTCAACCCGATCAACGACATAACTCTTAGGGTCGTTCTACTATCCGTTGCTCTTGCGCATTGTAGAATCTTTGCAATCGCCTTACCGCATCACTACGCTCAGCACGTTCCTCAACATCTATTCGATCCAACATAACTTTTCTTGACCCTATCGACTCTAGCACCCGCTAACTTTCGAAACACGATACTCGCTCGTTTAGACTTATCCTTAACATGTACTACCTCATTCCTTTTCCTCGACAAAATTTCTTATGCGACTTCTTTAGGGTCATCCTATGGGACTTCAATATTCACTTGATTTGGCGGTCAAGTCTTCTAGGGTCATCTGCCCCGAAACTACGCTCGATAATTGAAGATCATCAACGAGGGACAGTTACAACGAACCATACTATATCCTATCGCATAGCCAAATCAATTCCCGACAATTCCTAGGGGACTTTATCCAATCCGACATATTACTTCATAATTTATCCGTCCCCGCGCAACTGATGCTTCGTTAACTATTCGAATCACTCATATACTACCGTCGACTATCTTTGCCAGTCATATGATATCTACTCGCCTCAAGTCCGAGTTTACCTATCCGTGATTATAGCTCGACACATTCCGTACTCCTCGAAACCATCCTCGAACAACTTTTACATCAAACCACAAGTCCATATCAAATTTGCCACGCCTTGTAAGTTCGATCATCCCCGCTGGATGAATCACCATACCAGCGCTCACGCAGAATGATCGTTCTAATTCGATGTGACGCATGTGCGAGGCTGGCATTGCGCTCGCTCAAGACAAGAATGTCAACATAGTGGTGATCCGCGAAGCAATCAATCACTTTCGTTTTCTTCCGAGTAACATCCATCGACTCTCAATTTCTCCGCGGCATTCCTATCGTTACCGTCCAACTACCATCCACTTAACTTGTATCTTATTCATCCAACAACAATACTTAACATAATTTTCGTTCATTCGATTAGAGTATCCCCGAGTTATTGCATATCGTCTTTGATACATCTTAATACCATCGTCGACATGCATAACTTGGACATCTTCCTTTCTCATAAGCTCAAACCCGTTGTAATCATTGCCATTATCCGAACTCGAATACGAATCAAGTCTTGCACACATCAAGATTCATTCCGTTGTAACTACTTAACATCGTCGTGACACAATTTTGATTTAACATATCCATTCTCATATCCCTGACTCGCACTTCCAATCGTGCTATCGACTCATCGTACTAACCCAAATTCGTTCGTACGGTTTATTCGTACTTACTCAATACGTTCCGAACAACTCTTCGTACTAACTCACGTACATTCGACCGGGTCGACTTTCCTCAACGTAACATTTCTTTCGTTAGGCTCAGCCTATCGTTCGACTTATACTTAACGAATCCTTGCCCGACGTATCCTTCCTGGATATGACTTCGTACATAATCGTTCAACTCAATTCATCAAGGCATACTCGCATCGACTTCTCTCAAGTCATTCCTATCCGAGTCTCGGTACTACTCCGCCGTTAAGGACAACATATCGTAACAACATAATCATCTTGACAAAACCTATCGCAAGTCACCAACCGGCTTAACATAGATATCGCTAAGTGGTATCCCATATACCACTCAGGATCGAGCCTATCTTTATTGATACAATACTTCACTATACTGATCGTATAATTGGTATTGCATATACCACTCGAAATCGAGTCATTACTCGACATCACACTTCGCATAGGTCCGACATCTCTTTCTCAATCAACTATCCCGTATGGCGATCCTTCCGATCCCAGCTCTAGCGTTCGCTCAAGTTTGACATACATTCAATCTAACCGTGTCATGGCGATCATATCAATCACACCCGCAACATTCGCTTATTCAAAGCTCAACGCGACATACGGTCAACATAAACGTTCGCCTACTCAACTCGACTCGTTGCTCATTGCAACTCGTACAACAACTCATTCTCGATGCTTAAGGTCACTTCTCAATCTTGCGCAACATATCGCTATCCATCCGCATAGCCATACAACACGCATCATACCATATCGACTCGTTGCACCGATGCAACGAACGATTCACGACTTGCTGCACTCCGTGCAACCGATAACACATAATCACTCGCATAGCCACATAATAGGTATTGCCTCACATATCGATCCGTTGCACTTCGTACAACCAACAACACCATATTCGTTGTACTTCGTGCGACCAACATTCCATAACAACCAACATTCCATAACTCGTTGCACTTCGTGCAACCAACACTCTCCGATGGCACCCGGAGATAGCGTGATAGTCACGACATACTTGTGACAGACGTACGTACTTAATATAGACTTATTGTATGGAACATCCAATGTAGCGTTGAGCAGATCCATGAGCCATGCGGTTGCAGAAATAACTTAGAGTCAACTGAATTTGATAACGAAGCAACAGAGGGTCAAAGAGATTCGTGCACGGTCCAAAGGATGGAACCGCTCTGATACCAACTTGTCACGCTCCGATCCGAGAAATCGCTCGTCCTTGCTAGATTTTACCCTAATCATCGTCCTCGCTGGAACGTGATACCGTACGAGCCTGGAGTTGCGCTCGTGCAAGGCAAGATAACAGGTTCACATAGAACTATCTCAATTTGATAACATAAGCAGCGGAAGGAAACAAAATATAATACAAGAATCTCTTTTATTCATATTGAACTGAAGGTTACAAAGGCTCTGAATAGCCCAACATAAAATGCCAATTGGCTACAACGCTCATGATCTCCCTAGCTCACAAAGGATTACATTGTTCCATACATTATGCCTCTGTATAGCCACCAAGTAGTCCTCGGCCGAACATCTCTATGTCGCAAGTCCGAACGCTTATGCGGAAGCTCCTCTTGAACGCCAAGGACTCCATGCCTCGGCACGTCCAAGCCAAGCTCCGTCCCGAGCCAATCGTAACTTGAGCCTGCACATAAACTAGTGGGGGATTAGTGCTTTCGTCCTCGCTTCGCACTGATCAAGACCCGCTCGCACCTGAACCAAACACTAAGTAATTTTAGTGGACATGCAACATTATTGATGATCTTTCTATTTAGCCTTAGGATTAGTTTCATGGCAATACTCATGCATAGCACTTATCATAAATGTGTCCCATATCGTATTCCTGCAGCAGATACAGTT